>BMAV01013874.1:83825-98559 GCA_019973955.1 Trichonephila inaurata madagascariensis
ACCTTTCTAACAGCTGTACCTGTGGTTTGGAACGCTTTCCAAGCGCGAGAAACGACACTTTTGATTCCGAACTCTGCAGCTACACTGGGGACAGTACGCCTCTCCTCCAGCTTTCCGATCATTCTTCCATGTGTGAAGTCATCCAGATGATTTCTTCTAGCCATATTTCACGAACTGACTCACTGGCACTTGCAGAGAATATGGTGAATTGCGTCTCCGTCCTTCATTTCATTCTACTGTTGAGCAGCGCGCGCCGACATCACGCGTTTTGCGTACGCTCACATCGCTTCTGACGTTTTGTTCCTGATATTTGCATACGCATGACGTTTCTACTGACTTACGTTTTCCTTTTACTGATCTCCAGACCTCCTTTTCTGCAATTTCATGGCTATCTGCTAAATTTTTACATTGTTGCTTAAGTTTTGCACACCAGTGTAATAGGAAATATTTTAGAATAAAATGGTCGTGCGGGGAACTCAATCACCCCTAGTACCTTAAGGGATGATAGTTGTGCTCATGTGATGAAATTCTTTTATCTTCTTAAGTTATCTCCTTAACATGTCTAGAACCCTGTGATAAAGTATTTTTTAAAATCCGAAGACGTTATAAGGAAGTAGGTGTTAGCAGAGCAGCTGTTCGAAGCGCTAAGTTAAGAATTTCATTGTTTTAGCTGGACTTGAAACTTTAAATGCTTTTTTCTCAAAACTGTGTTTTTCAAACTTTCCTAAATTCAAAATATATTTCTATTTTTTGTAATAAAAACATAACAGAAAAAACCCATGAAATTTGAAACTTTTTCTTCAGAGGTCTACCAAAAATCCAATTTTTGATATTTTTAATTGAGTATGGAGTTCATTCGGTACATTTAAGCTTATAGATTCAAACACCGTTAATTTTCTTTATTTCAGATAAGCTAATCAGCCGGAATCGTGGAGGAAGTGAGCGTCCCTTTTTTCGAGGTGGGTATGTTCAGAGCGCTATAACAAACGTTCTATTGGATAGTTTTGGCTAATATATATACTGTTAAGATACCTATAAATAAATGATAAAAAATGTAAAGTTCTACCCTTTTACTGGTTGTCAAAAAACATTTCCTAAAAATGCTTAAAATACAGGCCGTCACATGGGTAAACCCCCTTAAGATTGCAAAAAAAATTTTTTTTTTGCCACTTTTCAAAAAGAGGCAGATATACGACGAATACATTGCAGTTCCCATAAAGTTAGTCATATAGGAGGATACTGACAAGGTCATTGGTAACAAATAAACACTTTTCCGGAATTAAAGATTTCGTGTACATAGAATTAATCTGTGAACCACGCATCACCCGGGTTAAAAATGTTCCAGTAGAAATTAGAATTTAAAGTAATTCAAACATATTTTCAATATTTTCATTTTCTGAGTAGATCATAATTTACTTTTCCTAAATTGATATTCACATAGGATTTATTTTATCTCTCCTAAATAAGTTAGTACAACATTGTTATATGAGAGATTTGTCCTTAAATTAGATAAGTAAGGACCACAGATACTGTTAACAATACATTTATGGGTGATCATGAAATTTCCAATAGCCTTCAATGAAATTAGAGAACATTTACAAAACTCAGCATTTGCTTATAAAATGCCTATTAAGTTGTGACGGGTTCTGTTCGCAGTACTTCAACTAACCCTCTTGGTAAACTATTCCTTATAATTACGGTTTTTTGTTTAAAAACCGCTTTCCGTAGAGATGACTTGATTTTATGCAAATGTAAATGCTATTTAAACCCTGAATTTCGGGTGTGTGAGGTTAATCGGGAAATCTCGTAATACTAGAAAGTGAATATCTACTAGAGAAGTCGTGCGTCCTGAAATTAATATTCGTCCTATAATCCTCCCGTAGTTGTAGAAGGAATGGCAATGGATCTGTGTCAAACTATCGTGAGTTGAGTTGAGTTGAGTTTGGTGTTTTATGGCGCAAGAGCCAGTTTTGGCTATACTGTGCCAAACGTTCATAGGTCTGTGGTCTGGACGGGAAAAGAAGAAAAGGAGAAATTGGATGACAAGATGGAGGGTCGAAAATAAAGAAGGATCACTGGGGTACCCCGGGGTCGTGACACCCGTGTTTACCAAAGATAGTAAACCCCTTGGGAAAAGGAAAAGATCATTGGGGTACCTCGGGATTGTGACACCCGTACCTACCTAAAAAAGGTGAGCCCCCTGAGGGGTCAAACTATCGTGACTCGAGAAGAACTCTTGCCTAAGGAAACAATCCATTTTGAATTGTCTCATAAGTTATGTTGGAAATTATGATTTAAGATTCCTCTCTAGGTTAAGTTGTGAATTTTTCTTAAAGTGTTTGATCTAAAATAAAAGTATCTATTTTTAAAATCATGTCTGCTTCTTCTCCGAATCCTCACCCACCTGCAAACACCAAATCACGACAAATTTAGTATTCCATGAGATATAATTCAAAATATGTTAACGTATATATATATTTGTTTTTACTAATCTAACTCAGAAACGACTGTTAAGCTAACGGAATATTTGAAGCACAATTTGCCGTAATTATTGAACACGATAGATAGGAAAGATAAAGAAAAGTTGTTGATCTCTGTGATGTTGTGATTGTACCCAGAAGGTCAACAATTTTGCAAATCGAAAAATACGCTTGTATAAAGAATTTTTTGTGTACAACGGTATAAAGAGTGAGTAAATGTAACGACGTACTTTAAAACAATGCGGCCGTGGTAGCCTAGTGGTTAAGGTAACGTATCGTGGCTGGCATGTCATGAGTTCGAGCCCAGTACCACTAAAGACACACCTTGTAGGGGAGCGATGCATGTTAAATCAGTCGAGAGCTCAAATGTCCTCCCGTTGGTGTGGTGTGGTAGTTAGGAGAGGGATTCTAGCTCAGGTGTCGTCCTCGTCACTTGACCATAGTTCAAAATTACGAGGTCCGTCGCCAAAAGCCCTCGTGTAGTTGAACAGTGCTACGTTAATATTCACCCACTCTAAGGCAGTGCGAAGGCGATTGGCAACAGACCTCGCAATTTTCAAACAATCAAATGATAAGAGCCGGGACCATACTCACCTAACTTCCACACGTCACCAAAGTGAGAATGGTAGTCTATACCTCGATGCTAAAAGCAAGGAAGTTAACTGTTATGGAATTTCATCATTAATTTGATTTTTGTTTTAACGTGGCAATCTAAGGGAACGTGACGACTATTGGCAACAAAACTCAGTCAAGTTATTAGGATGTGAGCTGGTACTCTCCAACATTCACCACACCCAAGGGAGAATTTTGAGCCACGACCGATTTAATGTACAATAGCCCAGCTAAAAAGCAGGTCTTCAGCTGTATCATGACTAGAACCTGTGACTTTTTGTTATTACAAATAAGTAATTATAACTTCCGAATGTATGCACAATTTATTATATGTATTTTTGAGAGAAAATGCTTTTGTTGAAAACGTTCTAATCTTCTTTTAAATGTCTTACACATTTTTATAACCTTGGTTTTGGTGAATGATTTTTAGTTATGTAATAAAAATTAATTAATTAATTAATCTTTCAAAGCTTATTTTTATACATTCTCATTTTCAAGAATATTCCAAGAAAGTATAAAGAATATAAGTATCAGCAAAATTAAAATTTAGAATTAGCATGAGAATAAAATTTGTAATATTAGTCATTATAATACAATACAATAATACATACAATAAATTATACATGATTCAAATTGAGCATGTGCAAAAATAAAGCAAACAAATATGTTTGAATAATTAATTACGCTTAATAACGCTTTTCCTAACATAAACGAGCTGGATAATTGTCTTAGTTATAAAAAAATAGTACCCGTTTCACTTGTCGTAAATACCTCTCATAATTTTATAAACGAGGGAATCTTCTTAAGAAAACCGAAATTTTCGAATACAAGTGAAAATATGTATAATGCAAAGTGATGAGATGATTAAAAAATTTATTAAATATGTTCTAATTACATATATTTATTGTCTGACATAAAATGACGCCTCAATAACTTTTCTACGAAACAAGACAAAAATATAGAAACCTATGATGAATCTAATTCATTTTTTTAGAGAAGATATAACCCCATTACACACACATTTTCAATAAGGATACATAATCAAAAATAAATTTTTCAACAATACTTTGAGAAAGGACATTTTAACATTCATTAAATTAGTTTTTTTCAACTTTTCCAAAATAAAATTTTAGATTTCAAAAAAGTTATTTCATTTTTCGAAGCTGTATTCAATGAAAACTTGCTACATATGTTAATGTAAAGCACGTTAAATATTTCAGGAAATTATTGAATAAAGAATAATTATTCAAGTGGAATATTTCTTCTTTACTGGCTGAAAATACTGTGAATATTTAAAAAATGATTCATTACTATGCAGACATATAATCAATGAATACATCTTTTTTTTTCTTTCAAAATTCATGTTTAACGAAAATAGTATCGTTGTAAGGCTTTAACTGTCTCATAACTTTAAAAAACCATAATAGTTGTTTTAGAATGCTTTTTTATTAATGTTAAATATTTTTGCATTGTATTTAACAGTTTTAATGGTAATTTGAAATTCAATAGACACCAATTCCAATTCATGTTTATTCACAGTTTGAAAAAAGAAGTAATGCTCCTTAAAAAAATCTCATATTTTCCAGTAATTATGAAGGGCTTTTTTTTATTAACTATGTTACTTTGTAAAATATTATTTTTTAATTGAAATAAAAAGACAATCAAAATAGTGAAATTTTATAAGAATGAAACTAATTTTTAATTGTGAATCAGACCAGGCAAACAATAAAACCAAAAGTTATTTAAAATAATAATTTAAATCACACAGGGGTGTCCAACACGCGGCCCGCCAGTACATAAGAAGCGGTCCACCGACCCTTTTTAAAAAAATTTAAATATCAGGTTTTTAAAGTTTTTTCATTTTGAAATTTATTTGTGGGGAAATTTATATATCTCTCTCTATATATAAATCTACAATGTATTTGCCTGTTACCTGTTCATGCTTTAAAATAAATCCTTTTTGATAATAAAAATGTCCTTTAAATTAAAATAGATTTATATTTTATCAAACAGTTACATTTGATTTTATTACAATAAATTACTTTTTTTAAGAAACCCGGAATTGCATTATGCACATATCCTTTACTCTATGGTTGGTACATGATTCTCTGTGTGTGCGACTTTCGTTCCTGCTCCTCCTTTTCTGTTTGGAGTGCCCAAAAAGTAAGAGGCAGTCAAAGATGTTTTTTAAAGTTTAAAAAAATATTCAGGATAGTTAAGATAAGGGCAATGTATACTTAATCGATTGCGAATGACAGCACAATCAAATTTCAACAATGAGTAACGAAAGATCATTTCAAAAGGAACACACACACACACACCGTTATTTTTAAGAAAATGGCAACTGTAATATTTTAAACATTATTTGATCATTTTATTATAATATATAAACATTACATTGTCTACGTCTGAATACATGAAAATAATGAAAACAATAATAATAATTAGTTTTGTTTTAAATTTTCATTCCAACTATAACTATAAGTTACGTTATGTATTTTATAAACTTTTTAATGTAACAAAAATACATTTAGAAAGTAAATGTCTTCTTTTATACCTAATACTTTGATATGGTAATAAAGTAATTGTAATTATCGAATTCCCTAAATTAAAAACATTTCCTGATTTTACTGATAAAAGATCGCTTATTATGGTACTTTTTTCGTTTTTCATAAAAGGGATTTATATTTACATTGTAAATGCGGAAAAAAATCGATTTTTTTTTGTAAATCGATCTCTTAGACTTGTGAATCGATTTATCAGGTTACGATTTGAATCAAATTAAAAATCGATCTTTTTCAGAAAGAATAGCCATCCCTACATTCGATACTGCTATACAATCTCTGGTCATCAGGTATGATATGGAAAGCTATCGAGTATACGATACAAACCACTTCTTGTTCACTTCGTTATTTGAGGAACCAGTGCTAAATTTATAAAATTTTTAAACTAGTGGTAGTGCTTTATGAGAGGCCTGTGTGTTAAAGGCCTCAGTGTTTATCTTTCAATGTCAATAAATATAACCCAGGGCAGCAAGTGGTGAATCATATCTTGATTTATTTTGACACAGTGAACTTTTTATTGTTACCATGTCCACCCATTTAAACATCTGGTCACGAGTCGCTGAGAGACTGAGTAGCCATTTCTCTCCAGGCTTTTCGATTAAAGCAGTGCAGCTAAGACTTGAACGTATAAAATGACTTGCTGTATCTATTACCCAAGCCTGGTTTGATTCGATGTTTAACTGGGTCAAAAGACGGTTGCATTGAGCATATCCTACACGTGCGCCCCACATCCTACATATCCTACAAATGTCTAGAAGCTGAGTTATGATTTTTCTTATTATGCTGCATGCGCATTAGAAGCGAAATTTGTTATTTGCCTTTTTAAGTTGCAGCAATTTTAATGACCAGCAGAGTATATGTATTGAACTAAAATAAATACATTGCTTAAAACATATAAAATATTTAGTCTGTGGGAAGGTAGTTCATGAATACATTGTGCTTTCATCTTTCTAAATAAATAAAATTTCAGAGAAACCGTTTATTTTTTTTAATGTTATTTTTCATTTGAATGATTTAGTTATTCTTTGTCACTCTTTATCGCTTTTTCTCTCTGTTTCGTTCTATATCTCTCTCACTCTCTTTTAAATAATCATATATTATTATTATTATTATTATGTTTCATTGCCTACCAGTAAACAGTGTAAAATTTTAGAAGATTTAATGCAGTGTGTAGATATTAATAACGTGTTGAGTTATGAGTTGCTTCAGCTTATTCAAATTAATTTGTACAAATGATATTGTTCAAACTAAGTTGCTAAAAATACTCCTACAGAGTCAAAAGCTCAAAGATTAAAAAGAGACAGTCCCTTTAGCAGGGCAGATAAACTGAATCTGCTTTTTTCTGACGCGCGCGCGTAGAACCCTGCTTACTCGAGCCAAGTATGAATCCACTGAAAGATC
The DNA here is from genome assembly GCA_019973955.1 of Trichonephila inaurata madagascariensis. Taxonomy (NCBI): domain Eukaryota; kingdom Metazoa; phylum Arthropoda; class Arachnida; order Araneae; family Nephilidae; genus Trichonephila; species Trichonephila inaurata. The sequence goes on from BMAV01013874.1 coordinate 90,883, forward strand.
TTCCGAGAGTCTTCTTTCACGAACTTTTGTCTTTCAGTAATAAGAAAAATCAGTATCCAGCGCATCTTAGACAGTCCACAATATTCCACCAGACGCAGTGCATATTTTCATGGATGGAAGTAAATTTGATAGTGGCAACACTGGTTGTGGTGTTGTCATCAAAAACCAAGATGCCATTACAAAAATTAAAAGGCGTAATCCAAATTATTGTTCGGTGCTTAGAACTGAACTGATTGACATAAACGTGGCTCTGGAACACATGATTTCCATCAAGGGCACAAGGGATATCTGGATATTCACAGATAGTAAGAGCTCCATACAATTCTTGAGCAATTGGCGAAACATCGGTGACAGAATTGACCTGAATATCATTGATAATGTTAAGACCTACTCCACCCACAATGACATACATCTCCAATGGATCCCCTCCCATGTAGACCTTTATTTTAATGATCTGGCCGATGAATTGGCCAAGGCGGGCTTCAATGATCCTATAGATAGTAAAGACTTACTAACATATAATGAAATCTACTCAAAAGTAAAGACCGACAATAACAGGACTCGGAAGACACCACCTAGTCATGATTGGTATCAACAAAATGGTACTGGGGCTGCCCTGGAAGTAAAAGGCGATAGGAAACTACAGACAGCTATTACTAGACAGTGGTCATACCCGTGGACTAACATTTGTTCAGGGTCAAAAGACTTTCCCTGTATGTCTGAAATGTAATGTTCACCAGGCTTCATCGGAGCATTTGCTGTCCTGTATAGGGCTCGAGAAAACTTTATCTTGGATAATCCAATGATGGTGTATGATTTTCTATTGTAGAATGGTCTTCTGGACTTGGTCTAGCTTTGTTCTCTCTGGGCCAAGTGCAATAAGTAACAACAACAACTCCTACAGAGTGCTGTTTTTTATTTATTGTTGGCAGAAAACATGATGAGACTCTAATTATCATAATATATTAAATTAAATATTTTACTTTTTATCTCATATATGACCTAATGCAACACAAATAAGCAATATTCAAATAAGAAGACTAAGGAAATGAATTACTTTTCACACAAAGAACCAATGCATGTAATGCTGCTTACAAGGCAAGAGATAAAAAATATTACACACAGCAGTAATAGTTACATAGTAAAATTAGCAACTAACCACAATTACTAGAACAAACATTATTCAAAAGAAAAAACTCAATATAATCATTTGTAGTTACTAAACTAAAACTTTCTTAAAGCTTTTCCTCAAGTTTTTAGGATCAGGATCATTAATCTCTTCAAGTAAATCATGAAACGTTAATGAATGGAAAATGCCTGTAAGCTTTGTTCTATAAACGTTGTATTATATATTCTAATGCTTTCGAAATCATGCACATACTGATATTAAATGCTGCAATTCTAAAAATTGTACACAAATCTTAATTTGTACACATCTCTTCGTAATGAATGGATAATTAAGTAATAATCTCCCCGCCTTCGTTCTTACATTTATTCACAAAGACAAGAAAAGCAATTACGGAAGGAACAAATAGCGTGTTAACTGGAATTACCAAAAATAACTCTTTAGAACTGATAGAATTAAAGCTTACTGATATGAGGAAGGATACTTATTACGAAAAGTCTAAAGGCGAAGCTTAATTTAGACGACTAAAAACGGAATAACTTGAAGAACTTAATTGAATTCTAAAACGATTCTCACACATATATTGTTGCATCTATTTATTATTGTATAGTCATTTTATACAATTAAAGTAATTTAAGTACGTAAGATATTAAGTTAAAACGAATACTTGTTTATATATCTTTTGAAATTTCCTTGTTTTGTGAATCGAACTATCATTTTATTCTTTGTAACGTAAATAGAAAAATCTAGTAACATACTATAGTCAGTCAGAAAGTTTATTAAATATATTGGGTGAAACAATAAACGGATTTTTTTCTACTATTTCTTAAATTTCAAAGTGATATTTTTGTACCAGAACAATTTTTCTTAAAAACATTATCAGTTAAAATATTTTTCTTTTGTTTGTTAACCCTTTCGTGGGCCTTGGAAAGATTACTTCACGTCTACATGATCTTACAAAATTCACCTGTGAGAAGAAGGAAATCCATTATAATATATTGACCTTGCTATTATAACGATGGGAATACTAATTCATGCCTCTGTTTTGTGCAACTGCACATAATTCAGAGATCATGACATTTGTAAATCGACAAAAAAAGAAAAAGATGGTACTGAAGGAGAAGTACCTTGTCTAAAAGCTGCCCCGCTGTATACAACGATGTCATAGGAGGGGTCTATTGCCTCGCGATCAAAGAAAAGAAAGATACCAAATAGAAAGAAGATCTGTAAAATGGTGGCTTCCTATCTTTTACATTCTTTTTGACTTTGCCATCAAAAATAGTTTCATACTGTGGTAAATGAACAAAAGAAACAGAATTTTACACCAGCTAACATTCCGTATAGCATTAGCTCGTCAGCTAATTGATAGATATTTCTTAACCCGTCACTTCTCGCGCAGGGTAATTCATACACACCGCCTAACTTTTTTCAACGCTCCTTCTAAACCCTTTTTGGAAAATAAATAGTTTCTCGTGCAGCTGACTTTAAGGTCATATCCTTTGAGGGGCCTTAGCTCATAGGCGAATTTTACTAGTATATTTTTGGATACCGTCTTTTCGGGTATGTGATACCCAGCGCGTGAATCGCCGTTACAGATCTGAATGCATGGGTACGCTTTAAATTTTTTTTTTTTTATGCAATTGCGTATTATTGTAGTTATGATGAAAAAATGTTATATTTAAATAATTTAATAGATACAGTATATAACAGATATTGAACTGCAGTATTTTTGAATGAAGAAATTCTCTTCACGTTTATGATGAGGAAGAGTCAAATAATGAAGAGTATAACAGCAAGTACATGATTCCTTCACTGAAATCGATCCAGATTTAGAAGAGGGACACACTGTTGAAAATAAATGTTTTATATGCAGAGACTCTAAAACATTTGGGAAGAACGCTATTTTAAAGGAGACAACTGGTATACATCCTATCCACTTTCAGATGAACTTTAGAAAAAAAAACATTGCTGGAACAATAACAGAAAATAAAAAAAGAAATTCCAAGATTTTTGAATTTAAAAAATAGAGCAGTTTAATCCTATATGTTTAATTTTAAAAAGATACAGATTAAAAAAAATAATTAAGATCCATTGAAAACATCGCACTCACTCATGACAAGATTAAAGAAGTGTATAAACAATGTACTGAATGCCCTTATAAAAATAACAGATAAAACTAAATTTACGAGTGAAAAATATCATAAACATATTGCATTTCCTAATTTTCTTACTTTTAAACTTTTGTATACAAATTCTACCGTAAAAACAGAATGAAAACACCTTTGGGTATGGGAAACCCTGCGCAAGAACTTTAGATTGTTTTTTTCGCCCGAGTGATACCGGGTTAAGAAAAAAAAAAAGGACGTCCTGCTAACTTCCAAGTAAAGAAGTGTGTAGTTCTGGATGATGTGCATCTAGCCAGTGTGGGAAATTACATGCTAAAGATGGTTTCCAACAATAGACGATGTAGGAAATGCCGTAGAAAGGAACAAGAAAAGAGGATCCGCTACAAGTGTGCATAATGTGATGTCCCTTTGTGCATTGCAACATGCTTCTCATCCTTTCATGACAAAGAATCACAATTAAATTTAATTTGCTTTTTGACGGTGAATGGTTCCTAGGAAAGAATTTTTCCCACACCTAAAATTTAAATGTAAACATTAAATTCGGCAAAATAAAATATATTTCTTTAAATGTTACTGTTTAATTGTTAATAAAACTGCGAGAAATTCAAAAGAGAGGTAAATAGCCCATGAAAGGGTTAAGCAGTTTAAGTTTCCATTAATGCCTTATTTGACATTAGAATTCAAAACTGTTGCAAAGCAGTTCTTACGTAGAACCAAATAAACTGAAAACCAAAATTAAAGATGTATTCTGAATGGATTATGCTTATCCATCCTTTTGAATAATGAGGGTGTATTTTACTTCAATCTAATGATGCAATTTTTTAAATAGATTACAGAAACTTCAAATTCTGCTGGAAAGATAAGGGTTTAATTCATTAACCTCTTGACTACAGACCACTTAACCACTTGCCAATTCATATACCACAGAGCACATAGGTGCACGTATGCGGTATACTGAGGGAAAAGAAAAGGCAGAAACAAGCAAATTTTTCTGTGAATTAAATATGTACTTCACAAAAACAGTTAAGGTCATTTTATTGCATTACAAATCCTTCAGAATGTCTTATTGATATAGCAGCGTAAAGTAAATAATCCTATTTCGGGAAGACGTATATATACGTCCAGAGCACTCAATGCACCAGTTCAGAAAGGTGGATATATACGACAAAAGTAGTTAAGGGGTAAAATAAAGTTTATCATAGATTATTTTGGAGGGATAAAATAAAGGTAACCGGATATGGTCACCAACTTTTGAACAGCTTTGATTCGGTTCAGCCATGAGCTCGAGTCGTAACACTACTAAATGCTAGTTTTGTCGTATTAATACACTGTAACCTTATGGAAGCCAAAAGTTCCCTCATTAGCTTGGAGTAGAAATTTCGAAAGTTCGTGGTACCAGCTCAGTTTCCGTCACTTTATCATGGTCTAAAATCATAAGGTTGAACTTTTCTAAATAACTCTTATAATTAAGCAATGAAATACATTTTTCTGCCCAATGATAAAAATGTCTGAACAAAATTCATAGAAGGAAGAATTAATTTGTGAATGACAATATAGTTTCATGTATTTAAAACTCTAAATGAAAAACTAATATTACAGAAGGAGTTTTTATATCTTGTCTAATTGTTAATTTATTATAATTATTTTTAGGAAACGAATTATACATATAAGTCAGATCTGGAAAGTTAAACTAAAAAATAACTGAATAATAAATAAAACTAGAGCGAATTCTTTACTACCGCGTAGGGAATTTAGAGTGAATAAGACTATTTAAGGTAGAGAGCACTGGCGTAGATAGGAAAATAATAGTGAAGAGGAGGCTGGTGACTCCTTGCTGTGGTGATGTCTTTTGTTTAATCCGGTTAGGCGCCAAGTTGGAATAGTTACGTGTAAACAGTAATAAATCACGGATATTTAAAGATGGCGACTTCCTTTATTTACTAGCAAGCTAGAAGCCTGATATATATATATATATATATATATATATATATATCAGGATCTATATATATATATATATATATAGTTCTTATTTTCATCTTTTTTTTTAAAAAAATAATAATGTTTCGTTTTTTTTTTAATTATCTTTAAATTTTACTTTGTTTATATTTTAATGCCATTTTTATGTACTCGACGTACCCAATAAAGAAATATTTATTACTCAATAAAACGAAATATTATGAATCTTGAAAATCTTTTAACTCTCTTAGAAATGGTTACATTGCAATCTTTACCCTTTGACCTTGTCATTCTCGATATCTAGTCTATGTAAGAAATGATTAATAGAAAACTTTCCAATAAACTTCAACGACATTTAAAACCTAAAAGCATCAGTAAATCAATATTGAGTTTTGACGAGATAAATTTTCATTCCTCTAAGAGTACTTTTAACAAGATTATGTTTTATTTCTATTTCAAATAAAGGTAATGGAAAAACGTTTTTGTAACGCAGTTTTTATCAGGATATTACAAGATCAAGCTCCTTTTACAAATCATTTGGATTGTCATCTGCATTACACATTTTCTTTCCAATTCTCAAATCTAGATCTGATTGTCAATCCTTAATAAAATACTTTTTATTCATCCACGCAAGTTCTAACACATTTTTTTAAACTTGTAGTGGATAACACTTAATGTTACTACAATTTTTTCAAATACTAATTCATTAACTTAACTCAGTGGCGCGACATCCCATGAGGGACAATGCCTATTGTGCCCAACTCACTATACGTGACCTTGGGCCCTGAGGTGCATGATCAGATGCTCCAGTCAGGTGATCAGTCTGACGTGAAAACCTCCAGTATTAAGTTCCTAAGCAAGCTTGGTACTTCTTTCATCGACCTATTGAAGGGATGGAAGGCTGAGTCAACCTTGTCCAGCCTGGGGTTTGAGCCTCGAACCTGTGGTGTAGAAGCTCGATGCCCTAACCACGCAGTCACGGGTTTCAATAATGCATTAATACAATTGAATTAATGAATAAGTGGTAACAAACAAAAATAACAGTCTAATGTCATACGTAAAAAGGAAAATCGCCTGTAGTGTCTCTGTAGCTCAATGGATAGCTCGTTTGACTTCTAATCCAAAGGTTGTGGGTTTGAATCCTACCTGGGAGTGCCTAATTTCTGAGAATGTAATTTATGAATGAATACATAGCAACAAAATAAACTAATAGTCCAACACCCTATTTAGAAAGGAAAATGAAAAAATTGCATGGAAAATAATTTTCTATTTTGCCACTTAATATTGTGATCCTGTCATATGTATAAACATATTTATATTAATTCTAATTATTTTATAAAAATTAACTAAAATAAAACTTGTCTTCGTTGACCTATGTTGGAATTGAATTGAAATTCTTTCTCCTATTACTCACTTATTTTTAAATTGTATATGCCCCTATCCTTCAAGAATTATTTTATTTGCTTATTTTATTTTAAAATCGGTTTTTCTTCTTCAGCTTGTACAAAAAGTCTCAAAGTTGTATATTGCTATGTGTACGAGAAGACATTAGAAGGAAAAGCAGTAAACAGTCTGTTATTGAATTTATTTGGCGTAATATTCTCTCATGATTAACTTCTTGATCTCATTAATGTTTTTGTGGAGTCGCACTGCGATTATTAAGATAAATTTCGTACTTTTGAGCCATGGGGAAATAACAACCAGAAAAACTAACTAGTGCATATTTCTTATTCTTTCTCCGAGAAATATAATATAGCCTCGATACCCAATTTTACATGCCAATGAATTTCTGGCCGGTATTGTTTCTTTCGAGTTAACGGTTTAAATATTGGAACTGATGAACGTTAAGGTATCCGACTACTTTCGGAACCGTGATTTTGCAAAAGCGTATAAATGGATAATATTTATGATATTTAGTGTCACTTAGATTAGAAAATGTATATAAAGTTGTTTTAAGAATAGTACTACAATTAAAAATTATTTAAGTACAATATTTTGACAAAAAATAGCATAGAATGACCCATTTCCAAAATATTCTAATTTTGTGAAAAATGCTTCTATTGTAATAATCTTTTGCCCGTATATAGCTCACACCTCTGTACAGATGCTCAACTAGAATTTTTAAAATATATAACTTAGAAGTGGGTTTATCCATATTTTACGACAACAGAGGGGAGAAATTTTAAGAAAAAAAACGCCGATAATTATTTCAATTGGTGGTAACTCTGAAAATAGTGTGATTTTTTCAAAAATCATAATTGAGCCCCTGTGCAGAGGTCTACGCTATATACAGGAAAAATATTATCATAATAGAAGCATTTTTCACAAAGGGAAAACATTTTGAATAAAGCTTTTTCTAAGTTAATTTTTTGCCGACATATTGTAATTAAATAAATTTGTTTTTATCAAAATGTCCTAAAATAATTTTATACATGTATTCTAATCTAAGTGGCACTAAATAACATGAAA
>BMAV01013875.1:12490-27761 GCA_019973955.1 Trichonephila inaurata madagascariensis
TGTATCATATGTTTTAAGTGTAAACCTGTTATAGCATCTCAAATAATGGGCAATTTGCCTAAGGAAAGGGTTACCACTGACTACCCCTTTAACTGCTCGGGTGTAGACTTTTGTGGTCCTTTCTTCATAAAAAACAAAGGCCAACGCAAGGGAAGTTTGCATAAAATCTATGTTTGTATATTTATCTGTTTTGTGTTTAAAGCTGTACACATCGAAGTAGTGTCTGATTTAACTTGCGATGCATTTGTTGCAACATTGAAAAGATTTATGTCTCGAAGAGGGAAATGTGCAAAATTATTTTCTGACAACGCCAAAAATTTTGTAGGAGCTGATAGGGAAATTAAAAAACTTCATGAAATGGTTAGAAAACCAGATGATCAATTAGCTAGATTCTTAGCGGCAGAAAGCATTAAGTGGAAGTTTATACCCCCTAGATCACCCAACTTTGGTGGTCTATGGGAGGCTGCTATTAAATCCTTTAAATACCATCTAAAAAGGGTTATGAGGGGAATAAATTTGACTTATGAGGAATTTTTAACTATGATAGTTCAAATAGAGGGTATGCTAAATCCTAGACCTCTTTGCCCTTTGTCTGCTAATGAGAATGATTTTGAAGTTCTTACTCCAGCTCACTTTTTGATTAATAGATCCTTGAATTCTATTATTGAGCCCAACTTAATAAATATAAAGGAGAGTTACCTTAAGAAATGGGAAAAAATTACTAGAACAGTGCAATTAATGTGGAAATTTTGGCATCGTAGTTATCTTAACCAAATGCAACAAAGGTACAAATGGATGTTTGAAAAAAATAATGTAAAAGTTGGAGATTTAGTGCTCTTAATTGAAGAGAATTTGCCACCATACAAGTGGTTATTAGGAAGAATTATTCAGGTTTATTTAGGTGACGATAACAAAATTCGTGTAGTTAAAGTGAAAACACAATTTAGTACTTGTAAAAGAGCCATATCTAAAGTTTGTGTTTTGCCAATGCCAAGTGATTAAGTACTACTGATAAAATTTATTATTATTATTTTTCTTTTGTATGTTTTAATTAATTCCAGTGAATTGTTTTTTATTTTATTTGTTGAATTGTATTGTGAATTGTATTTTTTATTAGTGCATTTCTTAAAGTGTATTTTGTGCAATTTGTGTGGTAAACAATTTAACTACAATTTGTGTAAATAACTAATACAGTGATTGCATGGTGTAACCAGTGCAATGTGGGGCGGTATGTCAGTTCTCGGCGTGCGAAACGCCATTTGTATAATTAAGAGTATTNGCCATCTGTGTAATTAAGAGAATTAGGAGTGTATTGTTGTGTCTTCAAATAAGAATATGTGAACTGTGTTTGCGCCAGCCCAACTGCGCATGCCCAGTAATTCTGATATGAATGTAAAAAGTGTTGTGAGTAAAAAAATAAACCCAGTCCACTAGAAACTGTGTCGTGATTGTGTCATGAGAATATTGAAGGAGTAATTAAGCTATCGACTAAAAGATAACCATAAATATGGACAGTGTTTGCACCATAAAATTGGTTATTGTGCTAGAGACTCTGGAGTCAACTGCTTAAGTGTTGAAGTTGACCCAACAGTCTCTATTTTATTCGATGCACTTGTTTCCGAAACTCAACGTGCAATCCTCTTAAGTTTTCATTCTAAAACTGCTGTTAAACTCTCGCTTGAGAAAATCAACATAACTGTCAGGAATTCTTCAAAATTAACTTATTCAAACAACAAGACCAACTTAATATAAAAAAAAACTAAAAATGGCCACCCTACAATCACCAATCATCCCCCGGCAATAAAAAAAACAGCATGCCCTAATAAAATAGAACTTTTAAATGCCTTTTATTGTGAGATGATTCATCAAATTGTTTTTATAAGTAATTATATGTTTCTGCTACGTTTCTCTAGGATTTGAGATTTGCATGCTTGTGTAATTCCCTTGTAGGTAACAGGAAAAAGATCGATATTATTGAAAGAAATATTATCATAGTTCTGTAGAAAAGAGGGAAATCTCTTACAGCAAGCAATGAAAATGTTAATAAGAGGCATTCCTCTATTCAAAAGGTATTCATAAGCTAGAAACCAACTGAAATCTATCTAAACGTCCAAGGCAAGATCCGTCGCCCATCTGCAGTGTCGCCTCGAGAATTTTGTTTTGTAATACGCTCTGCAAAATAAATCCAACACTATCAGCTTCACAAAAAGCTAAAAGTGTTACTGAGATATTCCAGAAAAATTGAATTTATCCACAATTCGTAGAAAATCAAAAAAGAATGACTATTATGGTCTATTTGTGCGCGGGAGAAGTCATTCATCTCTCGAGTGAACAGAACTAAGTATATGTTACTTTTCCCACACAGACTACAGCATTTTTATTGACTTCATTTTTACACATGTAAAATCTAAATAAATCTTTTTGCATTGTAATACTACCAGTTTGGTGGCATACTTTTAGATGCAGCTTTCTATTCGAGTTTTCGTAAAAATGACTATATTTTTATGATTCACAAAAAAAAATGTTTCGCTAATAAAATTTTACACATACATTGTATAAGTAATATTTATTGAATGTGAATTCTTCAAATTAAAACTAAATTTAGTTTGTAAATATCATACAATTAGTAATTTTAATTTTTAACGTATATTTTATTACTATTAAGCAGTAAAATAGTTGTATTATGCTTCAAACACATATGAATAAATAATATTTGTGAAGTAACAGCTTTTTAGAGAGTGTTTTAACTGTTTATACTGTGTCTGATGGATATCAGTAGCTTGGAAGTTAAATTAGTTGTTTGTTAGTCGACATTGCTTACGCGAAGAGACGGTTAAGCGATTCAACCTTTTTTTTTTTTTCTGCCAAAGATTATCATTCAATATAAGGGCAATATCTTCAGGTTCAATCGAAACAAGCTTCGAGTTTATTGTTACTTAAATGGAAATTTCGAAGGTAAGTAGGTACGTCAAAAAGTAAAGGGACTTTTGCAATTTCTGTTGCCAAGTTTTGTCAACAGTGTTAGTATCCACGTTGAATGAGAAATAGTTCCCAACTTTTTATACAACATTTCATTCATCTTTCTTAGGAGTTGTTAGGTTGAAGCAGACCATTCAAAATGGCAGCTCCAATGTTGATCTGCACCAATGAGAAAAAGGGGACAGTGATTTTCTCTTAGTTTGCGGAAGGTTTGAAACCTGTAGAAATTATTCACCGCATGTAAACGTAGTATGGTGACAGTTGTTTATCACGAAGCAAGATCAAATAATGGATACATAGCCTTAACCAGAGAAGAGCTTCTTTATGTGACAATGAAAGATGGAAGAGTCTATTAGGTGCTTGTTTAGTAGCACTCTAATAAATACTGAGTGTGTTGAGTTTTCAAAAAATTCATAGTTCAAACTTCATCAATAACTACTGGCAATTTTATTATGTGTGTCCATTCGACACCGTCAGCAAAGCAAGTCAAAAACGTTGTTCAAAAATGTCATATTTCACAAAAAATACAGTTTCGTTACAGTTAAACATATGTATAATCGATAGAGGTACACAAGTAAAAATATAAAACTGAAATATAAATTATGGGGATCATTTTAAAAATTAACAGTAATTAAGTGCATTTGTATTAAATAAGTTTAACATGAATTATATTTAAGTTTAACATTTATTAGAATAGAATTAATTTGGATTATCTCGCACCATGCCATAGATTTCGCTAATTCTTAAACAGCTGACAGGTGCAGTCATCTAGTGAGAGAAAATCTTCACTAAAACTGTCCTTTACAAGTCATCGATGACAACCAATGAGAATCGTCGTATTTGATGATATAGCGATGGAAGGGATAACTTGTATCCAGGGCACATGTGTCAGTCACACTTTCCGCACAAAAAGTGAATCCTTGCCTTTCTTTCTTCCTTGGTGCAGATCGACAATGGAGCAGCCATGTTGAACTTTCTTCTACATTCCAACGACTACGAGGACAGACAAGTGACACATTGTATAGAAGTGTTACCAACTACCCCTCATTCAGCCCTGGGTACTAGTACTGTTTCCAAAGGTTGGAAAGAAAAATTGCAAAAGACACTTTACTTTTTGACTTACTCTCGTAGAAAAAAGGGCATCAAAGCTAAATACTGTACTAAAACAATATGGCTCCTTTTGGCGACTAGAATAAACAATCTTTGAGTAGAATTAATCTACTGCAGTGTTTCTCAAACTGTGGGGCACGCCCCCTAGGGGACATGATAACCCTACAAGGGGGGCGGGAGCATGTCGAAAATAAAAGATTATTTAAAAATTACGAATTTACTAAAAGGAAACAAAACAAAATATATTCTGACGTAGTAAGAAATAAAATACACATTTACTCTGATATACTATATTATATACTTATTTATGAAAGTATCACTACAATATGGCACAATATATTTGATACTAAGTATCAATACTAAGTTGAGAACAAGTTTAAAAATTACTAATGATTATTTCACATGAGCTTATCCTATACAAAATTGTATGCAAAAATTAATATTTATTTTCATAATTTATAAGGTTTTTAATTTAGTTCGTATTGTAGCTTTAACGTTAAAGTATATTATTATTGCATTCAATGCACTGTTATTGTATGGGGAGGGGGCGCGTTGAAATTATGATTGAAAATCGGGTCGCCAATACTGGAAGTTTGAGAAACACTGATCTACGATGTTTCTCAAACAAACCAATCAATCATGAGCCCAGTGAAATCTACATGAATCAATTAAACATTAAATAGTTCATTAAATAGTGCATAAATAATGTATATGTATTCGAAACAACTGTTTGCGAAATTTTTGTGTCTTACATTGTGTATTACCTAAATCAAATATTTCCGAGTAAAGTTTTTTTAATATCCAGGTTATTACCACTTACATACAATCCTAAAATTGAAGATTGTATTAAATTTCATATTCAAAAAATTACAATTTTTTAAAAAATTCCAATCAACTGGAACTATGCAAAAAATAAGAAATAAAGAGAACACAAAATTCTTGAATTAAGATATTCTGTTCTAAAATATTCTTAGCATAACAATATAACTTATGTTGTTGATATATCACTGGTACCCATATTAAATTCCCCCTTTAACGTTTTCTTGACAAACATAACGACTTTATTTCCGAGTTACTAAAACTAAATTATCTCACACTTCATACCAACACATGAATTCTGCTTTCTTGTGGACTTTCTCTAATACAATTCTCTTTTTCTTTCTCTCTCTCTCTCTATTTTCTTACACGTTCTATTTTCCTGAATAATTTTATATCCTTGATTCCAACTATTGCGCGTCCATCCTTCCTTAAAAATATTACCAAACTACATCAATAGAGGTTGACCAGTTACTTAAGGTATCAGACTACGTTCGGAACCGTGATTTTGCAAAAGAGTGTAAATGGATAATATTTACGATATTTAGTGTCAATTAGATTAGAATACGTGTATAAAATTGTTTTAAGAATATTATTACAATTAAAAAATTATTTAGATACAATATTTTAAAAAAAATTAATATAGAATGACCTGTTTTCAAAATATTCTCCTTTTATGAAAAATGCTTCTATAATAATAATATTTTGCTTGCATATAGATTGGAACTCTGTACAGAATCTGAACTAGGATTTTTGAAATATATAACTTAGGAGTGGATTTATTCCTATTTTAGTACAACAGAGGGGAGAAATTTTAAGAAAAAAATGCTGATAATTATTTAAATCAGTAGTAATTTAGAAAATAATGGGTTTTTTCAAAAAATCCTAGTTCAGGCCCTCTAGAGAAGGCTTTACTTCCTATAAGCACACACACACAAAATATTATTATCACAGACGCATTTTTTATAAAATGAGAACGTTTAGAAAATAGGTTTTTCTAAGTTAATTTTTTCCAGAATATTGCATTTAAATAGCTGTTTTTGTCATAATGTTCTTAAAACAATTTTATACATGTATTCTAATCTAAGTGACACTAAATATCATGAAAATTATCCATTTATGTGCTTTTTTAAAATCACCGTTCCGAACGTAGTCGGATACCTTAATTTAATTAAAAACAGTGAGTGAAAGTTGTGTTAACGTCGCACTGTAAAGCTATACGTGGGCTATTGACGACGTCCCTCGTAATGTTGAGCCTCGGTACAATGACGAGAATGTCACTTGAGTGGCACTACCTTCTCCAAACAATGGGAACACTTTTAGCTCCACAGATTTTACCTGCATCAGCCCCTTTACACGGAGGGTCTTCAGTATCACTAGGGACTGAAAAAGTGACACGCCGGTTACGAGCTCATGACTATAAGAACTAGGCTACCACGGTTACAGTTAAGTTAACAAAAATAAACAATTATCCATTAGAGAACAACATATATTCATTCGTACAATCCTGTATAAATATTGTTAATGTAGTTTGAGGATTTCATGCTGTCAGTCAAAGAGCAAGACAGTTCTTCAACAGCACTGGAAACTTATTGTAGAAGAATTCTTAAAATACGGGACACAGAAGTAAAATACATTTAATAAATCCCTGTAGGCTCTCACACCTTCCACAGCCCTCAAACACAACTATCAGTGTCTGAAATGCAAATATCTTAAATATTATTCAAAAGCACTTGCTCGTCCTAATGAACAACAGAAGTAACAACTAATCGCCAGTCGACACTTCATCGGCCAAAACAATACTAAATAGTTTTAGAGAATGACTCCCAAATTATAGGCCGGATGCATCTTTTTCGAAAAATTAGCTTACATCATAGATTATGTCATTAATAGATTTGTCTTGTAATTTTCCGAAGCATCCATATGGTCGTCAACTCGCAAAAAATAGTTGGCAACATGACCACACTAAAAATGATGCCAACTTGGCTCTATCGCCAACATTACGCCAAGTTTCCATTGAATCACCATTATAATATAAGGAACGGCGTGGTTTACGAATATTACAATTTTAATATTAGGTTGGGGAAAAGGAAATCTATTCTTTTTTCGGTAGATGATTATAGTTTCGATATCTCTAGAAGTATCGATCAAACAATTTCAAGTTTATGCTCGTTGCTAAGGTGGCATTTCACACCAAAAAAAAATTATTTTGCTGTTTTTTGTTTGTTTCATTCAGTTGTCAGTTACAGGGTGTTAAAAATGAAAGTCAACAAAGAGAAAGTTCGGTTCTTTTTACAGTTTTTCTTTGATAAAGCGAAAATGCAAGCCAAGGTGGCTGAAATTGTGAATGGTGTTTATGGTGCCGATACTGTAACAGCTAATTACGTGCAATTTTGGTTTCGTCGATTCCGTTCAGGCATTTTTGATGTTAAAGTTGCCCCTCGCACAGGTAGGCCCGTCATCGAAAATGTCGATAAAATTACAGAAATAATCTAAGTTGACCGACATGTTAGTAGTCGTAATATCACCCAGGAGCTAAAACTTGACCATAAAACAGTTTTAAACCATTTTAGAAAAGTTGAATTCAAAAAGAAGCTCGATGTTTCAGTGCCACACCAATTAACACCAAAAAATATGATTGATCGAATTTCCATCTGCGAAGTCCTGGCCAAACGAAATGAAATCGTCCCATTTCTGAAACAGATGGTGACTGCGGATGAGAAATGGGTCACATACAGCAATATTCTGCGAAAACGATCACGGTCAAAACGCCGTGAAGCAGCTCAAACGGTGGCCAAACCAGGACTAACATCCAAGAAGGTTCTACTGTGTATTTGGTAGGATTGCAAAGGAATAATGTATTATAAGTTGCTTCCGTATGGCCAAACACTAAATTCAGATCTCTACTGTCAACAACTGAACCATTTGAAGCTAGCGACTGACCAGAAACGGCCATAATTGCCCAACAGAACAGGTGTTGTATTTCATCAGGACAACGCCTCGCCACACACGTCTGTAGTGATTCACCAGAAACTCTGGGAGCTTGGTTGAAAGGTTTTAAGGCATTCACCATATAGTCCGGACCTGGTACCAAACGATTAGCACTTTTTCTCGCATTGCAAAACTTCCTGAGTGATAAGAAATTGGATCAAGAGAAGATTGTGAAAATCGATTACTAGAGTTTTTCGCCAATAAAGGCCAAGACATCGATGAGAGAGGCAATATGGAGCTACCTTTAAAATGGCCACACATTATGCAACAAAACGGTACATATTTGACCCAAATCGGACAATCCGGAACATGTAAAGTAAAGTTTTGAATTTCATGCAAAAATAATGGATTTCTTTTTCCCCAACCTAATATAAAATAAATAGTACGAAAAGTAATATTTACACATTTCACAACCAGATATAAATTTTTTACACTCATTATTTTTTAAGCATTCATTACACAAAATACGTAACACTATATTTCAATAATTCAATCATTTGTTTGTATTAGTTTTTCTTTCTAAAGCAAGCATTAAATGAATAAGGCAAACACAGTAATTAATCAATGAAAGTAGCTTGGAAAATAATTTTAATAAAAAAAAACATTTGAATCTTTTCTATTATTTACTTTATATTTTTTTCAATGTGATATAAATTCCTTCAATTGGGTTTCGTTTATTTTCGTATCACATTATTCTCTGTAATTTTTCTTTTATTTTTTTCATTATTTTTTCTTGTCTTTGTTTTTTCTGTATTTTTATTCTCTTTTCTACTTCGTATTCACTTAATATATTTCTATATATTCTTTGAGATTAATTAACTTTTATTATATATATGTATATATTGGGGTGGTATTAATTTACTTTTAAATCCTTGTTCGTAATGAAACATAAGGAGCTTGTTACTTTTCAAGGTAAAAAATTAAAACCTGATACAAAATATCTTCATCGAAATGTATAGATGCATTATTTTTTATGGTAACACTAACTGTATACCCGTTCTTCACATGAGTGAGTTGAAAAATTGAACAATTCAAATTGAAGGATAAAGAAGTTTTTAATGAGTTAATTTTACGCGAATTGCAAATTAAACAAAAATAAAAAGACTTTTGCATATCTCAGCTGAACAAAAAAATATATTTGTTAAATTGTAAGTCTGCAGGTCTAATTGTTGATATATATAAAAATTTTTTTTTATAACGCCCCCGTATCTCCCTTGTGGATCGATTTCTGAAAACACCTTCCTAAGCTGATCTATGCTCAGCAAAAGTAACATATTGTCATAAACTTTGCGTAATGAATGCTTAAAATAGTGTAAATAATTTATACCTGGATGTTATTGTTACTTTCTGTTGTATTTATTTTATGTTAAAATTGTAATATTCGCAAGCAGCGCCGTTCCTTTCGTTTTAATTGCGACTTAATGGAAACAGCGAAATGTTGGCGATAGAGCCAAGCTAGCATCATTTTGGCGACTATGTTGGCAATTTGGCGATTATTTAAATGGTGCAGAATTTCATAGCCTCCTGTTGGAGATCTGGTATAAAGAGGATAGGCACAAAACCCTTCACCATAAAAAAAATGCATATACATGCCAAATTTCAAAAGTGATCGGTTGAACGGCTTAGGAGTGATGCGATTTCATATATACAAACATCCATTTATATATATAGATAGATAGATAAAACATTTATTTACGTATCCGTTAATTTAAAATCACCATACCACATTTAACGATATGTAGATAATGCTGCTTTCTGTTCTCCACCTACTCATCTTAGTTAAGTTTAAATATAGATTAAACAAACAAAGTTTTGGTACTAAACGGATACTATAGCGTACTACATTTGTATATATTGGAAATGATAAAGATAGTAATAGTTAATAATTTTTACATTGCTTGTTTTCTGGAAAGTTTAATTAACTGCCCTTTTCCAGCTAACTAAACTTTTCAGAAACTGTTTCATTTCAAACTATTTTCTCAGAAGATTAAACTTCGAAGTTTAATTAGTTATAGTATAAATTCTAAATCTCATTTCAATTAAATATTTTCTACGGTTAACATAAAATTGTATTAAAAGACTTATATTTTTAAATACTATAAATTACCAGATACTACTGAAGTGAATTTAGAGGAAAACTTAGATTTACAAAATATAAATTCGAATTATAATTCATCAATATTAATATTTATGAACAAATAACATATTTTTCACAAATACATAAAATATTGTTTTAAGAAGGGGTATCATTTGAATTTTTAATTCATTTATATAGGTAAATAATTAGTTGGGAAACGTTACTGCAACGTAATAGACTTCAAGTGTGGTGCGATTTATTTATTGTGTATCTATTTTATCAATTTAGACTGTAAAGAAAAGATAATTGCGGTTAGAAAACTGCTTATACGAAGGACAAGAATTTTCATCTTTATGCAGATATTTTGAGAATTGATATTTTTTTTCAATATATTTCTTTTTATTAGGTTGTTAGAATAACGTCATCAAATATTGCTAAAAGGCTTACTTCCTTCCATTTAAAATAGCTAATTCCTGCAGCATCCACACAAACACAACTGTTGCCCAATACATTAATTGATTTACCATTACTATGTAAAATAATTCACTTCATTAATAGTTATAGGTAAATAATTAGGTAGGAAACGTTACTGCAATTTAATTGACTTCAAGTGTCAATAGACATTACACAAATTGCTCTCAAGTTCTTATTAATGGTTTAATGACTACTCAACTGTACCTTCGACCTTTAATAATCTGCATCAATGCTTAATAGTTAAGCTTTATTCAAATCAATAGTGTTTGTTGGCCACGGTATAACCGAAAGTTCATAGTCGCGATGTCATATCTTGGTGCCACTAAAGATCAGAGGCCGTGGGTAGCCTAGTGGTTAGAGCATCAGACTCCAGACCAGAGGGCCAGAGGTTCGATGCCACCAAATACCCTCCGAGTACATACGGAGTACATGTTCGCTAAATCAGTGAGTCCGAAAGTCTTATGAGCGGTCACAGTAGAAACCACGGGGGCAGGGGGCTGAAGAATATTTCTCACCCCTCCAGTTCCATGTCGAAATTGTGGAGATAGAGGTAGGTGATGTTGCCCCCTCTATCTTGTAGAAATCCAACCTTTGTCTCAGGCTCTGGCAACTTGCATTCATGACAACAACATTAAAGATCAGAAGTGTAGAGGGGATGATGAAAATTAAAAATGTGGCTTAAAGTTCTCATGTTGGTATGGTGTAAGATTTCGGAGAGAAGAGTGCCAGGTCAAGTGTCATCTTCGTCAATTTATCGATTCCAAATGACGAGTACTATCACCAATATCCCTCGTGCAATTTCAAATTGCCCTTTAACTACCGATTAAAAATTACGCTATTCGCTCCCCAGTCCAAAAGATTTTTTCACATAGATACTGTGTATTGGGGTGGAGGCACAAATAAGAAAGTTTTTCGCTGAAATAAGTAAATCCTTCGCAAACACTGTCAAGGTAATTTTGTTGGATTCCAAAGCCTTTGGAATAGTTTTATTGATAGCAGCGCAACTAAAAAAATCATATTTCGGATGGAGGTATACTTACGTACAAGGCACGTAAGGCATTGGTTGAGTGAGACAGATACATACTTTGGTGTAACTTAAGGGGTTAGTAAAAAGATTCTGTCAATCAATTAACTTCCTTTGTTTTTGATAATAAAAAACCTCCTTTTAGAAAATGGATAATAATTCACGGTAAACACGGCTTTGCGGTATGTTTAGAGTATATTTATAACGTGCTTGAAGTTTTCCTGTATTATCTAAAATAAGTAATGTAATTTCTATCTCTCTCAATCTGATAAAAAATAATTTATTCTTCATACATTTTTTGTTGATAATAAGGAAAAACATAATGACGGAGCACACTCTATCAGAAAATATCTTGCACTTTAATTATACAATTTTTAAGTGCTCTGCAGAGTACGTATCCTCAGAAATCGGCAACAAGTCTACATTAAACAAAACAACAGGATTTTCTTAGTATTAACGTCTTAACTACCATTCAAAAGTTACGCGATTCGCTCTCCAGTTCAACCGTTTTTCACATAGGCACGTGTATGTTGTGTATTAGGAGGGGGAAAGAAAAGTCATAAATAAGTAAATGTTTTTTGGCAATAATTAAATCCTTTGCAAATACTGTCAAAGTCCTAGTAGTTCTAATGATATCAGCGTGAAGAAAAGGATCGCCTTTCGGAAAGATGTATATACACGTCTAAAGCATTTAACGCATCTTGTTGAACGAGACGTATATACACGTTGACGAATCTTAAAGGATTAGGAAAATAAGTGCATACAATTACAAATGGAAGATATTTTTTTAGACGAATATACAAAGTATATATAATCCAAAAAATATGTCATAAAATCAGAAAATACAAAAAAAAAAAAATATTTCTTATACTAAACAGAAATTTAATCAAACAATTAAATCAAAGTAACTATAAAAATAACATTTTTTTAAAAACGATAATAACAATTCTAAAATTGCAGGAAGAAGTCGATGGTTAATATATTTTTGGTATAATGATGATATTGTAAAATTTCGTTCGAAATTGACCACGAATAAAATCCTATTTCAGTTTTCAGATTTTTTTTTCTTTTAATTTTACATTCTTTAAATAGATTTTTTTCTTTTAAAATAAACTCACATCTATCATTCATATATTCATTGCACACACACACATTTGTAATCTCTTTATGTGTATATGTTAACGTTAATGTGTGAAATTTGTTACTGTATATAATAACTAGGAATTCCATGAAATAACCAGAGTATATAAAATTATTGAATTCTACTATTTGACTAGGTATTCTATAGAATGATTACTTGATCGTTAAAGTATGAAATACGGCACTCGAAAACTCTTTGAACCGGTTCTAGCTGCTTTAAGAAGAATTTTTCCGATTAGGAACTACAGATGGCCCAATAAAACAATTATACCTTAGATATGTGAGTCCAGTATATCTCAGCGAGAATTAATTTCCATTCAAGAAGTTCCAAATATTGACACAATACATCGATCTAAGACAACAGCTGAAAGTTGCGGTACACGACAAGGATTTTAAAAGTGATCTTGTAAAAAAATGTGTAATAGTAAAAAGTGGGCTTTTTTCAAAAATAGTAAGCAGTCCAATCCAAAGAGTCATCACATAGGTCCCTTGCTCTAATAAATAATGAAAAGTAACAAAAAATAAAAGGATTCTCATAAAATTTAAATTAATATTCTCTTACATTTTTAATTTAAGAAGTTTACCCAATGTTTTTGTGAAGCTACGGTTTTTCTTCCCAGCATGTATTTTTGTTAATAATACTTAAATATAATATATTTTTGCAACATATTCTTTTTTATAAGCTTTTATTTAAATTGCAATGTAATTTGTTAGGGTGGAATCTTGCAACTCAATTTTAAATCTGATGTCTTCAACCAATTGAGGTGAAATTTTGTATACACGTTTAGTTTGAATGACAATGCATGTTTTGACTATTTATATTCCGATATTGCATTTAGTTAAAAAGATATTAATTAAAAACTTTAAAACGCATAATTGTTTTCCCCCTGTTGGCTTTTTATTGTGCCGAGCAGCTTATCGGATTGAGCTTTAAAAAGTCACTATTTTTCAACGTTTTTAAAAAAGTCATTTAATTCTTTCTATCAAACTCAAACAAAACATAATTACATAATCGGAAAGATCATTTTTTTTTTTTTTTGCCCCGACACGGTTTAATTCTTTTTACAAAATAATGATATTTTCTATTTTTTACGATTTTTTCTAAAATGAGTCAAAATTTATTCGTTTTTATGAAAATGAATTCTAAATCATTCCGTATCAATTTTTAATCATGTTAATGTATCGACATTCTGTACTAAAAACGTTCATGCCTTTCTCTTTTCGAATCAGTCATTTAAAAAATAAAATGCCGGAAGCTTTTTTTTTTACGATTTTTCAAAAATACTCAAATTTTTAATTAAACATTTGATAAATTCGTCATCTTTAAAGATAATCGCACGAAACTTTGTTTTCATTTGTAGAATAGTTTTATCCAAATTCTGTACAAAGATTGAAAAAATTGGTTTAAAATTTCGGATTTTAAAAATTTTGTTTCTTTTTCGTTTTTAATATAGTATGTTTATTAAAACAAAAAAAAAAAAAAACAAAAAAAATGAAAAAAAAGAGTTTTAATATTTTGAATTATTTTGCTTTGTCTAATATTGTTTTGGTCTCACAGTATTTATCCCCCCCCCCATTATCCTCTTGTTGGGCCTGAGTGAAATACCTATCATATGTATGCGGCCTACCGCGAAAACCGGTTGAATACCCCTGAGCTAGACTGTTTAAAATTAACCGGCAAACGACCTTGCAACAATGATGCGTCGAATGAGATGAACAGACTGAGAAACCTGTTCAGCAATAACTAAAAAGTAAAAAACGCTTTTTAAAAACAAGCTTTTATTTAAATGCGCTAAAAAGAATAAAATAAACTTTTCTTTTAAAACTTTTTTTACTATCAACTTATAACGTCATTACACAATTTATGATATAAAAACTTGTCACGAGATTTACCTGTGTAGATAAACAAGTACATTAAATAACTTGATCAGATTGATTTTAATTTTTAAAATTTTCAAACTAAGTAAATACGAGTATTTAAATCCCGCGACAAACTTTTATATCATAAACTGTGTAATGTTTGTGTAAGCTGTTTTTAAAAAAAAAAAAGTTTTAAAAGAAAATTTTTTTTTTTTTTCTTTTTAGCGCATTTGAATAAAAGCTTGTTTTTAAAAAAGTTTTTTTTTTCTTTTAATTTATTCTTCTTTCTGTTTAACTAATGTTAGCAATATGAGCAATAATAAATTATATAATCTGCTTTCCCTTATTATTTATCAATTATTCATCCGCAAAAGAGTGAAATGTAATTTTTGAATGGTTTTAGCTATTTATGATCAATTAATTTATAAAATAGGTTTGATATATGATTGAAATATATATTTATATGCGAAATCATACTTCGACTTACTCAAATTCGACTTAAGTGGTTATCACTCAGTTCCACCTATCGCTTAATATTTCGGGGCATTTATTATTATCAAAGAATATAGAGATATGAACAGTGCATACGAAATACATTTTAAAATCCTTTTCTTGGGATAAATACCTTTAAACTGATTGACATATGCTTGACATTTATGGAAAATTTTCCCACATTGATTTGACAATTAGAATATTGGCAAATGCTTTTATGTCTGCCCAATTGATCATCATGTGACAACGTAATAATGTAGCTCCATTAGTCATCATGTGCTCGATAAATGCATGATTGATTTTTGAAG
>BMAV01013876.1:4621-25364 GCA_019973955.1 Trichonephila inaurata madagascariensis
TGACACCTCTTTGCACACCATTTGAACTAATTCTTTTATCTTTCAGTTTTTAAGCTAGAAATGAATTATAAGTGAACTTGAAGTTCTATTGAAATAAACGAACCATATTTCTTAATTATTTTACATGATTATTTATTTATTTTACTTGATTATTACGTTATACTATTATTATCTTTACATGAATATTGAATACATATCTATCAATTTGAATACTGAAGCAGTACCAATATATCAATAGCCGAGAGAAATAAGCGAATATTATTTTTAACACTACATTTTTAACATAAATATAACTTGAAATTAATTTCAAAAACAACTATATAACATCATTGCGTGTATTAGGAACTGTATCATGTCGAATTAATTGTTATTATTTCAATGCAGTAAAAAACCGAAGTCATTAAACAAGTAGTAGCTTTAGCCCCAAATGTGATGTTTTGGCATAGAATTACATAAGCTAGCAGAATCGTTGCAAGATAAACCACAATTGAATATCCCTTTCCATGAATTCTATTTAACATGTTTAAACAAGAGGGGAATGTTCAATTAGCTTCCATACCTTTCTGCCTCTCTTGGTAATAAAATAAGTTGCATTATTTATTCCATTGATGAAAGACAACGTAATACAGGATGTCCCAAAAATAGCGCCTTAACTCTACACAGCCAGAATCCTCGTTGTGAGTACATAAAAAATGCCCATCTGTACTATCCATAGTTCACGAGAAAGATACGGTAAATAATAATGCATGGTGATGAATGAATGATGATGCATGATGCTTCAGGATGGGGCCCCGCCACATTTTTGTTCTCCTGTACGTGATTGGCTGAATACGGCACACACCCCGGTCCCTGGATCGGACATAGGGGTCCGATTCTATGGCCATTACGATCACCATATATTACACCATTGGATTTTTTTTCTTATGGACAGTCTAAAATATTTGGTGTTCAAGAAGTAGTGCCTTCTCAAACGGACGTAGTTGCTGGTCTGCAGGCTGCTTGTACTTCGCTGGACTCCACGCTGCTGTGACGTATGCAACCATCTATTCCACAAAATCTGCCTCGATATTCAAGGAATAAATGTATGTAATTGCCTAAATAAATATTTGTAAATACTGCCGTTGATGTGTCCAATACACAATTGTGAAGACATACTTTGTTTTTGTACTTTTCTCGTAAACTATGAATCGATACAGATGCAGTTCTTCTGGTATTTTTTTATATATTACCAACAAGGAATGTGGCTGGGCAGAGTTTGGGTGCTAATTTGGGAAACCTTGTATATTTTTCTAGGAGTAACAGATCAATTAGAAATTTATTTCATTCAGTTAATTAGTTTCATTTAGTTTAAGACGCAACAAAAAATATATTTCAAACAAATGTTAATATCGAGTGATAAGGTCAATGAATTTTATTTAAAGAAATTACTAAGTTCTTTTCTAAAATGACAGTTATTGCACTTTAAGAAACATTAAGTCCGTTTAAGCAAAAAGTAAATTCACTCCATCGATAAAAAATATATTGTCTATAATTAAAATTAGGCTGCATTTTTTCAGTTTGCAAATTTGCCATGCTATAAAATAAGTATAGTTATGATAAGCACCCTCTTAATTGAGTCAAAATTAACTTTTTTTTGTTAACCCAACGTTAGCATAGAAGTAATTCCTACACTATGAGTTTACTCTTAATATTAAGGAATTCTCTATTCAGTTCAGTCGAGAATACATTATTGTAAGGATGTTGTTATTGCTTTCTGTTAGCAATGTGTAAAATTATTTCTGTCAAATTAATATTACTCAACGACTGAACAGTTTTTCTAGTCATGACGAAAGAAAAACGGAAATACAATGGGGCAGCAATAGAATCAAAATTACATATATTCTCTGATCGTAAGTTTCGATAAAATAAAACAAATTAACTGTATTTGCTTTTGTTCAATTATCTCTGTTCTGAGTCTCTTCAATTTCATTGAAAATAATCCCTGATCGAAATTGGAATCGAGGCAGATAAAAGTGGGAAGAAAAATTTTACAGGTTATTTCAACGAAACTTTTATATGCGTAATATTTTTATAAAATACAACTCGATTTCTGACGACTTCTGAAAAATGACTGAAATACTCACAGAAGTGGTGGTTTACATATTATAAAGAAGTAATTTTTTTAATTAACGTTAAGAAAATGTTGCATCTGGGAGCACTGGCAACGAAAATAGCAATTTTGAAGATTGCACATCAAAGGAACCTTGTTTACTCTTCCCATTTCTACATTACGTCACTTTCAAAACTTATTTATTTCACCATACACATTGTCTCAATATTTTAAATCCCAATATGTGATATAATCGAAGCTTGAATTGGCAACCCACAAGCTTATATCCATATTAAGACTATTTAGTTTGTCACTCACTAGAAAATACTTAAAATAGAACTTGAAAAGAAACTTCAGAGGTGATTGTGGAAAAATATTTAACCGATTCGAAATTGGAACGTTTTCTTTTATAACATGAAGTGTGTATTTTTAGGGGTTTTTTTTAAATTTAATCTTGAATTTTTGAAATCTTGATATATAAAAACGGTAATTTCTTTTTAGAAAATTGAGAATAAAATCAAAAATACTAACATTTTAGGAATTAAATTAGTAGCATTAAATGCATTGTTACTATACAAAAGCTCATACCAAGTTTCACTAAAATATAATAGATAAATTTTTCTACGGCTGTACCTAAAAACTAGAAAAGCACATTTTGAGTAATATGAAAAAAACTAAATAAAATAGTACAGCTTACAAAGATTTGATATTTAAAACCATTCCAGACTTGTATTCATCTTGCATGAACTCTTCTAAAGCATCCTTATTCTTTTTATTTTGTCTTTAAATAATTCTGGCCTCTTTTCTGTCTATTTGAACCTTCATCTCGGCTTCACAAATTCTAACTTTATCTATTTTTCGAAGACCTTCACAGGTGTTAATCTCTGGATTTGTTTTTAGTCCTTCTAATACTTTTGTTCTTGCATGTGCACCTTCATTAAAGTATATCTCTGCGTCCATTACACCAATTATATATATATATATA
This sequence comes from Trichonephila inaurata madagascariensis, assembly GCA_019973955.1. NCBI lineage: Eukaryota > Metazoa > Arthropoda > Arachnida > Araneae > Nephilidae > Trichonephila > Trichonephila inaurata. Next base: position 7,696 of record BMAV01013876.1, read on the forward strand.
TATATATATATATATATATATATATATATATTTTTTTTTTTTTTTTTTTACAAATGTATTTTTTGGAACTTGATTTCATACACAGCTATTGAAGCTTTCATTTGGGTTCTGGGCACGATCACGCAAGCATTTTAGTAAAAGTTCATTTGCAGCTGTCTCTAAATATATGTTTTAAAAATTATGTATACGTTTGCAATTATGTTTTTAATCTTTACAACAACCAGTTTTGGGAGGGAATGTTTGTAGATGTACTTTTCTTTAGATGCAAGAGATCTGTAACCGAAATAGCTGTTTATTTACATTTTAAAACTACAATTACTCGGTTATTAAGCTTTAAACCTATACAAGTTATACATTTTTGAAATTAGCATTAAATTTACTTTTTCTTTTAGATAAAAATTGAAAAATCGATTTTCTAAAGGTGAAAAACGTCTTGGTTCCCATTATTATTGAAAAAAAGAGAAAAGTATTCCTTTATATAATTTGTCTATAATAATTGTTTTACATACATCGGTAAAATATGGTACGTTGATCGTGAATGTTTAAAATTATGCAAACAAAAAAAAAAAAAAAAAAAACATGAATATGATCAAAATTCATTCATGAATTTTAATCGCATTGAGTTAATTGAAGTCTAGATTTCGATACAATATTGAATTAATTAAAATATGAAATATAGTGAGGTAAAGTAAAAATGTTTGTGAAACTTATTATGAACTTACTAGCGTCTTTCCAAATTGTGTTAAGTTCCGGTGGTTTGAAAAATTCTAATTACACATGTAAAATAAACACACATGGCCTATTAAACATGTAAAATAGTTATAGTAATAATAAATTTTAGTTATTTATGCAAAAAATAAAACAAAAAAAATTTAATTAATAGTGTACGGGTTGTTGTTGTTTTCTTGTTGATAATTCTTTTTCCATAAAAGCAAAATTAAGCAAATCATAACATTCTTTTTTTTTTTTAATGAATATCCCATTCTTATCAAAAACAATATAATTCTGGCTTCATTTACAAAACAAATATGGAAGTTCATTAAATCATTTAAATACTCTATAAATCTTTTATACCTTTTTTTTCTTTCTAATTTTATCCCAGTAGTATACAGTTTGTTGATACGTTTGAATATGTTCTAAAACATTCTTTTACAATATTTGAGGACCGATTCAGTTTATCTAAACATACTTCATTCCACGCTTCTAAGAAAATACAATCCTATTGTTGTCGGTGAAAATAAAAATATTATGTTCACATCGTACAAGTCCCCTGTGAAATCAGTCAACGCGAGAACCTGAATTTAAAATCTCTGGTATATACAAATAATTAGTTAAATCAAAATAACTCTTTTTCCCTGCTTAGTTAAGATATGCGTTGTAAAGCACGTTTTACAGAGATGTGCCAGTGTTATTAAATTCCACCCGATTTCCGTAAATAAGTAATAAAATTAGTGATTTTCTTTTCGTGATATCAAAAAAAGATTACATAAACTTTTATAGAACATTCATAACATATAAAGAGTTCACATTGTTGTGATTGTGCCTATATTTTTATATGAAATATACAGAAGACCATGCAAAGTACGTAAATTTCTTAACAATCTATAGCAGTGTTTCTCTGTGGGGTGTGACAACCCCCCCGGGGGGGGGGCCGCCCGCCGAGCATATTGAAGTCGAAAATAAAAGATTTAGAATAATTACCAATTTCCTGAAAAAAAGCAAGACAAAATACGTTCTGACATAATAAAAAATAAAATACACATTCACACTGATATAATACACTTATAAATGTATCAGTACTGCACAAAGTATTTGATAATTAATTTATCAATACTAAATTAAAAACAAGTTTAGTAATTACTGGTGACCACCACGGGCTAGTTATATACAAAATTATAAACAAGATTTATATAATACTTACCTTAATAATGTGTACGATTTATAATTAAAGTCGTATTGTAGCTTTAGTTAAAGTATTTTATTATTACATTAATTGTACTGTTATCGTAAGAGGAGGGCGCGACGAAAATTATGACTGAAAATTGGGTCGCAAATATTGAAAGTTTGAGAAGCACTGATCTATAGGGTATTTTTAGACTATCACTATTTAGGGCCCCTGTAGCTCGATCTAACCACCGCAATGGCACCAAACTTGGTATGGAGACTTTTGATGACACGGAAAACAAGATTCAGTAGATAAAAATTTTAATTCCAAAATTCACAATTAGGGATATTTGCTGCGCAGTTGTAGCTTACCAAACCGATACTCAGCTTAAAACACGAGTATCAAAACAAAATCCAAAATAATGCTTTATATGAGAAAAGCACGCCAATAATTTGGACTTTAAAAAATGTAGACATCTCGAAAAAATAGTATTCTCAACTGAAGCTAGATAACTCAAGGGAATATGGGTCTCACATTGCCAGAACACGCATTATTGGTAAAGCTGCATAATCTTAATCCTTCACAGCTCTTAGTGAGCTTAGAAACCGACAGAAGCTACGTTAAGGGGCTTTATCGCTTAATGCTTTGGAAGGAATGATTAAGTAGTTTGAAGAAACAGTCACTGACAGTTCACCCAGGCAGAGGCGTAAACTTGTGTCAGAAGAGGTGATAACAGATGTTGCAACTGCAATTGTTGACTGATCTCGGGGATCCATTGTAGGTATACATATCACAGACAGTGAGGAATATTCCATGTGACATGCTGCGTAGGGAATGTTGTGCAGAGAAAATGAATGGTGCAGTCTCTAAGTACGTCAGATATTGAATTAGTCGAATTCCTTGCTGGGAAAGTGAATGTACTGTTTTTTGTACATGTTAATTATTATTACAGCATTTTTTTTACATTGAACAATGCTTTAAATACCCATATCGGCAAATTTGGAACTAATTTTTGTACGGAATTATATTTTCCATGTACGCATTTGTCTCCATACCAAGTTTGCCCCTATTTCTGTAATTAGATCGAGTTACAGGTGTGTCTGAATAGTGTCAGTCTAAAGTAATTCACGCTGTATATTAAATGCAACAGATACTTGAAAGATAGAGTTTATGTTTGAGAAAACTAACACTCAATAACTGTCTTGAGAAATAAAGCTGCAAAAAATAATTATTTTTTCAGAGACATATTACAGTTATATGTCTTTAGTTGAGTTTACCTGTACATACAAAATTTCCAAAAAAAATGTTTCTGTTATCTTTTGTTTATCATCTAGTTCCTGACCTGAATGTGCTAAATTTTTTCTACATTTTTTAAGAGATCAAATATATGAAATTATCTATATTTTCTTATTTAAAATATTCTTTCAATTATTAAAGTAAACATTCAATAAAGTATAACAAAATAAATAGATTAAAAAAGTATTAAAAAGAGTAGTGACGTATATAATATCGTGTTAGATTACTACTGTAATAATGAACTATTTCTTCTATGTGTTCCCAATTCTTTCACATCTATAAATTATTTGTGAGGCACAGTTACATTCAAGCAGGAAAAAATTATCTGAAAAAATAAGAAACAAAAAATATTACACCAGAAACCAATAAACGAAAAAAAAAGAAATGAAGCTGAAAATAAAATCAATTAAATGAGGAACTATACCAATATATAAAAACCGCATTTTTTAAGATATATACTATCAATGCTATTGAATAACAAAAGAAAATGTTCTATTAAATAAATATGTCAGGATCTTCCCATTTATGTTGACAAAAGTTCTTAATTTGTAATTTATCAATTCGTTAAAAGCCTAGCCATGTTAAGTCTAATATGGATCTAGAATGTATGAGTTCATAAACAAGTCCATATATCCACTAGTCTACATTTAATACATTTACAAATTCCATCATATTTGTAATCAGGTATGCTTAAGTATATATATTTAAGTTTTGATTACGGCATAAAACTTGCACATATTTTTTTATTATTATTCTTTCACTTCTTGCCAATTGCTTATGTAGACATGAACTTATCCATCAAAAAGAATTCTTTCATGTATTCCTGATCCATGATGACAGAAATCGATAATTTGTGACAAGAAATTTATTTATTGACTGTAAAAACTATCATAGACATACTTTTTCTGAAGGAAAGAACATATTTTGTTTCATAATTTGAATAAGCAATAAATTGTAAAATGATATCCGTTAGTTATCAGTATAAATAATCTGCACTATTTTATTCAGTTATTTTAAAAGACATATAATATTTATTTCTTCTATTTTCTTTTTAAAAAACCCTTTTCAAAAGAAAACAATTATAGAGAAGTTAAAACTTTTCAGTAAAAGAATGGACTCAATATACATAAAAAAAATAATAGGTTTTCTAGCCCAAAAAGCATAAATATTGAAAAGTTTAATTCAGTCAACACTTCCATTGCGCTTCAAAAACAAATTTTTCACGTGACATATGTTTTCAACAGTTTATGCAACTACCAAATCATACGATAATACTAGAATTCACATAATGCAAAATTTCATCTACACTTACTCGATAACACATATAAAACTGCATACCCAATATGCACTTTTTTTTCAGTTTTTTTATTTGGTCCATTTAAAGTCCATTATACAGAAAAAAATTCTAAATTTCTAAGAAATATCTTTATTTATCCTTTAAGATATGTATTATAATCATCTAAAATAGCTCACAGATTTATCGAGTTTGAATCGTTTTAAAACAATGAAAAATCAGTAAAAGAAATAGTATGTTATATTTTCGAAATTCCAATACCATGTAAATTTAAACTTCTCGAGCCTTTTTTTCTGTTTATATTTGATAAGTAAATATTCTACATTTAGATTTGTAACAATACTTGGAAATTTCTCTCGTTTAAGGTATCCGACCACGTTCGGAACCGTGGTTTTAAAAAAAGCACAGAAATGGATAATTTTCATGATATTTAGTGTCACTTAGAATAGAATACATGCATAAAATTGTTTTAAGGACATTTTGACAAAGAATTATTTAAGTACAATATTTTGGCAAGAAATTAACTTAGAATAATCTTTTTTCAAAACGTTCTCCTTTTATAAAAATGCTTCTATAATAATAATATTTTGCTTATATAAAGTAAAGACTTCTTCAAACAATTTGAACTAGTATTTTTGAAAAATTCACATTATTTTCAGAGTTACCACCAATTGAAATAATTATCGGCGTTTTTTTCCTTAAAATTTCTCTCCTCTGTTGTTGTAAAATATGGATAAAACCCACTTCTAAGTTATATATTTCAAAAATTCTAGTTAAACAGAAATATAATACCGAAATAAAAAAAAATTAAACAAATTACTTCCTACAAATTATAGAAAATCAAAAAATTCAGAGTGCACTCTATACCCAACACAAATATATATAGGAGTATATACAAAAATGTATTGAAAAACAGTATTAAGTGCTAAAACCAAATCTCTAATGTTTATTTCATAAAATTTACGAATGATTTGATGCAAACACTAAAAGCTTTGTTAAATCTTTTAATGGAATATTTAACCCGAGTCAGTAAAAAATAAATACTTATTTTAAATTTTCACATTCAGAATCTTTTTGTTTTCCACATCGTTATTCTTTCTCTCCTTATTTACCTGCACACATACGCAGAACAGAAATCTATATCCTAATAGCGTCTATCAACCTTAATACTTCCTATAACTAATAATAGTATTGGTTTTAATGCGTACCATTAAAGTATTGACTGGCTCACATTTCCCCTTCACATTTTTTTAAAATCTATAGAGGCAAGAACTTAAAATGTTCCATTAAGTTTTTGTTTACATGTAATAGAGGCATAAAACTAATGCATAGAGCTAGAATAGACAAAAATGAAGGCTCAGAGTTTTTTAAATTTACATCATTCAATGAAAGTAAACGATTTGCAAAAAAAAACCTTCAAACTATTAAGTGACACTATTTTTTAAAGGTAGGCATCTTCGAAGCTTTTAACAAACTCAGAAAAAGAGATCAAAAAGATCGCGTAAATCTCCCAATGCCGGGTGAATTGAATTGAATGATAAATTATTAAAACACTTAAGATCGATTGGAGGAAGTTTTCGATATGTAAACAATTCTATTTAAAATTGTATATTTACTTATATTATATTCCAAACTACCTTATCATTGTTAAATTTTAAAAAACTCTTTTTAGGCTTGTTTGAAAAACTGAAAACATAGCAAAAATTAACTGCTAACAAGTATTATTTCTCTTTTATTTATCATGTTAGACATGGTTAATGAGATTTTAATTTTCAATGACTTAATAAATAAAAACAAAAGATTTAATACAAACTATTTCGGTTCTTTGAGCTTTAATTAATTAAACTCATGTGATAAATTCACAAAAATTAATTTTCGAAATGTACACTAGTATTATTGAAATGTTAGGCAATTAAATTCTTTAAAAACAAAAATAAAGCAACGATTCTTATGATTACTTATAATATCGTTTGAAAATATATATAAAAAAGGCTGAAGCACAATTAAACATTTATGTATTTGTTTCTGATAATATAAAAATTTTATTGCTTATATTAATATATTATTGGCTTTTATAAAGCTTATTGGGAGTAGAAAAATTTTAAATTCATAAATGTATATTCATTAAAATGTATATAAAATATGGAACGAATATGAAAAATTTTACTTATTCTAAAGTTTTTGTAAATCAGTTCGTTTTAAATTAGTAAAGTGAAATAATTATAAAAGTAATTCTTTATTACATTTCTTTAAAGAAGAAACTAATTAAAAAATTCAAATCCTTTTTTTAAAAAAAAATAAATAAGCGATTCGGTGACTTTTATGCTAAAAAAGCAATTCGATATCCAAGGATATTTCCCATTCAGATATGTTTCTCTACCTGTCGAAATTTGACATTTATAATTGGAAGGCATATTCATTGTATTAAAAAAGTCTCATGTACCTGGAATATAAACTAGACTAAGCAATTTAACCATTCCATATTATTCATATTTACTTTAAGATCTGGTACAAAATTGTGTGACATGTATAACAGGCTTATATTTCACTTATTATCACTTACATTACTTATTATCACTTATTATCTTATTAATTAAATAGTAACAATAAACAGTTGTTCAAAATGCATTATAACGATAGAATGTTTGATTTTTAAACATCTAGTAGGGAGGGGGGTTTATTTTAACATGAATGTGTGTATCAGTGCGTAAAACAGAAACAGCTTTAAAAAATCAATGAATAGCAAAATGTATTAAAAATTATAAATTATACAGCGAAATACGTTTAATGCGAAAACACATAAGACGAAATATCGTTTAATACTAAATAATGCAGCGGTCCCGACAGACTACTATGTATTTCATTCATTTTTTTTCTCTTGACACGAATCTAAAATCGCTTAGGGGACATGGTACGATTTACGCAAAAATTTTTAATTTAAGGATTTTTAATATTTTTTTGGTTGCCTCCTATGTATGTATACTATGTTAAACATATTTTGTGCTCAAAATTTCATAAAAATCTAGCCATGTAATTTTTTAAAGAAAAAACTTGAAATTTTTGAAGTGATTTTAAAATGCTACTCCTCCTACAAAAATTGACATACACACATGAAATTTGATTTACAAGTACATCAAACTATGTATAATAAAAATAAAAGTTGGTATGGGTTTTGCGTTAACATGATTGTGTGGTATTCTTACAATACTTCTTTTTATGAATGTTTATTGAAAATTCCTTAAAAAATGTATAAATTCTGAGTTTAATTATTTTTAAATAAATAAATATTGCTTTGATTCAAAAATGCATACCAACTTTTGTTACAAGTACAATTGGGAATAGGTGAAAAAAATTTCAAAGCATTAGGCGCAATAGAAAAAAAGCCTTAGCATTTTAAATGAAGACAAAATAGTTATTTTATCTTTCTGAGATACGGCAGTTTAAAGTTTTGATTTGCCATAGGGATGTGAATAAAAACGAACGTAAGAGCTATCATAATTCTGCGTTTTTTAAGTTTAGAGCTTTCAAATTTTGTGAGGTTATAGAAACGTATAGAAAAAAAAATTTAGGCTAAAAAAATTAAATTTGATTTTTTGACCGATTTTGGTCAATTGAATCGTACTGTGTCCCCTTAACACGAAAAAGATTTCCCTTTTGGGAATGAACAAAATACGGAAAACACCAGCCGGATTGGACTGTTCTTTTGTATTATCGGAAGAATTCATTGCATAGATTATGGTAATGTGTATACAGTGCCAATTACGACAGACAAAGACATTTTGGAGTCTGTTGTTCATGGCTAATAAAATATCATTGACCGAGATTCAAATGATGAAAATAAAATGAGTAAAGCAGCTCCTGTTCTCACGTCATCCGAAATTAGAAAGATCATGAAAAGTATGCTCATTTATTTAGACGCACATTCAAATGTTGAACTGAATGACAGGATGGACGACATCGTACTATTAGTTGACAATTTGATGCTAAAAAAGACAATGCAATGGAAAATATCAGGTTGTTTACAAAAAATTCAATAAATGTTTGGGTTTTCAAAAAACTTAAAAATTTTGCATTAAATTTCATCAAGTTCTAATGAATGTTATAGCTTCATTGATTTTTATTAAATACAGTCGACTCTCGCTAATTCAAACCTTAGATAATACGATCGCTAATTCGAAGAATATGCTCAGCCTCAAGAAAACCTCTTAGTATCTCGAATCCCCCATTTTGGTAGACTCAATAATTCGAAGTAAAAACTGCAACTATACTCCGTTTCACCTTAAGTTGGCAGCACTGGGAAGGGTACGATGACCAAATCACAGCCGCTACGGGGTTACTCTAGGAGAAGAGTGTGACTATAACAAATATAAAACTCTCCATATTTGGCGAGCAAAAAAAAAATGCTCTTGAAAAATTTGTTTTTTAAAATTGTGTGAGGTTTTTTGATAATAGTATAAGCCTTTTATTTAATCGAGATATTTAAGGGTTTGCATTTCAAAATGTTTCAAAATATTGATTAATTAACTATCAAGTCGCAAAGCAAATGGCGTTGATTTGGCGCGAATACTTTGGAAGAATGTAATCTTGAAAACCGGTTTTTTGTGCCAAATGTTGTTGTTGTCAGCCAAAAGTCAAGTTGTTGTTTTCAACTGTATTCGTTCACAGGTATTAAAGAATAAATGCTTTTAAGATGTGATTAACTTAAAATATATCTTTAAACCCACAATTTCTATAATACATGATACTTTTTGACAATTTTCTGTGCATTTGCTTTGATTTAAATTCCAAAACTAGTTGGAACTACTTTTCCAAGCGGATTGTTACATTCCCTATCTTTCCCAACGCTGCCAACTTAAGGTGGAACAGAGTATAGCCAGATTACAACACGCGATAATTCGAAGATATCTTATATAGCTCTCGATAATTCAAACACTCATTATCATGTAGAGTCTATAGCAGGGATTGCGAACCTTTTTGAGACGAGGCTCAAATTTCGTTCATATTTTTTTAGTACTAGCGAGTGGGTCACTAATGCCCATTTACACCAGATTTAAGCTTAAAAAATTTTAACTAGGTATTTTTAAAACCTAACATCTTTAAAATTCAACTGTCTTAACGGGTAAAAAAGGGTGCTATTGAAGTCTCTTTCGACAAACATAACTGAACGTAACCTTACAAAAGTGCATTTTGTCCAAAGAAAGTGCTTTAAATATGGTTATTTGCTTTGGTTTTCAATTTTCTTTCAACAAACAAAATGTGAGTAAAATTATACACTTTATTTGATATTTTCTAAGCACTTTTGTTTTATTTCAAATACTACATACTTTCATATACATTTGTTGTCATTTGCGTAACTTTGAAACTGTAATGATCAAACTGAAGGTTATAGACAGCATTTAAGGTATCCGACTACGTTCGGAACCGTGATTTTAAAAAAGCGTATAAAGGGATAATTTTCATAATATTTAGTGTCACTTAGATTGGAATACATGTATAAAATTGTTAAGGACATTTTGACAAAAAAAATTATTTAAATACATTATTTTGGCAACAAATTAACTTAGAATAATCTTTTTTTCAAAATGTTCTCCTTTTTATAAAAAATGCTTCTAAAATAATAATATTTCGCGCGCGCGCTTATATAAAGTAAAGACTTCTCCAGAGAGTCTGAACTAGGATTTTTGAAAAATTCACTTTATTTTCAGAGTTACCACCGATTGAAATAATTATTGGCGTTTTTTTCTTAAAATTGCTCCCCTCTGTTGTCGTAAAATATGGATAAACCCACTTTTAAGTTATATATTTCAAAAGTTCTAGTTGATCCCCTGTACAGAGGTCTGAGCTATATACAGGCAAAATATTATTATAATAGAGGTATTTTTCACAGAAGGAGACTATTTTGAAAGTGGTTCATGTTCATTTTTTGTTAAAATATTGTACTTAAATAATTTTTTATTGTAATAATATTCTTAAAACAATTTTATATACGTTTTCGAATCTAAGTAACACTAAATATCATAAATGGTGTCCATTTATACGCTTTTGCAAAATCACGGTTTCGAAAGTAGATAGATACCTTAAATTGCTTTTGTGTCAATGCGCTTGAAAAAATTCAAGTAGAATATAAATAATCCACAGAAATTAGAAAATCTAAATAAACCTGCGTAAGCAAACAAATGGTTGCCTAGTAATCATGGGTCAGCTAAAAAAAAGTGCGTGGTTCATAGGTTCGCCATCACTGGTCTATAGCAAACAGGTTGGAACTTACATGTTTTGTGTTGTATTGTCTCTGCGTGTCTCCCCTGTAAAGTAGCCCCTTTGATGACCGTCTGTCTGCTGTCCCTTCTTTGTGTTTCCCAGTTCCTCAAGCAAAAAAGACACTTTAACTGTTTTCCATCTTCAAGTGGATAACAGATCGGCCGCACTTGTTTTGTCAACTGTCCACATCTTTCACTTAACACGTGCCCTTGCTACACATGTGTTCAGAAAGGATGGTCCACTATTGAGAAGAAGAGATGTGCAGGATTGTGTCCCCTCGGGGGGCTCACCTTCTTTAGGTGGGTACGGGTGTCACAATCCCGAGGTACCCTATTGATCTTTTCCTTTTCCAAAGGGGTTTACTATCTTTGGTAAACACGGGTGTCACGACCCCGGGGTACCCCAGTGATCCTTCTCTATTTTCGACCCTCCATCTTGTCATCCAATTTCTCCTTTTCTTCTTTTCCCGTCCAGACCACAGACCTATGAATGTTTGGCGCAGTATAGCCAAAACTGGCTCTTGCGCCATAAAACATCAAACTCAACTCAACTCAACTCGCGCAGGATTGTGTATTTTGCATCGGAGTGACATGACGATTTATGATTCATCTGTGTGACTTACAGCATGTGGCACCCAACAGGGCATGGGCCGGACTGAACCCTGCCTTGAAGAACCAGTGGTGTTGGGGATAGTGTCTGAGGGAACCGATAACGGATTAAACAGATTTTTAAAGATAACAGGCTTTTTCATCAAAAAAACATTAATTATGTGCAGTATGTATATTCTTTTAATAATTGTTTTTAATACATAAATGTATTCTTTTAATACAGGACTTTTAACTTCTGTGTAATATTTATATTGTATATTATGCACTTTTTAAAAATACTTTAAAATAATTTTATACATATGTACAATTGTTGCTTTATTACATAGTTCCAAATTTAAATGTGTTAGAAAAAAATTTCTCTCCGTGTATTTTGGGAGTGTTTTCCTACCCTTCTGATAATTCGAACTCTTGATAATTCGAATTTTTTCATTAGTCCCTCCAACTTCGAATTATCGAGATTCGACTGTACATACATATATAGTACATATCTATGTAAACAAAATGTACTCTAATAAACTTAATTTTGTTGAATATATGAAGGGGGTTGTAATAGCCTTTAACATGAAATTCTTTTAACACAAAAAAATATTTCAGTCCCCTCAGTTTCGTGTTAACCGATTTTCTCTGTAAATAAATATACTATAAACTTTGAAAATAAATCCCAATGTTAAAAATTAAAGGCATGATTATAGAAAAAATATAATTATGTATGGATTATTTATCGTGCGTGGGATATTACAGAATAAATATTAATAAAGATATATAAAAAAAATTAATAGTTAAACTTTTTGAGATATAGACAGAATTAGGTTTTCAAAAAACTTAAAGTTAGTATTCAAGCGAAAACGAATTTTTTTAAAAAAAAAAGTTGTTTAACATTTTTTAAAACACAAAAGCTTTATTTTTTTTAATGTGCTACATTCTATGTTTAAATCCTTTTAATCAATTTTAAAGATTTACAAATGAATTTAATATTCTTAAAATATTTTTTAGTCATTTCCGTCTTTTTAAGTACAGCTTGATTTATTAGCAAGCATTTACAATGTTCTGGTTATAGTATGCAAATTGCATTTACAATTTCACTTATATGTAATTATATTATGTAATTCTGTACTATATAATTCTGTATTACATAGTAGTATCTTGAACTCCAATTTGGAAACAATGCTAATTAAATTCCATTTCAAACTTCTAATAATTTATTTAAGCTTATTCATCTAGGTTAGACATAACTATTATTCAATAAATCAGATGAAATATTTGTAAGCATAATTTAGCATTTGTAGGGAACAATTGTTAATTAGTATTATTAATTGGAAATAAAGTAATAAATTACACAAATGAATGGGATTAGTCTTTCTGTAGAATTATCCATAGAAAAATGTAGAAATTAATACCTTAATTAATATTGTTACAGAAAATAATTAAATTTTAATAAATTACAAAGATAATTAATATAAATAAAAAATGTAATAATATCTATGTACAACAATGCAAATTTTGTACTTCATACCATTCATTTGTATTTCTAGGACAAATAATGATTTTAAAATTTTCAGTATTAAAATTTACACAAAATGTAGTTAAGATTGACTTTTTTATTAAAAAAAAAAATCCAAATATAAATACATTTTACATGAAAATTCAAAATAATTAGTTGAAATATAATGTCAGGAAGTAGGTAAGCTTGTAATTTGGTGACGTTATAACGAGACAGACAGAAGACACTAAAAATGTAAGATTCTAAAATTATTGTAAGTGAAGTATTCAGTCTCTCTTCACTATTCTTTGTTACATAATATATGATATGATCGCACATATTTGTTTTTATTACATTTCTAGTATTTTCACATTGTATATGCATTTGTACACATTGTATATACATTGTTAAGATAACTAGAATGAAAAAATGCTTCAAATTTTGCATTTTTGAATTTTACTTTTAAAAAATAGAGAATACTTTCTGCATCCATAGATGCATTATTTATGATAATTCGATAAATAGAACTCTAGAAAATTGAATTTTAAAATTGTAAGCAAATGTGATGTAATTATAGGCACACTTTCTTCAAAATCCATTTTGAATGTAATATGTATTATAAACAACTAATTTTTCTGTACAAAGAATGTAATTTTTCTGTATTATATATTCAAATTTTTTGAAAATTCTACATTTTTTTGAGCAAAAATTACAGAAAATTTAAATGATTACTTACAAAATTTTAAAATAAAAATTAGTTTTTTGAAATGTTAATTATGTTAATTGCATTTATGAATACTCAGTGTAGTTCTTAAATTATAAATCAAATGGATATAGTACAAAGTGGTTCTTGAGGATTACTCCAAATTAAATACATAGCTTGCAAAATAGACATTTCGTTTTTCCTAACTGTTTATTGTTAATATTTGAATGCTCATAAATAACTCTGCATGTTTATAACTATTGGTCTTATATTAAAATAAATCAATATTCATATGTTTGGGAACAAAAACAGAGATTATTTTGTTATAATTTTTAAAAACAGAGTTCCATTTAAATTAGACATCATATTAACTTTTTAAATTCATCAAAGACATTTTTTGTGTATTTTTGTAACAATAAAAATATGAATAAGGAATTCTGTAATGACCTGTAACGATGATGTTCAAAGTGAAGTAAAAATGTTAAAACTTATAGACAAACAATTTTGGTATTTTAAATAGAAGAAGGTGTGAATCTTTGATAACACGTAGTGATAGAGAAAGAGAAATTAAAAAGACTTTTAAATAATCTAAAATTTTAAACTTACGATTTTCAAAAGCTGAGAAATGATGCAAAAGAATCCAATTATAATTATGATATAGCTTTATATTGTATTAAAAAATATTTTATAAATCATAGATGAAAATATCTTTGTTTGCAATTTTCTCAAAATGCATTTTTTTGGTGATTCCGGTACACTTTTCTAAAAACCTAATTTACCTATAGCGCTGATATTTTGCATATTATAAAATCCACAAATTTTCAACAAATTGAATGAATTTTTTTCAAATAAACATTCACGAATTTTAGATGTAGCACAATTTCTGCATAAAACTCAAGGGAATTTAAATCACTAAATTTAAAAATTTTTTTAATTTTTATAAATTTATTTTTTAAAATTTCATTTCATTTATTTTATGAATTGTTATGTTTGCAAAAACTCTGTAAAATTTTATAGCTATACATGCAGAGGATTTTATGCAAAATGTACCTAAAGGTAAGAACATGTCTCGAAAATAAAAAAAATAGTTATTGATTATTTATTGCTCTTACATATTTATTTGCAACTTAAAATGGAATTTTTTTGCATTAACAGGTACAGGAATATACAGATTTTTCAACGTAAAAATTTTACTTCCGTTGCCTTTAATTTTAGTTATTGAGAGCCATTTAAATTTGGTGTAAAAAAAAGTTCGTTTTCTTTGTCGCAGATGTCCCAGTTACCTTAATACATTTGTATATTTTTACACTTCTCCACTTCTCAAAATAAAATCTATTTATGTGGTGTTTCTTTATAAATTAAAAACAGTATCATATAACTTCTAGTTTAACAAGTAATATAAAAAAAAAATTTAAGTCAATTCCTACTTAGATCAACAAAGAAAATTTTTATTTTAGCTACTTTTTATTAAATAGTTACAATTACTATAAATATGTATATACATAGGACAGAATCAAACCATTAAGTTGTAATTAATTTTTATTAATTATCATTAAAGTATCGAATTTTCCTCCAAAACAATCATGTATATAAAATTTCAGTTCAAGTGAATGCTTTAAAACGTGAGAAAAAAAACCTTTTCAAGTTTTGAGACAAGTCACCAAAAGGATCGCTAAGTCACCAAAAATGATGTCAACGTGGCTGTATTTGTAATTCTTTAAATTTTTAGTTTTGATCTATTAATTTTTATTAATAATTAAATTATTGTATTGTCATCCAAAATAATCATGTATATAAAATTTCAGCTCAATTGAGTGCTTTAAAATGTATTTTATTAACGATTGAAAATTCCACCAAGATAAATAAATATAGAGAGAGTGTGAGCTAATAGTAGGAATTGAAAAATGAAAAAAAAATACATTTATTGAGTGAGAGCTATATTAACGTCCCACTACAAAGCTACACGTGCACGCAATCAAAGCACGCACGTTGGTGACGGACCTCGTAATTTTGAACCATGTTCAAGTGACAAGGACGACACCTAATCCGGCACCCCATCCTAACTTTCACACTACACCAACGGGAGGATGTTTGAGCCTCGACATATTTAACACTAGAAAGACTGAAATTTAGTATTTATCTATATTGCCCCAAAGCAGTCAAAATGACTGCATTGTGAAAGAATGATTAATGTGTAAAGAAATTTGTTTAAAATTAACTTTTGACATTTTTTATATTATTTGCTGTCATATAACAAGTTATTAGTAAATATTAACAGTAAAAAAAATTGTACTTCACTTGGAAAAAAAATTTATTCTAAGAAATTCTAAGAAACAGTGCATTATATATGTAATTGTTTTTATAATTGAAATTAAAAAGCAGTCAAAATGACTTCCTTGGGCAATGTAGTGTTAACGTATATCAGCCTCCTCTGCACCGCAGGTCTTCAGTGGTAATATGCTCGAACTCATGACACGCCAGCCACGAGTCCTTGACCTTGACCACTGGGTGACCGTGGCTACAAAAATACGTTCAAACTGAAATATAATTAAAATTTACTTAAATGTACACCCAGTTTTGCATTATTTCAAACCAGAGAGACAACAGTAAAATTTTATTGCTACATTCAAATTCTAATATACCACAGTACAAACTAAATACAGTCGGACCTCTATATAACGAAGTCGCTAAATTCCGTAAAAACGTTCGTTATATGGAAAACTCGTTATAAAGAGGTTCATCTTTTAATATACTTTACAAAACACATAAAACAAATTTTAAATTCATAAACACTATATAATAAAGTAATTATTCACGCCCTTTTTTAAATTAATATATGTTTATTTTATATATTTTACCCATCAAAAAAGAAAGAAAGAAAGAAAAACTGCAAGGAAAACAAGAAAAAAGAATGTCAAAGAAATCACTGTATTTTCAATATTAAGAAAATAATTTTTTACTAAAATTAATGAATTTTAAGGACGTTTTATAATTTAAAGCGTACAAGTAACATTGAACATACATTATTTTATAATTAGAACACGGGGACACGGTACAACTCCATTGAGGGTGAAAGAGGTTGTCGAAGATGTTTCTAGTGAACTGGGCAATGGGGTTAAAGGTTACACTTCTTGGATGAAACGTTCAGAACTCTATTGCTCTCGGCGAGTTAGGATTTAATAAAACTAGTTCAAGATTTATGACCACCATAAAATGTGTTAAAGAGAGAATAACTTGAATTTTTTTCAGAAATGCTTTAAGAAAATGGAGAACAAAAATTGAATCACAAAAAAAAAAGTTCGTTATATAGAAAATGCACTTCGCTATAGAGAGGTTATTTTCCGAAGAAAATCATGAAATGTTCAATGTCAGCTATATAGAAAAATTCGCAATATAGAGGCTCGTTATATAGAGGTTCGACTGTATGTAAGAGACAAAAAGAAAATATTTTATACTTTACTTCAATTCTTGTACAAAATAAGTTCGGATGAAATAAAATACTTATCTTGTTCAGATGAGTTCTTATAACGAGTCATAATTCCACTGCAGTAGAGTTTCTCTAATGAAAGTACATCCTCCTCTTTCAAAACCAGTAGTGACTCCTACAAATTGATAACTTTCTTTTTATTTGTTTTTACGGGGGTGGTTGGTAATGGTAGTCGGAAGAGAGCTTCTAGTTAGAGAGAAACGAGGGATTTTCCAAGCAAGAATCGATATCTGCTTACTATGAGTCATACAGAATTTTCTTTAATAAGAGTTGGGATGAGAATAATTTTATCTCTTTGGAATTCTTGCTTAAAAAGGGAAATCTTTAATTCAAACTATAATACTGGAATATTGTACATAGGATATATTTTTAGTATTATATTTTTTAGTAAATAATGAGCAATGGGATTAGAAAAGGGAAGAAATGTCTTTTTTCATTGGGGAGATTCATTTTAAAATTTGAGCATTTGTTAAAACATTTCAATATTTTATTTAGAGAAATCGCTCAGGTTATTCTAATACTTCTTTGCACGGGTATTGAATTTCAAATCTCTACAGCTATAATGATCAACCCTCATGAAGCCATAACATAATATAATCTCTTTCTTAAAAAAATTTATTACAGATTTCTATTTTTTTTTTTTTTTTTTTTTTTTTTT
>BMAV01013876.1:25464-36456 GCA_019973955.1 Trichonephila inaurata madagascariensis
ATATTTTTTTAATTTTTTTTTTTTTTTTTTTTTTTTTTTTTTTTTTTCCCTAATCTTTTTTTTTTATTTCCCAGTCCGATTTAACCAGAATGTGAGGCAGATACAAAACGTAGACCTCAATTTGATAAATTTTTATGTAAGCGTTTGTACAATCTAAAAAAGGTTTTATCGATCATGAAATTTTAAGAATACTTTTCCCAGAGGAAAGAATGGAAATTCTTCCCAAGCTATTAACTTTCACATTTTACGTAATAATATAAGATAACTAATTAAATGAAAGTTATTTCATTTCTATGTTATAATTACATGATATTAACTGATTTCTAATTACTTTGGATCTTTAGGTAATATTTGCTGTGTTAATTATTTCGTGAAGGCTTATGTGAAAATTAGCAAAGCTAATTTCTGTGTGCATGCATAGAAGGATCATAAAATTAGTATTAAGAAATAACAAAGATATCTTGATAAAAAAAATTTATCTTATTAATTTACCCTTATGTGCATATTTTTGTATATAAATGCCAGACATTTGATTCCGAGGCCATTACACTCAATCTAGCTTCCCAGTACTTAAGAATAATAAAGTTAAAAGACAATTATGCAGTGCATTCATCTATATGGTCCTTATCCATGGACTCTACAAAATTACAGGCTGAAGTGTCATTTAGTCTAATTTTGAAAAGATGGGTAAGTCCAAAAACGAAATAACACCACGGCTACAGGACGAGAAAAACTTGGCATGACTGGTTTTGAACTAATGAGACACTACCAGGACTTTCCCTTAGCACCGTTTGATAGATAGCAGGGAAACCTCCTCTTAAATTCTAACATAATTAAGAGTTTTGCAGAATTTAAAGTCATATGATTATTAGTGGTTTGTAGAATAGTCGTTCCCTTCTTTGAGAGGAAACGGATTTTTCATTTTCCTCGATGCCACAATAAGCAGGAATCCACTGCAAGACGATTGATATTTTTGTAAATTACAGTTATTAATGTTGATTCGCTTGGTTTCATGAAGGGTATACAGTAGTAACTCGCAGAATGAAGAAGATATACACTAGCAGTGCAATGAAGTTTCTGTAGTTGAAAGGCTATAACATTCAATAAATCTACGATCAAATGATCTGGGTTTATACAACTGACAGCCCATCACGTGCTATTGATGAGAAGAGTAATTTTCAAATTGGTCATATGTCTCTCAGAGACAATTCAGTATATGGATCACCATCATTTATGAATGATACCGCCACAGTGAAGAAAGTGGAGAGCTTTATCATATTAGACAGAAAAGCAACCATCCAAATTATCATAAATTAGACTCATCTTAGTTACGAAAGCGTATGGAAAATTATTCATGAACTACAGACGTCAAAGTTGTGTGTGGTTTGGATTCTACGATTACTAAATCTTCAGAAGGAAACACGGTGTGGCATATCAAAGTAGATACTAAAGCGCTTTTTTTAAACATCATAAAAAAAAAATTTTTGTTGCGTGTTAACCAGGGATGAATCTTTGCTCCATCAATATAATCCACTGACCAAAAACATGAGCTAGAATTGGACGCATAGCAGCCCACATCCTCGCAAATAGGTTAAGTTCAAGGAAGGTCTGTAATTGTTGAGGAATCAGCTTAACAATCTACCTGCACCATCAGTAATCCTTATAATTGCAATATTGAGTTAATTGCGTGATATTCTGATAAAAACAGCAAGATATGATCACCAAATAATCCTTGCCGACAAAGCACATGCTCACTCATCTCAAAAAGCAGTTGTTGCTGCAGTAGTCGAGTAACTATAGTTGCAAACTCGCAGCTGATAATGCTTCTGTCGAATCATAGTTTCGAGTCTAGTGCCACTAAAGACCCATGAAGTAAAGAGACCGATGATCATTAAATCTAGTAAAGCTCGATGTTCTTACGTTGGTGTGGTGTATAAATTTGGAGAGGGGGATGCTAGCTAGGTGTCGTCATTCTCCCTTAACCGAGATTCAAAAGTACAAAGTTGTTCACAATAAACGCTGAGTGTGAGGGTGGTTGTTTTTTCTCGACCGGTTTATAGCTCTAAGCCTTTTTTATGTGAGTTCGGTTCCTTTGGACGTTCCACCAATAGCTCTTGTGTAGCATCAAAGTGTGAGATTATTTATAAATCATTCATCAGGAAATTTTTAAACTTAAGGTATCCGATTACGTTCGGAACCGTGATTTTGAAGAAGGGGGTAAATGGATAATATTTATGATATTTAATGTCACTTAGATTAGAAAATGTATATAAAATTGTTTTAAGAATAGCATTACAATAAAAAATTATTTAAGTACAATATTTTGACAAAAAATGAACATAGAATAACACATTTTCAAAATATTCTCCTATTGTGAAAAATGCTTCTATTATAATAATATTTTGCCTGTATGTAGCTCAGACCTCTGTACGGAGGCTCAACTAGAATGTTTGAAATATATTACTTAGAAGAGGATTTATCCATGTTTCACGACAACAAATTTTAAGAGAAAAACGGCGATAATTATTTCAATGGGTTGTAACTCTGAAAATAATGTGAATTTTTTAAAATTCATAGTTGGGCCGCTGTACAGAAGTCTGAGCTATACACAGGCAAAATATTATTATAATAGAAGCATTTTTCACAAAAGGAGAACATTTTGAAAAAAGAATATTCTAAGTTAATTTTTTGCCAAAAAATTGTATTTAAGTAATTTTTTTTTGTCAAAATGTCCTTAAAACAATTTTATGTATGTATTTTAATCTGAGTGACACTAAATATCATGAAAATTATCCATTTATGGGCTTTTTTAAAATCACGGCTCCGAACGTAGTCGGATACCTTAAGATACTGTTCAACCGTATTATTGTCTCGAATCTATTCCATACATGATAAATATCCTCTTCCACCAAAACAACACTATCAGTACTGTGTGGCTCTTATAGTCATTCATAAGGATATCAACATAAAAACACGTCGAAGTAGCTGAAAAAGAATATCATATCATATCATTAACATAATGCTATCTGATCAAAGAACCAAAATCAAAGACGGGTTACGAAGTGCAGCTCTGTCTAACATAAAAATTCGATTATACTTAATTGATGGATTTATATTACAAATATCATGGTTTTCGCCATGTTAGATCTGGCTAAAGACTCTTCGAGAATCATGTTTAGTTCTACTGAATCTGGAATCACCACTGAAAAGCATTGTTTCACTCTTATTAAACACAATAATAGTGAGTTTGACACCATTTAAGAGACGTGTAATTAAACTCTCTGACTGGATATGGTAATAAATAAATCCAACCACTTTCCCACAGGGTCTTCTCTACTAAACTTCTGTATATGTCTATTTTGAAATTTTTATTCTGATCGCAACCGTAAGCTCTTGGGGTAGGAGTTTCTAAACATCTCCTGTGTACGCCATCAAGCAGAGTTGACTCTTCAGAAAACTTGTTCGGACTTCCTGGATTCTTGAGGTAGGAGTTTTTAAACATGTCCCGTGTATGCTGTCAAGCAGAGTTGGCTCCTCAGCTAACTTTTTCGAACTTCCTGGATTCTTGTCAGAATTTATGCAGTAACTTGTATTCCGCTTTAGATACAATTCGCAAGCATTTAACGAATGCCTTTAGAAATTTCCCAACTTTAAATCTGGTGATGACTTTCATTCGCCATGGATGATATAAAAGCTTATAAGTATTCAAAAATGTATAGTTAATGAACTAATTTTAAAGGTAGAAACCACTATTCTCTGAAAGCAAAAGTCACTCAAAGTACATTTCTTTTTGAGGGTTTTTTTTTTATTTCTGAGTGTCTATAAAAATATCCAGCTAGACTTTTCTGACTATTCAATTTTTTTTAATAAAACTTTCCTTGGCATAACTAATAGTTATTTCCTACTATC
Source organism: Trichonephila inaurata madagascariensis (assembly GCA_019973955.1). Classification (NCBI taxonomy): domain Eukaryota; kingdom Metazoa; phylum Arthropoda; class Arachnida; order Araneae; family Nephilidae; genus Trichonephila; species Trichonephila inaurata. Next base: position 29,374 of record BMAV01013876.1, read on the forward strand.
GTAAAAAATATTAGTTAGTGTCGTGTTATAATAATCAAACAAACAACACTCCATGTGGTAAAAAAAACTGCTGTCTCTCTTTTGAATCTCTTTTTAAAACCTTATGAAGCCTAACTTTCCAAGAAAATAAAAATAGTTTTGCAAAATATTTTATTTTTACCGATCCTGCAAACTTCTCTTTGTGACTTAATTCCATTTAAATTTTTGAAAGTTTTTTTAGTTCTAGAGACTTTTATAAATTCTGTCGAAATTAATCTTAACTTATTTAGGTAAAAAAAAATTATGTGTTAACAAATTGATTTTTAAAGACACTTGAAAGCTTAGGTATTAAGTCTTTCCTTTTTAATACGATTAATCAATTTATCACTCAGTTTTATTATTTCGTTTTTCTTTTCTTTTCTAAATTCTCAGTAACCATGCAACTTCAATTTAAAACATTTCAATGATATAAAAGAAATCTATTTTATTATCTAAATCTGTTTTCTGTCTGCAAAAAGAAAAAAATTATTTGCGAGAAGAAAAAAAAAGGTTTTTTTATTAATTGTATTGATTTAGGATTTCATTGTTCTATAGCTATTTGTAAATACTGACGACAATCCTAAACAGCATATCAAAGGATATTTAATGAATAAAAAAGACGTTTACACTTACTCTCTGGGCACAATTGCAGAAGCTGCAACTTTTAATAAACGAAGGATTCAAATAAATGGGTGTTGATTTCTTGTTTATTAACGTCGGTCACACTGAAGCAGGACTTAGGTTAATGGCAACGGACCTCGTAATTTAAGGGAAAGGTATAAAAAGATACACTGGTGCGCAAAACTTAAGCAATAGGTGGCGTTTTTTTTTTTACCATAACTCCGCAAAAAATCATTTGAGAGACTTAAAATTCAGAAATAAGAGACAGAATTTTGTATTTAAACGATGACGAAAACATAGCTATGCAAAAATGAATACAATGTATATAGTATGAAATGAAACAAAAAAAGCTTTATTGAGCTCATAGTACCGTTGTACATGATTGTTTGTCTAAGAGGAATAAGCAGATGTTCTTTAGTACGGGATATGCCCTCTCCTTATGGCAATGGTTGCTTACTGCGTCGTCTCTCCATACTTAGCACCATATTGTTCAACAGTTCTTTTGGAAGGAGTTCCTATTCCTCAATCAGCCCCTGTTTCATTTGTTGGGTGTTCTCTGGAGAACATAATCGTGCCGCAAAGTGTCTCTCCAAAGCATGGCATATATGTTCCACGGGATTTGAATCAGGAGTGAAAACTGGCCAATTCATTCGAGAGATAACTTCTCTTTCAAGTAGCTGCTGAACGTCAGCAGTCCGGTGTGGTCTTGTATTGACATCCATAAAAATGAAGTCTGGTCCAATAGCAGAACAGAACCGCTCGGAACAGACCCGCATTGGGAAGGATCACCCTTTTACATTAATGATCTCCGGTTGTAGAGTCTCTGTCGGAAAAGTGTGTGACGGGCTTTGCCGTGTTTTTCCTACTAATCCTCTTGGGGAATCTTTGGGGACAGCATTGAGTTATTTCACAGCCAATCCTCTCAAGAAGAAACCTTGATATGTAGATTAGTTAGTAGATATATAGTGGAGGTTTTGTAATTACGAAGAAGGAGAAAGGAAGGTGAGATGTTGAATGCCATGAGCTGATAGTAAGGATTTAAACTTAGAAGCGTAATTATAGAGCGGGCCTTAGGGAGTCAAAAAAATTAAGGAAGATTGAAATTCATAGAATAACATTACTGTAAGTTAAGCAGTTAGAATTCCAGGCGCTTATTTACATAGAATTTAGGGTTATGTTATATCATTCCTGATTTCCTTCCTAGCGTAAGACTGTCTTTGAATATTTGAATTGATAATAATAAATTGGTTTTATTATGGCTAGCTTGGGTTATCAATCATTACCTACCACAAATCTAGGTCGAGTAGATGAAGAGATGGTACCTCCAGGTAGTGGGGTATCACACGTGGAGCTCAATCCGCCCGTTCAGCGTAAGGCCTTCCCAGTCGACAACTCCAGGACCATCGTAATGGACTCTTTCCCTAATGCTACTGGGATGGAACCGTGTTCCGACCTCTCCAAATCAAATGGCGATGAGAATCGCTTGAGACACTGAAACGACTCTCATTTGTAAAGAGAGTTCTGACATGACTCCATTGTTGAAATGTACAGTTTATGTGCTCCTTACACCACCACCACTCTAAAAGGTGCCACAGATTGCCAATTTTTACACGGATGCAACGTTCAGGACGCTCATTATGAAGGTGCCTGGCCATAGTAAACAGTGACAGTTGTCGGCCTGCTGCTGTGTGATACCCCCTCCCCGACCCGGGGGTACGATCTCTTTATCTGCGCGACCTAGATTTGTAAGAGGAAAGGATTGATCACTCAAGTTAGCCATAATGAAGCTAATTTATTATTATTCAATATATTGATCCAAACAACACAAGTCTTACTATAGGGATGCAATCAGGAGTGATATAACGTATTTCTAAATTCTAAGTAAATAGCGCCTGGAATCCTAAACACTTATCCTTATGAGAAGTTATCCTAAGAATCTTTATCTGTCTTAAATTCCTTAACACGCTAAAAAGTCCGTTCTATAACTAAGCTTCTATTTTTAATATCTTACCAACAGCGCGCGGTGTTCAGCATCTCAGCTTCCTTTCTCCTTTTATTCTACTACGCTAATACTAAAGCTCCATTATGTATCTATTAACTAATCTGCATATCGTGGTTTCTTCTTGAGAGGATTGGATATGAAATAACTCAATTCTGGCCCCAAGGATTCCCCAAGAGGATTAATAGGAAAAACGCGACAAAGCCCCATCACAGCTGTACATATTTGTTAAGCAGTGGCGCTTGCTGAATGGTATCGGTCATCCACTGCAGTTGTTTTCCTGGGGGAGGAAGGACCACAAACCTTTTTAACAACTGTACATACGCTTTGGAAGGCTTTCCAAGCACGTGAAACGACATTTTTGTTGATTTCGAACGCTTCAGCTACACTGGTCAAATTATGACCCACCAACTTTCCGATCATTCTTCCACGTGTAAAGTCCTCCAGGTGATTTCTTCTAGCCATATTTCAAGAAAGAGCTCACTTGCACGCTGAGAATATCTCTTTTTGCGCCTCAGTTCTTGCTTTTGTTGCAGTCTTCAGCTGCCCACTCCGATCGCATGCGTTTTGTATACACTCTTGTCGCCTACGATGTTCCGTTTCTGACATTTGCATATATAAGTATCACCTTTCAACTGTGTTCTTTGATCTGATCGCAATTATCTTTTTACTGTAATTTTATGGCTATTGAATGAAAATTTATATCGTTGCTTAAGTTTTGCACACCAGTGTCTAATAAAGATCTCAAAGAAAAAATATTTATTCTTTTACCAAGAAATTATTAAATTCTGAAAAAAAGAAATGGTTTGAAAGTTGTATTATTAAAAAAGATGGATTTTAAATAATTCATTAAAAGGTCTTTTTCTTTTGCGAATTATTGAAACAGAGTAGAAAATATCGTTCAGAGATATAATATTTTTTTAATTAAATCAAATTATATACGAAGAGGAAAATATTACGAGGTTTTTCTTCGAATAATGAACTGAATAATTATTGGAATATAATTAATATATTCTCGTCATTTTATTTGAGTATGTATCTAAAAATATTTTTTATTTCACAAACTTATCTTGCTATATATTCCAATCAATTAGGAAAAATAAAATGTTTTGAATTCAAATTTCCTTTGATTAACATTAACATTTTTCTTTTAAATTGTACTAAATGCTAATACTTTTTTTTTCTTTTTGAGCTTTGATAATTTGATATTGGTTTAAAAATACAAGGTATGCCATTATGACCTATAAAAGAATGCTTTGAAAAACAAATTAAATTCTTTTAGAATTCTCTGATATTTTGAAGAATCAGCTTTGAGAGTATATTTTTAACACTCATCGTAACATCTATAATCAAGTTTATGGATAACCACAAACTTTTACGTAGAAAAAATAGAGGGATAGTATACAATAAAACGAATATTTTTTTTCTGCAAAATTCTGGGTTGCAATCCATCCACAGAGCTGGAAACACAAACATGCAAAGCAATTTAATTGCTGAGATGATTTTTTACCATAGTTGTTCCGAAGGGAAAATTAAAATCTTTCGCAAAGTCGTCTAAAGGTATGGGCAAACTAGTTCCGGTCCCAGGCCCTCGTCCCGTTCTCAATTCAGCCTTATTAAGATCATGATTTGAATAATTTCAATGGTCAAATATTATTCCCTGTTGTATTCTCCGAAAAACTTGGAATTTCGAGCGATATATCAACTGGCTACATGTGTGATGACTGTCGTTCGTGTATAGGCCTAGGCCTACCACCATACACCATCATCACTCATTCAATCTAAAGGTGGCAGTCATCGAGCCGGTTTGTAGGACTGTAAGTCATACACATTTATTTGTTTCGGGTTATTGTTTGTACGAGGTGCTATGTATTGTCTACTATTATGGGTCATATGCAGGGCCTACTTTTGGTTAGGTACCCAGGGCCTGCTTTCGCATAGACGCCCAGGGTCTACTCTTGCGTGGGAACCTACTGCCTACTTTTGTGTAGGGGCCCAGGCCCTACTTTTGTGTAGGGGCCCAGGGCCTACTTTTGTGTAGGGACCCAGAGTTTACTTTTGTGTAGGGACCTAGGGCTTCAAGAAATCTTACAGCGTCCTTGGTCTTTTGTTGTCTAGCCGGAAAATAATTAAAATAGAATCATCCAGTCTACTTTATATTGTATTGGTAAGTGAATTTTTATTACTTAAAACAGCACCAAGGTTATAGGTTATAGACCTGGTAGTTTTGAGCCATATGGTGAAGTATCGAGGATGACACCTGAACTGGAACCCTCTCTCCGAACTTCCACACGACACTAAAGGGAGGACTTTGAGCTTCGATAGAATTAACTTGCAAGAGCCCCTCTGCACGGTGGATTCTTAATAACGCTAAGGTTGAAACTCATGACACGCTACCCACGAATCCATGACTATGATCACTAGGCGGCCACTTTATTGTATCGAACATGGTAGGTAAGAATAATCACTTCCATTCCCCTAGATAAATATACCAGACATTTTCTGAGAAAAAAGCCACTACTGGAATTAAGGACAAAGTTACAAACTGCATTCGCTCTGTATAGTAGCCCTAGGGGGATTAACAGCTGATATTCATACAAAAATCTACAAAAATCTTTTACTTACTTTTAGCCACTACTCTAAGATATCCATATCTATCAGTAATAAGTCACGGGATATGGTTTTGAGTTCCCTTTCTACCTACACATAGACCTCTAATTCAATGGTTTTTAAACTCTAGTCCGTGGTTCTAGGGGCTTGCAGCGTCTTTCTAGTAGATCCGCGAAGGTCTATCCCAGGGATAGCGAACCAGCGGCACGCGTGCCATTGATGGCACGCGGCACAATATTTTTGGTACGCCATTGATCAAAATGGTTAGCATTTTATTTCAAAGTTCACTATGAAATATTACGAACAAACGCGAGTGATTGGTCACTGGGCAGCGTCGACGGGGAGCACACTCGTTTGTCAATGTCTTGCCTTAGTTACGTAGATTACAATTCCTTATGACGTAAAGTTTGTGTACGCATAGCATAGTCAATTTCATTGACACAACTGTATTTTAAAGTTTATCTGTGTTATGTTTACAATTTTTAACTGTTATTTAACAAGGCTAGTTCAGCAAAAAAACAAAAAGTGCAAAATAGTAAGTGCAACAGAGAATTTTAAATTTGGAGGACCGAGAAAGAGATAGAGAGAAACATGGCCTTATTAGTAAAGGCGAAGAGGCGGTGTGTGTTTTATGTTCTGGAATAGTGGAATAGTGGTATGCAGAACATCGTCTGTAAAACGGTATTTTGAAACAAATCACACCAACCCTCTTGTCAAAAAAAGTGAACCACAGCAAAAATAATTAATTGCTTAAAAACCGGGAGGCAGATGACTCCAATTCAGCATGTATTCTACTAAAATTAACATCTTACAATCCTAATATAAATTATTTGTCGTCCTATCTGCAACAACATAAGTCACTTTTTTTAACAATTGTTTTAATTTGAATTGCACATATAACTAAAACATTTATAACTATACAGTGAAAAAGGTATTTTTTCGTAGTAAATAGAGCTTTGTGTAGTTAGTATTTAGTTTTATTATTTTCCCAATAGTCACGTCAAACTTATTTGACGGCAAGTCTATACCTCATTCAACACTTCTTTAAAAAAAAAATGGCGCGTTGATCCATAAACTACATACTCTGAAAGGCCTCATGAAAAATTAAAAAATATCCATCCTAAACTAGATCACTAATTGCTCCTAATGAAAAAACTCTACTACAGCATGTATCTCGATCAAGAATATTAAATCAAGATTTGTTTGTTTTTCTTAACTGTTTGTAACTATATAGCCTTTACTACAGCGTAATATTTTCAAAAAATTGTTTACATTTATGCAAAAGTTAAAAACTGAATTCATACCGTACTAATACGGTAACTATTGCATTGAAATCACTCTACCTTGCGTGGAGAGTCAGGAAGAGGTTTTCAAAAGTTTTGGGGGATCCGCGACGTAAGGAATGCCATGGTGATTGGAAGTTTAAGAACCGTTGCTCTAATTGCATCCAAAATGTATCGCTACAATCAGATTAAAAAAAAGCGTTTCTCAAACTGTGGGAGACGTGACGATTCTACGAGGTAGGCGCGAGCATATTGAAAAGTAAAACAAAAAAGATTATTTAAAAAAAATTATTAATTTACCGAAATTAAACAAACAAAATACATTCTGACATAATAAAAAAGGAATTACACATTTACACTGATATATTATAAATGCATCAGTGCTACACAATGTATTTTATAATTTAACAACACGAAGTTACGAACAACTTTAATAATTACCAGTGACCCCATGAGATTTTCATATTGTCATATATAAAATTATACACAAAAATTAACACTTAACTTCATGATTATATATATATATATATAGTACGGTTTATAATTAATCCC
>BMAV01013876.1:60706-102488 GCA_019973955.1 Trichonephila inaurata madagascariensis
CGTTTTTCCATCTTATCTCCCTCCTCCAAAAAAAAAAAAAAAAAAAAAAAAATGCTGCTCAGAACAGTGCCACATCTACTTCGCGATTCAAAATGTCATCATGGCAGCAATATGATGAAAAAAATATTAGTTTTATAGAATGCTTGAACTACTTCTCTGCTGAAAAAGTATTGTGGGCGTAAAGATGGTTTGCAGATAAAGAAAAAAAAAAGGCTTCTTCAATAAATTGACTTTGGTGACAGATTTGGTGCCAAGTCTCCAAATTTGATCATAAAATACATGAATCCAAACAAATCTTGAAGCTAGAAGGATTTTATTTATTTATTATTATTTTTTATGGGATAACCTTAGAAGCATCCAGAATATCTTCACTGCATATTTAACAAAAATTGAGGAAAACTACATTAGAGTCAAAAATTTGACAGTGATTATGTGTTTCGTTCACCTCCCGAGATATTGTCATAACGGATTTGAACTGCTGTGTTATGGATTTGTGTGGTTTTTGAATTTGTATCATTGTGCATTATACGTGTGTGTTAATTGTTTCTTGTTAGAAGAAAATCTACTGTAGTTACTAAAGAGTTCCAAGAATTAAATTATAATTTATTCCGGAAAGACATGCTTGTTATTTGCGTGGACTTTTGGGGCCTTTGAAAGCCGTTCAACCACTAAACAGTAAGAAGTAACAAGAGATTCCAAAGAGAATAAGATACGATAACGATTTTTCGTCAGTTGCCAACCGTACCATGTTCTTAAAGATCAATACAAATTTCATTTTTAAAAAAGTAGTAAATGTTTACCATTGTATCCTCCTATGACATACAGATGATCATCTAACACCGCTGCCGCGAAATTGCTTCTGGTGCTGTGTAATGGCACATGCTCAACCCAAGCGTTCTTCTCTTCGTCAAAACGCTCCACTTAAAAGAAAGTATAAAAATAAAAGTAAACCTTTTTTATGCATTCAATGTTTAAAATTACGAGAAACAATTAAATATCTTGATTGCAACCCTCAAAATTAATTTCGGGGGGAAGGAAGATTAAGTTCTGATGTATTTACTACAGCGTTTCTCAAACTGTGGGGCGCTCCCCCCTAGAAGGGCGTGATAACTCTACAAAGAGGGCGCGAGCATATTGAAAGTTCGAAATCAAAAGATTATTTTTAAAAAAAAATGATTAATTTACTGAAAGTAAACAAACAAAATACATTCTGACATTCTAAAAAATATAACACACATTTAAGCTGATGTAGTACACTTATAAATGTATCAGTACTGCACAATGTATTTTACAATTAAATTAACAGTACTAAGTTAAGAGCAAGTTTAATAATTACCAGTGATCCCATGGGCTTGTCATATGTAAAATTATATACAAAAATTAAAACTTATCTTGATAATCTGTATCGTTTATAATTAATCCTTTAACTGCCCAAAGTCACCATTTTCCGCGTAAGCGTTCGTATGTGATGTATTGGAAAGGGGGGGGGGAGAAATAAATAAGTAAATCCTTCGCAAACACTGTCAATGTCCTTTTATTGCATTCCAAAGAATTCGGAATAATTTTATGGATAGCACTGCGCAGAAAAGATCGTACTTCGGAAAGACGTATATATACGTCCCTAAAATTTATGCTTTGGCTGAGCGAGACGTTTACATGCGTCGGTGGCACATAAGAGGTTAAAGTCGTATTGTAGCCTTAGTGTCAAAGTATAGTATTATTGAATTCAATACATTGTCATTGTATGGAGGGGGGCGCGATGAAAATTATGATTGAATAGTGGGTCGCGTATATTGAAACTTTGAGAAGCACTGCTCTACAAAAATTAATTGCAAAGATGGAAAAGACAAACACCCGTATATTCATTTATGCTATCGTAGAATATCGATTAATCACAAGCTTCTTTTTACCTGTTCGCAGTCTAATTTCACCATCAAATCCTCCGATCACCAGAAGCGTTCCCTGGTAGGAAACAAGAATTTGACCACTCCTGGGGCCGAGCATGTCCGGAACGAGTGTCCATTGGTCTTGTTCAGGATCATATATCTCAGCGCTTTTCTGAACTTGTATGCCGTCAAAGCCACCACACACATAGACTTTGCCTAAACAGAGAAATTAAGATTTTTTCATAAAATAATCATTCCTTATTAAGTAGGGATGGGGATTTATATTCATTTAGATAAAAATTGTTCATACCAGTTCCAATTTCTTTTTCAAAAACTGCTCTTTAACCTGTTTCTTAACTGCTCATTATTCTGTTCTTTAAATTCTTCGAACAAACCCTTATACGTTTTCAATGAATTTAACGCTACAGAACTACTATACGTATACACATTTGATTGCCCTGCATATTTAAGGAAAAATCAAATCGTTTGAATTTTTTTAAATGAAATATATTTTTAAATTAAATTTATATCAAGCACAGTAATGTTTTTAAATGAAATATATTTTTAAATTAAATTTATATCAAGCACAGTAATGTTTTTAAATTTATCAACAGACAGGGGGGAAAAGTATCTTTGGTGGTATTTTAATATAAGTATATCAAGAAAGCTTTAAAAGGTTTAAGTGCCTGAAAGCTTTTATTGCCATCCCTTTTTTGGAAATTTTAAAAGTAAAGGTAATTTAAAAAATGAAAATGTAAGCATGATATTTAGAATCCTTCTTTAAGAAAAACTTAAAACATAGGCAAATTTTATATTTTCATAGGAAAAAAATAATAAAAATAGTCCTTTTTCGTTCCTTTAACTCACAATAAATACAGTGAAATACGTTTAACGCAAAAATGCTTTAGACGAAAAATCGGTTGGCACGAAAACGCTTAAGACGAAACATTGGTTAACACGAAATAATACAACGGTCCCGACAAACTACTATGTATTTTCATGCATGTTTTTTCTCTTTACACAAAACAAAAATCGCTTAACATGGAAATATTTCCCTTCTGGAGGAAGATATGGAAGCTGAGCCAACACTAAATGAAATGTTTGAGAAAAGTTGCTGTTTTGTTGGACTGTCCTACTGTATCATGTCGGGAGAATTCGTTGCAGTAGGTGATGATAGTTTACAGCTCCTTTTATGGCAAAGAAAGACATTTTATAGTTTGTTGAAAGAGCTAAAAAAATATCAGTGATGCAGATTCCGACGAGGAAACTAATGCAGCTAGCTCCTGTTTCCATGTCATCTAAAATAAGGAACTTCATGAAAAGTATATGCGCTATTATATTTAGATGCACATTCTAATTGTGAAATGAATAATAAAATGGATGTGATATCGAACAATTTGTTAACAAGTTGATGCTAAAAAGACAATGCAAAAAAAAAATACAAGATTATTTTCCAAAAACTCACTATATGTTTCGTTTTTCAAAAAACTTGAAAATTTTGTATTAAATACATGCATATATACATATCTATGTAAATAAAATGTACTCTAATAAAATTAATTTTGTTGAATATATTTATTTATTTATTTGCCGTATCCCTTTACACCAAAAAATATCTCAGTCCCCTCAGTTTCTTATTAAACGATTTTCACTGCATGTAGGTGTTTTGTTTGTTTGTTTGTTTGTTTACAAAACTCCTAAATTCCTTTCAATAAATAATGAAGTATCACTAAGTTTTTTTATCAAAGCAATGACTTACCTCACTCATTTGACGAACAAATTTAGTTTTAGTTTGATTCAGTTTTTCTTTAAAAATTTATGCGCAATATCTTCAAATATACCATTTAAATACAAATTCGTCGCTTCTGTATTCGGACTAATTTGCTATAGAGTCTTGAGGCAGATTATCAACTTACCGTTGTGTACCGCGCCGGAAGCATCACTCCTTCTTGCATTCATGCTGGAAAAATACCTCCACTGCCGAATGCGAGGATCAAATCTCTCGCACGATCTGAACCTTTCATCTCCATTGTAACCCCCAAGAGCGTACACCATTCCTCTGAAGGCCAGGGCTGTGACGTAGCATCGAGCTGCCATCATGGGCGGCCTCATGTACCATCTTCGATTCTGGATGTTAAAACAAAAGGTAGTACTATGACACAGACGACCGTCGAAGCCTCCGATGACGTAGATAAGGATTCCCATCATCACGACGCCATGGTAAGCCCTGTTAAATAGAGTGGAGGAAGTATGAATATTTTTCCCTTTATAAACTTAACCCGAAATTATTTCTATACTTTTTCTAGTAGGCATTTGTTGTAAGAATTTAATGTTCATAACTTATAACTCAAAAACTTGATTCTAACTTGATCGCTCCAGTACACCAGCATTAGCTAACTAGATATTAATGTAATAAAAGTATAATTTTACACATTTTATTATTAAAAATGTAAATATTTCCTTTTCTTTTCTCTTATGCCTAAAAAGGCGCAGTTTTGTAATGAAATACGTTCTATAATTTAGGTTTATGCTAGAATTATATAAGGCGTCTTTTTTTTCGAAAATTTCTTAAACAAAAATTTTAATGATTCTCTTTTAGGTTTTCAGATAATTTTTATGATAGGCTCATATCACCTTCTTTCGATTCTAAGCTTTCGAATATATTATTCAGATACCTCAAATTTTGCTATTGCTTAGATGAAAAATTTGAGAATGTCATGAACTTGTTGCAGCTTCAAAAAGAATTCTAAAACAATTAAGTAAGTTTTATTTACTCAAACTCTTTAGAAATTGTAAAAAAAAAATTTTGTTTTGTGTTCAACGTTACAAATTTTGCTTTAAAGCAGCAGGCCTCGGTAAAATTATCAAACGTTGACCTGTCCGCGGCGATAAAAATATTGAAAAGCACTGTTGTAGAGTTATTTACCTTTTCACGAATACGTTTTGGGGTATGTAGAACCACTTGTTGGCTATAGGGTGATAAGCTTCGATAGTGACGGCAGGAGCGTTGCCGCTCCACCCCAATGCCACGAACACAAGATTGCTAGGACTAGGCACTAACTTTCCACTCTGTTCTGGAGGTACGGTTTCCTTCACCTTGTGAAAGTTCTTTTCAGGAGTTATGGATCTGTAAGAAAAAAACTAGTTTTTCGTACTCTGTGTAAAAATTTATTTTAAGTTGAAAGGTAAAGAATTTATAAATGTGTTACCAAATACAAAACCTAGATTAAAAATTCAATTTATTTTAAAAGAATTTGTTTTGTAAATAAAAAAGGTTATTTTTAGCAAAAAATGTCGAAAATTATACTATTCGATCAGATTTGAAAATAAAGAAAATCAATTTTAACATTCTGTGTTTTCATCACGAAATTCTTGAATTAGTATAACATTTCTTTTTTATTTGATGTTTAATGTTAGATTTATTTTTTCTTTCCGTACATTTTATAAAAACGAGAAAAATTCAGATGTTAAATTCATGTAGGAACGTGGGCTGAATGATCTGTAGCGGTATCTAAATAAACCAGCAACAGCCTCCGGACTGAAGTGATCATTTTGGTCTAGTGGTATGTTACGTGCTTACGAATCAGAAGGTACCGAGTTCTATCTTCCTCATTGGCGACCTTGACGCTGAACTAAGAAAAACGCACTGTCGTGGCACCCTCTACCAGCCGCAAGATCAATCAAAAGCCGTCAGATCAACTTGACACAGCAACGGCAATTACGCTCGCAATAACAACTATATCGTTCGTTCGCCTATCTACTGGCCAAGGCCTACTGTGTCTATCTCGATTTACGTAACCTTAAGCGGTGGGGTGTATGTGCAAATGTTTCGGTCAAGTGGTAAGTCTGACGCGAAACCCCCACTGTTCAGTTCCCAAGCAAGCTTGATACTCTTTTATCGACCCACTGAAGGGATGAAAAGCTAAGTTGACCTTACCCATCCCGGGATATGAGCCTCGGACCTGTGTGTGTGTGTGGAGTGGAAGCGCGATACACTACGACTCGAAAAAGCTTCCAATCTAAATTCCCATGGGCCGCGGAAAGAGCAATCACTTAACTCATAAGCATTACAGCTGGCGACGTTTGAGATGAGTTATGAGTCTTGATAGCATCAAAGATTATCGGATGAGGAAGGGTTTAATAACGTTTCACTTTAAAGCAATACACGGACTGTTGGCGACGAACCTCATAATTTTAAATCTCAGCTAAGTGAAAGATTATCGTGGAGAAAATAATAAATAGAATATTAAATTCAGCTATGTTTTGAAGCCCTTAGTGATGTGATGTGGAACTTTTTGGGTAGCAACTTTTTTTTTCATAAATTACTCTTACAACTTAACAATGATTCAGAACTATGATGTCCGTCTTTAACGGCTTTCAACCAATTATAAAGCGCGACATTAATTCAAGCAATTTAACTCATTCATTCCCTATTATTCAAATTTAAAAGAGTCAGAATTCATATTTATTGTTTTAATGAATGTACAGAGTTATTTACACAATTACTTCGGGGTTTCGGAGCGCTATAGTAAAAAAACTAGGACGATTACAGCAAAACCGAGCATTTGAAAGAATGCAGATTTTACATACCGTACAGGAGCTCTATGTTTGAAAACTTGTTTTCAAGGCATATACATTAATACAATAGTTCAGTTCCTACCACACTTTACTCAACGTGGTACTGTCGTTATTGACGACATGTGTTATCCTTTCCGAGTTATCTGAACCCCTTTGCCGCGTGATCTAGCTGAACATTATGAAAGGATAACACATGTGTCAATAACGTTGATAGTACCATGTTGAGTAGAGTGGGTAGGAACTGGATTATCGCATTGAGATCTCTATGCTAAGTGACCAAGGGTTCATACATAGAACACCTGCAAGTATGTAGATAAAACTAGATTTTTTTTTTAAAAAAAAAATTGTATTCTTTTAAATGTCTTTTTCTGCTGTATTTATTTCAATTTATTATTTTTTTTACTACAGTGCCTCGAAACCCCGGAGGGAATTATGAATAACCTTGTATGAAGAGAACTATATATATCAGTACGGTACTCTCTTTCTTACGTGTTATATTGTCTCGCCCAATTTCGTCAAGAGGAAAAACATCGCCATTTAAAAAAATATCGCCAAATGCTGTCATCATTATTACTGTGTTCGAACGGTTTCTACTATCGTGACGTTTGGCGAAGTCTTTTGATTTGACGAAATTGGTTGACGGCATAATACGTAAGTACCATCAGCAGGGCCGGTTTATCCAACTGGCGCTTGGGGTGGGGGTCCGGTCCGGATAAGCTGGACTTAACCAGATTTTCTGGTTATAAATTCGATCTGGTTTTATTTCGATCCGTCAGTGCAAGGGGGCCTGTAAATCTCCTACTTCCAGGGCCCGAAATGTGCTTAAATCGGCTCTGACTCTCAGAGTACTTATAAATGAAATTCAAGAAAATTTTTTAATGTTTATACGTTATATAATATGTTTTGACATCGTAGACAGAGAAAATAATTGACAATACTTATCGATTTGTTCAGTTAAACTTTAACATTTATTTATAAATTTACTATTCAATTATTCATTTCTTCCCTTTAAGAATATTTTAACGATGATCTAACCTGCATCAGCTTTGCATTAGTTTTTTTCTTTTTTTAAATAAGGAAAATGTCCATAGTTGTTGTATTTATTAGAATATATAAAGTAATCCTAAGTTTTATAATTTTTAATTTTTTTAAGAAGTGCATTTAAAATCACAAAAATATTTTTTTAAGTAAAAGAAGGATTATAATTCCTTAAATTAAAATTTTTACCCTACTCACAATACATTTCTAGATCCAATGCGCAATTCTGCGAACAGCGAGCTAAGCATCTGGAAACGTAGGTCCAGTTCATGATGGGCAGCACCGTGAATAGCTTTGCTAAAAATTTCTTTTTGGTTTCCCCAAATAATTTCAAATATATTCATACATCTTTTCATGGATATAAAAGATATTATGGAATGCTAATAAAACAAAAAACAAAAGATGAAAAATTTATTGATGTATTCATCAATCAAGTCCAAATTAAAATAATTTGCAGCAATGAGATAGTTAATTATAAATGCACAAAATCCTTATATAGAATTAAAATATTCAAAAATGTAATGTTTAATTCTAAAAATCTATCACTTTAACTGCCGCTAGATGGCAGCACGAAAAAAAAGGTCTCAAACTTATTTTAAACTAACTCATATTAACACAGCATTGAAAAGATATTATTCACACATGTTCTAATTAAATATTTTTATAGTATTTACTCTTGAGTAACGCTCATGTGTCTTGCAGACAAGTGCATTATTTTTTTATCCGTTTCTCTTTCTTAGAATTACTACAGAATTATATTTCTTCAAAATGAGATTTATCAAACATTCTCTTTTTGAATTTTTTCTGAATCTGTTCTGCTCATCACGAAATTGTCAATTTATTTCAGCAATGAAAGAAGAAAAAATGCTCTCACATTTTACAAGTGCATATAAAGTTTCAAAATCAATTTCGTATTCCTTGAAAATTTAAATATTGGTCTTTTTATTGACGGATAAAGAATGTTAATTCTTTGTCCGTCGATGAAAGCTCATTTAAAACAAATTAATGAAAAGAAAATTTAAACGGAATCAACATGGAGTAGATAAATCTATTGGTAAAGATTTTTTCCATCATTTTTTTTATTGCATGCATTTAAGAACTTTTCATTTTTCTGAATTCTCAAGGTGTTCAATAATAAATTCAATTTTTACTCTCTGTACTATATATTCAAAATTTTTCTAAATATTTTCCTTCAGAATAACTGTTTTTCAACAAATACAATGGTAATTATAAAGTAAAAGGGAAATTTATTTACCTTTAAGTAATTGAACTTAACCATACTACTTTCATTCTTTACACTGTTTGCTCTTATGCATAATTTGTTAAGCTCATAACAGAGTTTCTCAATATTTTCAACGCAACGGTCGTTTACATTAATACATATTTCAGGCACATATTTCAATTTTTTAAGTTTCTTATAGAATTTATGGACATTTCTTTGCAGAAATTTGATTCTGTTATGAAATTCCGGATCGTAGCAACAAAAGATCAAGACCAATTGATGTGTCTTTTCTGGACTTTTCTGTGTGTCTTGTAGAATAACTACGATTACCTGTATAAAACTTTCCTCTGTTTTTATACCAGGATATGATTCCAGAACCTTCAGTATCTCTCTTTCAAATAATTTTACACCCATAAGACGGCGTGAATAGTTTTCTTTATTCTAAGAAAGTAACTTGTTTTCTACCAGGTTTTTATATTCAATCGTACAATATTTTGCCCTTTCTTGAAAGTTTGAATTGGTATCAGTGTTTATAAAATCAGATATTCTCCTCAGAAAAGCTTGAATACATTTAATGTCGTTTCTTCACTCAAAATACGAAATTTTAAATGATTAGTCTTTTGCTTTACGCGGGAAAAAATGTGCATTTGTTTACAATCGCGAAATCTAGTTGTTGATGATATATTTGTAATCACGTTTTACCTTTTTATTTAACTAAAGGTCATTCAACTTTAATATGACTATTCTTAATTTTGTGGACTGCTCAACTCCGAAATACATTTAACTCTGAACCGCAATTGATAAAATTGTCGAATCTGCCACTGGTCAGCCAAATTTTGAAAAATCGCCAATTTGGTGCGTTTCTGCGTGTTGTGTTTTGGAGTAGCAACCCTACGATTTGGCGGTTTTAAACCTTTATCGATTTGGCGAGAAAAAACTTGGCGGGATAAGTGGCTGATACGACAATCCAACCCAACAATTTTATGACTAAGCCGGCGTGAGAGTAAGAACCATATTTTTTTTTACCAGAAACCTGCGCAAGGCAATCTAAGTTGAGATTGTATACAGTCTTATTGGTTAATTTAACAAGAAACAGTGAAAGACAACTTGATAGACTTTATATGAATGCTCGTGATAATTATTCAAAAAGTTCATTTCCATATAAAAAACTTAGCTACGGAAAGTACAAGACTTTAGATTTCATACCAAGATTTACAAATTCCATACACAAATGCCGCACAGATGGGATAATAGTTGATGATACTATCTGCCATGCCGAGAACTCGGGCTCGAATTCCAGCGAAGGCACAGATGTTTGTAAATGTGTAGTCCTGTGTGGCATGGTGGCACACTAAATATTAAGGGAGCTGATAGGGGTGCGTGGCCCTGACGTTTCCTGGGGTTTTCCTTCAAAACGGATGGAAAGGAGCTAAAACGTATTGTCACTTGCGAGGTGCTCAAAGCTACGGCTAAAACGACAGATGTAATCTCCCTTCCCCCCCCCCTTTCCACGATGAATTTCGTGGGCGCCGGTCTAACACCATCGATCACGTGGCATTAATAACACTCATATAAATCATTGTGTAACAAAATATTCAATATTTATAGCCAAATTAAAATACATTTTCCTTCTTTTAGGTGTTGTCATCAACATGATTTAAAGCCCAATTTAATCTATTTCAAAATGTACGACAAAATAACTACTTTTAGAAGAGCACAAATCTTTCTTTTTTTCTAAATGTATACGTCCTTTGAAGAATGTATTTAACTCATTCAGGTTCACTTACATCAAATATGACTTCATCGCTTGGTGTTTTTCAAACATTTTTATATAGCTTAGTTATTTTCAATGATTTTTTCTTCTAAATAGCTTGATTCATCGTTTTTCGTTCGGGTAGAATATTTTTTTAAGATTATTTTTTATCTCCAGTAGACATCTCTAAAGATAAAATCTTCCATATTTGTCTGGACAAAGTGCCCCTAAGGTAGTCGGCAATTTCATAAGTAGTATTCATTCTTTCTACCCAACAATGACTTTATTTTCTATGGTCTATGGTTTTATCTATTGTTTCTCTCATCAATCGGATAAATTTTTTGTTTCTATAAAAAGATTTTCCTTATTCCTAGTACCAGTTTTAAGTGAATAAAATCTTTTTTCAAATCCGAGCAGCAGTCTTTCAAAGTACAATGTATTTATTAATATAAAAGCTACTGGTGTAAATTGATGTTTTTCTTTAGACATTTTTCAATAAAAAAACTTCTTGTGCTAATTTTTTTGGCTCAATAATAGAGTTACAACATGAATTGTTGGCAACAGTTATATCGAGAACTCAAGAAAAAAAAGGGAGGAGGGGACTGGTAATTCATGCCGAAGGAAGAATATTTTTGTTTCAGCCCTACGAATTTTACTTTTTTAAATCAATTATTAAACCTAAGAAGAAAATTATTGCTTCATGAATGATATATAAGGACAACTGGTCCATATTTTCCATGTGTAATCTATTCACGAGGAAAAAAAAATTTTTTTAGATTAAGTACATTCACATCCAGAGTGTAGAATATAAAATATTTTTATTTTCACTTAACTTTAAACAAAATTGCTGTTACCAAACTTTTGATTTATTTGTTTTTTAATTTTTCGAATAAATTTAATTTATATTATTTAACATAACATTTTAGCATCAGTTATAACATGTTTTGCTTATGTAACAAAAGCACATGGTCTAATCTCGCGATAGAAATTTCATTTGCTCCTTATAAAACTATTAGGTCCAAATTTTCCAGTTTTAATCCTTTCAAAATTGAAACTATAATTAGAATAAATTATGAAATAACAAGACAAAATCCTAAATTTAAATAATATATTTCAAATTTTAATATTTTGAACACATTCGAGTGAAAAACAAATTAAAAGTTCTTCATCATGGCGCGGGAAAAGATGTTTGATCCGGCTTTTCAGAAAACCTTTACAGAAGCTATTTACAAGGAAAATGATGTAAGGCAATTTCAATTTGGTTAGATCCTATTTTAGTTCAACTTTTATTCATCTTCAACTTGGTGAATTATTTTACTATTGTAGAACTATTATATATATGGTCAAACTCGCGAGTTCAGTACAGAAAAAAAATCTTTTGGAGTATTATTCCATCGCCAGGCTGTGGACTAAAATATAATTAAGTCCAACTCTTCCATCCATTGTCTCTCATTTCATCCCCAAAATATTGAGTTTTTTTAAACATATTTAAATGTTTATTTCTAACATCATAAGAATAATCCAAATTTATAAGGTCTAAAGAGAACCATCGGCTGTGCACGCAGAACTTTTCAATACTTACAATAAATATCAATAATTTGGTGGGTCTTTGTATAGTTTATAATAAGTCTCCAGGTACTTACGTACTATCACAACAATGCCAACGTTCAAGATAACTCGCCAAGTTGGCAACCCCGATTTCGTGTGCTTCGTACGCGCTGAATTGGAAACCATGTGTTTTTCGTTTCATATAATGTCACCAATACGGTTGTGATAATACGTAAGTATCTCACTCCAAAACTGCCCACCAACATACCAGATAAAAAAATTTTGGTAGTTACGTATTATCGCAACCTATTGGAGACATTATATAAAACGAGGCCCATGATTGCCAATTCAGCACATACGATACATGCGAAATCGGGGTTGCCAACTTGGCGAGTTATCTTGAACAATGGCGATTGTTGCTATAATACATAAGTCCCAAAATTTTTACCGAAGATAGAAAATAAAAAGTCAATGTAATATGAGCTATAAATTATATAAATACATAAATAAGAACAGTAATAAAAAAACACTTGGCATTTACATATCAATCTGTTGACTATTTTCGCTAAATCAAACATGCCGTGTTGCAATGCCTGTCAAATTTCCGTAACACTCCTCCTCTTGAAGACTGCACGTCCTGAGTAGTGCTCTTGCGTTAACAGGAATAAACAGGATATGTACAATCCAGGACAGTTTATGTACAATCCTTGACTTAAGTGAATATCAACGACTTCCAAATCCAATCAATGACATTATTTAAAATCTTGTTGATTGTATACAGGTTTTTTCAGTGATGCTACAACTTTAGACAGACCACGACGTCTTGTAGGGTTCTAAAACCAAACATAATCTCCTTCTTTGAAGCGATGTTTTGTGTCATTTATATCATAATGGGTCTGTTATTGTTGTTATTTATCCCACGATATTCATCGTGGCAAGGGATATTAGCTTACGTTTGTTATTTTGACAAGAAGCTTTGAGCACCATGTAAGTGTCAGTACGATTTTACTCCATCTCACCTCAATTTTGAGGAAAATTTCCTAGAGGGTGGTCCGGGGGTCTCCCACCCCTCTACCCCATCACCAATTTCTAAGAGAACTTTTTAGATCTTCATCTGGTCGCTCACAATGCTAATCCTCTCTGGCCCAGCGATGGACACTCCAAACGGGACCGCACAGCACAAGTGTTCGTTCAGGGAAGATATCACTTGATCTCCCAAAGGGAAGATCACATGATATACAAAAACTTTAACTCAGCAGTATTTCGTCTTGGGAGGTGACTAACCAATCGTCTAATATATAACATTTCGGTACACTATAAGAAGCAAAGGAATATGCAAATCCCAGTCAGTTGTATTTTTAGAGATGTAAACAAACAAGTTATTCAAGATTCCTGTTAAATCCTTCAGTCAATCCATCAAATTGTTGGTGTATAGCAATTTTCCGAATTTCCTGAGTGCGTAATTGTTTTCAGAGCCCCTTGAATCAAATTTACTTGAAATTTATTCCATGGTTATGAATGAAAAATAAGAGGCATTCCGTATCGTGATATTTAGTCTTTTATCAGAACTTTAGCCCGAGAGCATTGGAGTCGAGTTTAGAGCCTATTTTAAAGAACCGAATGCAACTTCACAATCATCAGTACAAATAAAATCCGTATTTCACTTTGTTAGTGTACATAAATGTATTTCCATTGCCAATAAATTTGTAATTAAGTCCTATTTAATTATACATATTCTAAGGCAGGGATGGTGAACCAATGGCACGTGACGCAGTATTTTGGGCACGCCACTGATCTAATCGGCTTGCATTTTAGTTCAAAATAAATTTAGTTCATGATGAAGTAATATGATTAAACGTGAGTGATTGGTCGCGGTGCGGTGGGTAGTGCACTTTTTTGTTTGTTGGCTTAGTTATGTCTTGGGCAATTGCTAATGATACGAAGTTTGTCTATGCATAGCATAGTAAATTTCGTTGACATAACTGTATTTTAAAGTTTATCTGTTATATTTATCATTTTCAACAGTTATATAACATGGCTAATTCAGTGGGGAAAAAACGAAAGAAAGAAAAAAAAACATAAGTGCAAGATAGCAAGTACAGTGGGTGATCGGTTAACGAACACTTTCAAGAAAGTTTTTTTGTGTTTGGACAACGAACACATATTCGGATAATAAACAAAACGAATTCTAACAAACACTTCTCGGCTGTGAAAAAAAAATTAATATTAAACATTTGTTATCATTTTGCATACAAAATAAGATCACTGAAAGGAGAAATGTTTAAAGCATGCTTAGTATTGATAATTACTAAATGAAACTTGAATTAACAATGAATTTAAAGGTCATTCAATAATTATTATTATGACTAAAATCAATACACACTTGAATACTTGAATTTCAATATGAATATCAATATTTTCTGACAGCTGATAAGTTTTGGGCGAGTGGATTTGATGACATGGCAAATAAATTAAGCGAATTCTTAATTTTTTCAAACAGTGCAGACTATAAAATATAAAGGTGCCGATGACGCGCTACCACCATAAAAATAAGTGAAATATGAGAAACGGACTAAAAATCGTTTTTCATCTTTCCTGAATTATGTTGCTTACCTATTAAACTTCAAAGTTCTATTAAAAAAAAATTCCAATAGAATATTCATACAAATTAGACCATCGGTTTTGGTTTTGATTGCATTTTTTTAGGGTCTCCAGAACGAATTAATCGATTTCACATAGAAGTCTATGGTGAATCGATGATTGGTTAATGAACAATTCGGATAGCGAACATAGTCTTGGAACGGATTATGTTCGTTAACCGATCACCCACAGTATAAAAGAGAATTTCAAACTTGGTGGACCGAGTAATATGGCATGATTAGTAAAGGCCACAAAGTGGTGTGTATTTTATATTCTGGAGGAGTTGTATGAAGAACATCGCGTCTGTAAAATGGATTTCAGACACACTTAACTCTTTGAAAAAGCTGGCTCGTACTATTTTAACCATATTTTCATCTACTTGTACCGATGAGTCATTATTTTCAGAGATGAATAACATGAAAGACTCGCTTGGAAACCGTTTGCCAGAAAACTACATTTCAGTATGCATTCTGCTTAAAGTAATATCTTACACAATCCTAATATAAGTTATTTGACACCTAATCTACAACAACAGAAGTCCCACAAACGTTACTTTAATTTGTATTACACGTAATAATTACTACTATACAGTGCAAAATTTCACTTTTTGAAGTAAATAAAGAATTTTGAGTTGTTAGTATTTAGTTTTAATATATTTCCCCAATAATCACAAGTAAAAATTATTTGACGGCACGTCTATACCTCATTAAACATTTCTTTAGAAAAAATGGCACATTGTTCCATAAAAGTTCGCCACCACTGATCTAAGGAAACCTCGAAGATTTCTGGTGGTGACCATATTTTTACTAAGCTGGTCCTTTCAAGATCGAATCAAACTCTATACTCTGCTAATACACCTCTTCTCGATAAAACAATCCACATTTCTTAGACTTGATTTAACATTTACATTTTTAAGCCTCTGAAAAAATAGTCCGAGGTTCAGTTAGATGTTCTTTGTTCCAAAAAGGATTGTGTCATTCAAGTACACCAAACATATTTCGATTGACTGTCCTTGAAGAACAGTTTCCATCAATCTCTCAAAATAGCAGAAGCATTGGATAATCCCAAAAAGCACGACTTTGAACAACCACAGTCCCTGTTCGGGGGTGAAAGACGCCTTTTTCTGTTCTTAAAATAAATTTTTTTTCGCAAATAACCACTATTCAAATCAAGGGTAATGAACCTCTTACTTTTCCTATAAGCGTCGAAAGTGTCATCAATTCTTGGCAGGGGACAGATGTTTTTCTTCAAGTAATTATTTAGTCTCCAATAATCATCGCAAATTAGTGTAGAATTATCTTTAACCAGCATTATAGGAGATATCCATTCAATAGTTCAATAATATTCTCATTTTTTGTTTTGTAGCATTCATTTCGATAGTTTTATGTGGCCGTGGTAGCCGAGTGGTATAGGTATCGGACCCTGGCTTGCCTTGTCACGATTTCGAGCCCAGTACCACTAAAGACCCGCCGTGTAGGGAAGCGATGCACGTTAAATCTGTCTAGAGCTGAAACGTCCTCCCGTTGGTGTGGTGTGGTAGTTAGGAGAGGGGGTGCCAGCTCAGGTGTCGTCCACGTCACTTGACCATGGTTCAAAATTACGTGGTCCGTCGCCAAAAGCCCTCGTGTAGCTGAACAGTGCGACGTTAATATTCAATCAATCGATAGTTTTATGTATGGAATGTAATTTTTTGTCTATATTTACTGCTTGTGTATAACAGTTCCATAAGAGCTTCAGATTAAGTTCAAGAAATAAATCGTAACTTTTAATGCCTATAATGCGGGCTGTTTGCGGGGAGCTGTTTATTTGTTACCAATGACCTTGACAGTATCCTCCTATATGACAGTCTTCATGGGACCTAAAATATATATTTGTCACCTATCTCCTTTTTTTTTGGTGTTGGAAAAGGGTTTTTTTTTACAATCCTAAGTTACTGGTTTTGACTGAGTTTCCCTCGCGCCCTCTTTTGTTCCAAAATATTTTCTATAAACTTGGCAAATTTTCCCCCTGTGAACAACTTAGTGGTTTTGGATGCTGTGTTGCACGACTTATTATGGTTTATAAATGTAAAAGAGCAGAATATAAAAGAAGAAATGGGCATCTGTGATCTCTATTGAAGAGAGTTGAAACTGATCAAGCAAGGGAAGAACCTGCTGAAATAATTAATATTAATCATGATAACGAAAGTAAATTTGAGATAAGCGATAAACACGAAACGTTTGAGTTGAAAGGAAAATTTTCAAATGCTACCTAAAGAACTCAGTCAAGAAAAATATGAAGCCATAAGTGTAGCACAAGACATACTTCACCCTGTCAAAAAGACACAAGTAAGAAAAAGTTCTACATGCTATTTGTCGATCATCAAAGGAAAATAAAACTACAATAACTTGAACAATATATGATAGTTTTGCCTGTAACTATCATTCCTGTAATATTAGCGAAAAGTATTTGTGATTTGTGTCCTTTATTAAAGTCACGCACATTTGAAACTTCTTGGTTCAGTTTGATTGATATTTTTCCTCACATGATCAAAGAAAAATTTTTAAAAAAAGTCCTTGAAAGTAGGTAAATACACTTTCTTTTAATTAAATAATTCTCTGGAGGTACGATTTTTATCATGTACAATAAAAATAATTATTGAAAAAAAGGATTGGGGTGACTCGGTCACCCCGCGCGAGCATTAACGTTAGAATCAAGTGCGTGCCTGTCCCCGGGTTAAGTTTAAGAATTGAAGATGACTAGTAGTAGAGAGATTTAAGTTACGCAAAACAAAATCAGTACTATCTTCATGATAAAAATAAAAGAAAAACTCTAGAAAAAGCATGTGTGTGTGACCCAAAGTCATTGTGCATCTTATCTTTTCCTTCTAACCTAAATCCAGGTACGGTTTTCTTTCTGACGTGTATCCCCATGCAGCGAAGGCACTATACATTTACCAACATCTATATCTTCTCCGACATTCGAACCCAAGCCCTACGGCACAGTAGTCAGCGTCGCTAACCACTATACCTGATGGGTGATACACTTGATTTTAAAACAATGTGTGTTAGGTATTTCAACTGTATTATAAAATCAATTTCGAAATTGCTAAAATAGATATCTAAACTTCTGCCTCTTCACAGGTCATAATATTTTGGTATCGCTTGTTTGAGTTAGATTTATAAAGAATGATACACAAAATGGATATTTTTTTTACAAATGAGTGCTCTTGGTCTGACATAAGTAACAATCAAACATGTTTGTAGATTCAGCACCAGTAAACTAAGAAAGACTCTAACTACTTCAGTGAGGTGTAATCTAAGATATTAAATTATACTTAGAGATGATCAGGAGGAAGCTAGGTTTCGAAGTCTCCAAAACCATAAGATTATATTTTTATACAGAGTTGAAAGAATTGTTCCAATTTTTTTTGTTTCATAAATTAATTAAATGCTCATTAAAATTAATTATGTTTTTTCTTCGAATGCGATTGCTTCTATTGTTATTCAGTTTGCATAACTCAAATGTACATTCCACAAATATCTCGTAAATTGTTGCAATCTAATTATTTTTTAGAACATTCGTAATTTTTTTTTTTTATGAAAACACTCTAGAATGGAGAAATGGCTACGTCATAAGTCATCTCTGCTACTTTAACTTCTAATGCTTAATTTTAATTCCTTGCTACTGTTTATTATATCCATTCGTCTTATTTAGTTACTTATATCTTTATCTTATTCTTACCACAGATCCGATTGAAATGGAATCTGAAGTACGGTCCTCGGTTCAAAAGCTCGGGTGGAGTGAAATGGGACGAAGACCCCGACGCCACTGATGAAGAGGAAGAAGAAATGAAAGAGAAAGTTTGCTTGTACAAACCTCCAGGCAAGAAGATGCCAACAAGAGAAGAAAGCGCCTGGCCTGCTTCTACTACCGCCGAAACGAATACGGTTGCTAGAGTAGAACAACCCCCTTCTGTTATGAAGCCAGTGAATAGGGAGAGTAAACAACTTTTGTATCATGGTAAGTTGATAGATAAGGAAGAATAAATTACTTTTATTAGTAAAATTTTAATTTTTGAACCAAAATATTTCGCTATTATACAGGGTTTCCGGGCTTAAAATATCCAAAAGTAATGGCTTATTATTACGGAACTATCCTTCACAATGTAATAAATTGTACATCCAGGGATTGGAAAATTCTCCAAGATTTTTGAGGTCTAGTCTGATAGGCCGCACATGAGCGCATTATTCGGCCACAGCAGACGATAAACTTGTTACACTGATTTCATCAGTAAAAATGTGGACGCTACAGCAAAAGGTGCAGTGCGTACTTTGGTTAACGGTTTAAATCAAACCCGTGTGTACAGCGACGTGTTCACTTTAAACGCGTACACCCTGTATATAATAATATCGGGTGTCGTAGAAATTGTACTGTGTTGGTTTTTCTTCATTTAAAGTACAATTATCATCGATGAGAAGAGAGAAATATAAAATGGTTCCGTAACTTGTGAGCTTGATTTTCATTCTTTCTCATTAACGTCGCACTTCTGAGAAGAACGAAAGCTGTTGGCAAAGGACTTCATAATTTTGAACTTTTCTAAAGTGACGAGGATGGTACCTGAGCTTGCACTCCATCTCCAAACTTCCCCCACCTCGCCAATGTAAGGCTTTTGATTTGATTTGCTCAGACGATCGAGCTTATTCATAGAGTTTAGAGCTTTGTGGGTGATTCTCTGGAAGAAATTCCAGCCTCAGCTGGCAAGGGGAGCTTCTAGCAACAAAAGAAGTCTCAAACATTGGACTGCAAGATGAATCACGAAATTTAGGGACTCCTCAAAGCGCTTTTTACGTTATTCATAGACCTCTTGGATTTGAATCTAACAAAGTTCAGAACTCTCATGTGTCTAGTTTGAAATACGAGGGTGGTCTGACCTCAACATGAAGATGGCAACACTTGTCAATAAAAGCTAGTGAATTTCGTTGTTCATCTGTTGATAGTTATTCACCAAAATTTCATCCATTTTTGATCAGCAGTTGTTATGTAACAGTCGCTTGAGTGAGTTGATGTGAGTGTTTTTGTAAAAATGGCCAAAATCGAGTATCGAGCTGTCATTAAATATTTCCTTTTGAAAGACAATACGCATACGCAAATCAAAGATAAGTTGGATTCTGTGTATGAGGACTTTTCAGCATCATTTACTACAGTGAAATTTTGGGCAGCTGAATTTAAACGCGGCCGTAAGAGCTTGGGAGACAATGGACGTTCGAGACGTCCAAATACTGCAACTACCGACGAAAACATCACCAAAGTTCCCCAAATAGTGCTAGATGACCGCCGAATTAAAGTGATAGATAGCAGAGGTTATGAACAAATCAAAAGAACGTGTTTGTCACACATTAAATCAACACTTAGGCATGAGAAAGCTGTCCGCAAGTTGGGTGCCGCGTTTGCTCACGTTAGACCCAAAACGAGTTCGAATAAACATTTCCAACGCTCTTTTGGCGCAGTTAAGGCCCAATGAATCCGAGTTTTGACGCCAATTAATTACTGTAGATGTGAAACTTGGATACACCATTATATGTCCGAAACAAAAATACTGTCCAAACAGTGGGCTGCAAAGGGGGAATCGGCTCGAAAAAAAGTAAAAACTGTTTTTTACGGCTGGGAAAGTGATGGTGACTGTTTCTTAGGATAGCCATGGAGTTATTTTAATCGATTATCTTCAAAAGGAAAAACCGTTACATGATCATACTACGCAGCATTACTTGGCAAGCTGAAAGCAGAACTTGACCACATTCGCAGAAAAAGAAAACCCTGTTTCACCAAGACAACGCACCGTCTCCCGCCTCAGCGGTTGCCATGGCGAAAATCCTTGAATTACGGTTTCAATTGCTTGACCATCCACCTTACTCGCCAGATCTATTGCCAAGCGACTTCTTTTTGTTCCCTTATCTAAAAATTGACTCGAAGGACAGAGATTTTCGTCAAATGAAGAGGCAATCACCTTCGTGAGCAATTATTTTGCGGAGAAAAACTCCGAGTACTATTTGGACGGGTTGCAAAGATAGGAGCATCGCTGGGAGAAGTGTGTAGAGTTACAAGTTGATTATGTTGAAAAATAAAAAAAAAATTAGAAAAATGTCTTGTATCTTTGTTAGGTCGGAAACTTCTCAGACCACCCTCGTATAACAAAATAAGCTCCGGAAAGTCCAGTGTTTGAGAGACAGTTATAAGGATACGTAGAAGAAGAATTCAAAACCACTTAAATAAAACTTTAGGAAACTTTACGTACTTATAAATAAAGGGACACAATAAAAAATAGGGAGACAATATAAATTACAAATAGGTAGAGAGAGAGAGAAAAAAAAAAGGTAACTACAGAGTTGAATTACAAATCTTTGCAGCAAATAAAATAAGTTACATATCTGAATTTATAGTGAAAGCGCAGATAAAATTTATTTATTTCCAAATGCTGAGTTTATGAGTATAGATGATTGTGAGGTGAAAAAGGGTATTGAAACACGTAGTAGGCAGCGTTCTCGACATAACCATATTTACTAATAGAGGTTTGAAAATTCTAAATCTATGAGGGTAAAAAGGGAATGAGCTATGGTATGTAAAGAAATAGATGTATTTTAAAGTAGAATTTAATTTAATCTAGAGGATTCTCTGAAGAAAAAATATTTTTGTTTTACTCCTGTGGTTGTGTGTCAAATCACAGCGATTTCCAATTGAAAATGAGATGAAGAAATTTTGGGAAAGTATTCCAAAAAAGGAGGAGGCATCAATCGCACAGCCCAGATTTAAAGACAATTCCGCGAAAAAGATTCATCAGAATCATTATAAAAATTATTTTTATAGACCCGTACGCAGCATATAAGATAAAAGATAATAAGTTTAGTTTTATTACATAAGTATATGCAGATTTATTGTTACAATTAGAGCTTGAATAGAAGAGAAACTATCCTTATAGAAATGTATTGGAAGATTACTATTATAAGAAAACATTCGGCAAACTAAAAACCTTTTGGGATTCAAAAAGTGAATTCCAAAAGGAATAGAAGAAAAAAATCCATATCTGCAAAAGTTGCGCTTAGCATCTCGGAATCTGAGATAACATTGTGTAAGTAGTGTGTTGTTAAATTAATGCTTTGAGCTTTTTAGATTTTTGCTTTTGAATATATCTGCCGATTGCAATCTCTGCTATCAAAAGCTTAAGACTTTCATCTGGAAATCATTTTGGATTCGTGAAAGTAATGATAATCCAATAAAATTTCTATCTTAATTCTGAAATCTAGTCTACCGTTTCATTTCAAAGCATTAAAATACACACGAAGGAGGAACAGCCAAGGCAAAAAGTTCTGTGGTATATTTTCCCTTCGATTCTTAAAAATACTTTAATATCTATTCCAATGATTTATTTGCAGGCTCTCAGATCTGTTATTTTTGCAGTTGACTCACATAACTTACGATACTTTTTTCAAGGACGTCTTAAGGCATGGGCCAACTGGGCCCGGGCCAAGGGCTTCGGCCTCAATTCGACTTCTTCTCGTTCTTGACTGAGCCTTAATAAGATTATGATTCGAATAATTTTGATGGTCAAATGTCATTTCCAAAAAACTGGTCCAAACAACTGGGAATTTCGAACTATATTTCAACTGTCAACAGTGGCAAGACTGTATTATTATGTGATGTCTACTGATAATGTATAGGCCTAGGTCTACAACCATACACCATCATTTACTTATTGAGTCACACATCATTACTTATTACCGATTTGAGCGATTGTGTCATGCACATTTGTTTGTTTCAGGTTACTGTTTGTACAAGTATTTCACAACGCATATGCTGTGTTCTGACTCCTTTTAAGGTTCATAGATGGAGCCTACATTTGTGTAGGAGCTTAGGGCCTACTTTCACGCATGGGCCCAGGGCCCCAAATAAGTCTTAAGACGTTCCTGTACTTTTTCTGGAAGCAGGTATAAAAAGACTTCACAGAAAAAACTACCAAAACTTTGGTTAGGAAAATAGATCATTTTCCTGAATGAATTGTTGAAGATGATTTACTCTCTACTTTTTTAAGTAAGAATAAGAATCGAAACAAGAAACCTTCTTGATATGCATGTTGCTTTTGTTCTTTGTTGCAGGTATTAGTCACGACGGTGAAGGAAGAGCACTGTACTTGAGCCATCGCTATAAGAAAACACCTATGGAAAGATACTACTTTCCCATAGTCAGCTCATGGGAATATGGCTGGGACTATGGACAGGACGAAGGATTCTACTGTCCGAAACATGGGAGGAGTTGAACAGAGCAAGGAATCAGCATGCAAAGTTTTAATCTGCTTCATTAATACGTGATCGTGCTGTTGATTGAATGAATAACAACTCAATAGAATAATTGAAATAAATGTGAAGAATTATTTCTTTAGGGATGAGTAACAGTTTTTCATTGTCTCACATGATCACAATAGCATAGATTATAAATGCCGCTTTAACACTAGAAAGTCCGTCGGTGTCGATTGGACACCAGAGCCTGTTTAGTTTGTTCTCCTTTCCGCATTTTTACAGGGATTCTGAAAATTTTCCATGACTTTTAATCATTTTCCATGGTAATTACACAGAAAAAATTTTGTGATTCTAGATTAGTTAGGAGAGATTTTACAACTAAATATATCTAGAGCGTCCGCTGATGTCGTTACGACACTAAGGCAATTTATCATTATAAATAGCTGTCTTTCAGTAAAAGATAGTTCATTAAGTAGATATCATAAGTAAAACAAATTTCCGGAAGTAATATCACACATTTATTTGACCTTGAATACAGTGCTATTGGGTTCACAGCGGAAATGAGTCAGTAATACTAAAATCGTTGTGTCTCGTTTCGAAGCATTTGCTTATCTGTTATTATGTTCAAATTACGCAAGTGCAAGAAATTTGAAAAATCAGGTAAGTACTGAATTTAAAGGAATTACAAATTCGCTAAAACTCAAAAAATGCGAAATTAAAGAGTGTAATGGAAATGCAACTAAAAAAACGTGTCTCTTACATGAAAATGGTGTGCGGAAAATATACAGGAAAATTATGCATCACTGTATTCACTGCAAATGAGGTATGCATAAAAACGATAAATAAGGATAAAAAAATTCGCATTCTCACGAAAATTACGATTTTGCTTACTAAACTAATATTTATGAATGTTATTGCTTTATTCCATTTTACAAGATAAAGTAATTTGTTTTGTTACAGTTTTTTATGATATAAAGGGTCATAATGTATGGTAATTACAAGAAATAATATTAAAAAGTCTTGAAACTAAACCCTACTGAACGGTAGTCCAACAGTTATTTAGTTATTACAACTATTTTATATATTGAAACGACACCGGTAGTCGTCTTAGAATAATCGAAATCCTAGACGCTCTAATGTTAAAAGAAATTGCAAATTTGGGTTGCAATATATATTGACCATACTAGAAGAGTCCGGCTCCGCCTTTATGATAAACTCGTTCATTTTGTCTTGGGGGAGAGAAACTGAAACATTCTGCTACTACACATACCAGACAAGAGATCTTCGCTTGAACAAGTAATATAAAAAAAATTTTAGGTAAATTCCTACTAAGAAAATTTTTATTTCAGTTACTTTTTATCAAATAATTACAATTAATATAAATATGTATATACATATAATAGAATCACAATATTAAGCAACAATTCATTTTTATTAATTATCATTAAACTATCGCATTGTCATCCAAAACAATCGTGTATAGAAAATTTCAGTTCAACTGAAGGTTTTAAAACGTAAGAAAAAAAAATCTTATACAGTTTTGACTCAAGTCAACAAAAATGAAGCCAACGTGACTGTATCTGTAATTCTTTAAATAATTAATTTCAGTCAATTAATTTAAATTAATTATAAATAAATTATCGTATTGTCACCCAAAACAATCGTGTATAGCAAATTTTAGCTCAAATGAGAGCTTTAAAATGTGAGAAAAAAATCTTTTAGTTTTGACCCAAGTCGCTAAAAATTAAACCAAAGTGACTGTATCTGTAACTCTTTAAATAATTAGTTTCAGTCAATTAATTTTAATTAATTATAATTAAATTATCGCATTTTTACCCAAAACAATAGTGTATAGAAAATTGCAGCTCAAACGAGCGCTTTAAAATGTGAGAAAAAAACCTTTTCATGATTTGACACAAGTCGCCAAAAATGACGCCAACTGGGCTGTATTTGTAATTTTTTAAAAAAATTGTACCTCAATATTAGAGTCTTAAACTTTTTTTTCTTCCTAAAAGGACGAAAAATTGGAAAAAAATATAAAATTTTTATTTTAGTTTTACTACTTCCTGTAATTTTTAAAACTGCGTTTGATACTTAAAACGTTGTATTATGTATTATATTTTGTATAGAGGCAATATAAAAACACTTTTAAAAGAATTACACTCTATACTGAACAAACAAAATAAAAAATAAAAGTTTTATCAAAACGACTTTTGAAGTCACTTGCAAAGTGTAAAAAATCATTAAAAATGTGAAGGAAAAAAAACCAGTACCGGTTCAATTTATAACAATAGCTCTTTCAGGAAAACAAAAAAGAATGGAAGAGATAAGTTTTGTTAAATTTTCATTAAATTTCAGAACGTAAATTCAAATAATTTTTATTTTAAATTCTGCATTAAAAATAGCTAAGGTCTTTTCAAAACTACTTATTCTCATGATTTTCATAATTATAATTTTAAGCACACACATATTCTTTACAAGAATATTTATTTTTAAAACTTTAATTCAATTTATTAAAAAATTAATTTTTAAATAATTTTTGTTTTTTTATGAAAAGAAACTTAATGTATTAAAGTAGAATATTTATTCTTACATTATATAAACTGAATTCTGTACTAAGAATTATTCATTTTTAAGATATAATTCCATTTAATGAACGTGGAAATAAAACTTTTCATCATTTCTGAGAAATCCGGTCAAAAACCTTCAATTCTTTTTATGTTTTCACAATATGATAAACACAAAATGTTTCAAAATCTTTGCTTTATACTTAGGCAAATTGCTACAAATTAATATTGTTTGAAAAATAAGCATTTTATGTATTTTTATATGATATTACTTTAAATTATATACCTTGAAAAAACGAATCTAAAATAGCCACTTTGAAAATCAAGACAAATTAGTTCTAAGTAGGGCAACATATTATCTGCACTTTTTCACCCCAAAAGATCATCAAAACTGAATTAATACATTTCTTCGTAACCATAGCAACTCACGTGAAACTGCGAGATCTGCTTGTGCATAAAATTAGATCAGATATGAAATCTAGGTTGAAAAAATACCCTTTTTTAACAGCGCGTTGCTTGCTGTGAAATTAGAAACAAATGAGGGATAATTTGTCTCTTAAGAACTTGTTGGGGACTATTAAGCATTTCGTTCCAGACATTAGTTAAAAGTAAAATGAAAGGCAAGTCAAGAAGTTGTGAAATGAAAACCGTTCGACGATTCAGGCAAGCGTGCAGAATTCTTTTTCACTGTTCGAAATTCTGCAATACATTTCGTTTGTCAAGTGTTCCAAAGTAGTTCAACTAAAATACGACGAAGTTTGATTGCCTATTTGTTTATGGTTGCGATATTTTAACAGTCTTGAATGCAATTATTATTATTTTTTATTTCGGTTGCTTTAATTATTGAAAACATAAAAGTGGATAATTAATTGCGTAATTTTACTATATGTTTTAACTTTTATATATTAATATTACGCATATTTTATAAACTTTATTATATAATATTAAATATTTTGAAATTTATTATAATAAAGGAGAAAAAAGCGACTCACTCATTCCTTACGAATCTCCCGAACCGTTAGACCTACAGATATTAAATTTTGCGAGCATGTTTCTTTTGTTGAGTAAAGATTCGCTAAGAACGGGTTTTACAAAAATCGGCACCAATGAGTTGGTTGCGACACGTGAAAAATTTGTTTTTGAACTATTAAACCTACAAACTCGAAATGTGGTATGCTTGTTTTTTTTTTTTTTTTTTTTAAGGGGGGGGGGGGGAGGGGTAATAGAGATCGACAAAGAACGGGTTTTAAGGAAATCAGCTCCCAAGAGGCGTTTCGGGTGCTTGAAAAATAGATTTCAATCTCAGAAATTCAAGTCATTTTTAAATTAAGAGGGGAAGGTTCTAAGAATTTTTTTCAATGCATATGAAAGCCCATTGGTAAGACTCTTATATATTGATAACTTAAAAAAATAGTATATATATTTATACATCATGGGTGGTTATAATGGTTATTTTATTATAATTGCAATTTATAATAATATTGTTTACTCTCTCTAATTTTATCCCTACGTTTAATTTTTCTTTAGTTTTTCAGTTTGTTTTTTTTAAAAATACTAACAGCGAAAATGTTTCTGAATGCTTCAGTTCAACTGAATGCTTTAAAACGTGAGAAAAAAACCTTTTCAAGTTTTGACACAAGTTGCTAAAATGGTCGCTAAGTCGCCAAAAATGATGGCAACGTGGCTGTATTTGTAATTCTTTGAATAATTAGTTTTAATCAATTAATTTTATTAATTATAATTAAATTATCGTATTGTCATCCAGAAGAATCATGTATATAAAATTTCAGCTCAATTGAACGCTTTAAAATGTATTTTATTAACGATTGAAAATTCCACCAAGATAAATAAATAAATATAGAGAGAGTGTGAGCTAACAGTAGGATTGAATGCACTAAATATAAAATAAACTATTTTATAAATTTTATTCCATTTTATTTATTTTATAATGTATTTCCTGAAAACAAAATTTGGATAAATGGGTTTTATTAATAAAACAAGTAAATGCGTTAAATAAAAAATAATTGGCGAGCTCAAAAGATTGAAAATATAAAAAAAAAAAGAAATTATCCATGCAAACAATAATAAATTTTTTTAAAAAAATAACATTTTGTATTATTATTACAATGAAGTGGCACAAAGTAGTCTAAGCATGTTGTTTCAATTGACGTCACCCCATGTAGTCGTTGAGACTCAGTTCAATTTAACATGCATATAGCCATTTCTTTCGCACCATAGTTCTTGATGGAATCAAGATTCGAACTCCTAACCCTGGGGATGGCAACCCGCAGTTTGCGAATCACATGCAGCTCATGGGGTAGACGTTTTCGGCTCCTTGCCTTTATATATTATTTAAAAAAATAATTTTGCCTACTAAAATTATTGTTCCTCTTTCTCTATTGTATTTATCTATTGAAAAATTTGCTTGTATTTTTATATATATTTAAATATTTGACTGGTTTGTGACAGTTACTTATGTATTAAATTGGTAGCAGCGGTGGTCATGGTCACGAGTTCGAACCCTAGTGCCACTGAAGACTCACTGTATAGAGATGTCGATGCACGTTAAATCTGTTATGGCTCAAAGTCCTGGTGTGGTTGATGAACAGGAGGGTATCCACCCGGGTGTTGTCCTCGTCACTAGACAGTGGTTCAAAATTACTACGTGTTTCACCAATAAACCTCATGTTAATTTACAGTACGGCGTTTATAATCACGCCCTCACCCTGTATTAAATTGTTTTCTACTAACAAAGTTGACTGAGAATCTGTGAAAATATTTATATTAGTTCAAAGCACTTAAAGTTCAACTTATTAGAAAAAATGTCATCATTTGGAGACATTCTTTAACGGTATTTCCAGAAACATTTATTTATTTGTGTACATGAGATCAGAAGCCTTCATAAAATGGGACAAGAGATACACTTAAATGCTCAACAAAAATGGGTAACCTAGTGGTTAGAGCATCGGACTCCAGACCGGAGGGCTTAGGTTAGATGCTTGATCCCATCAAATACCCTCCGAGTACACACGTGCTCGTTAAATCAATGGGCCCGAGAGTCCTGTGGGCGGTAGCTGCAGAAACCACGGGGGCAGGGTGCTGGAGAATATTTCCCTTCCCTCCAGCCCAGTGGTCTCCAACCCCGATCCACGGACCAGTGCCGGTCCGTGGATCAAATACTACTGGTCCGCACAAGAAACATCAAATTATTTCCATTTTATTTACTGCGGCATATTTTTCTTGGGTTTGAGCTACTTTTTATGAAAATCTCTTTATATTCCTTGTTAAATCACTTTACATTCATTTTTTGGTGTAGCTACATTTTATTCTGAAAGTACGTTTAAATACAATTAAATTAAAATTATTAAACCACAATAATCTAAAATATAAATAATCAATGTCCTGCCCTCAGCGGGCCGCGGTAAAATTTTCAAGAGTTGACTGGTCCGCTGCGATAAAAAGGTTGGAGAGCACTGCTGTAGCATATGCCTAAATTTTGAAGGTGGTGTCGCCATCTATCGGGTAGAAGTCTAACCTGTCTCAGGCTCTGTCAACTTTCCTTCCTTCCTTTCGGGAAAACAACAACAATGGGGAAAAAACATTTAATATTTTGTGGTACGAGAAAGTGTGTTGAAACCACTTTTATATACAAGAAGAATCAAAGATAACTTTAATTATTAGTTTAAGCATGAAAATCTATAACAAAGCACTCATTCATTATTTGGAAGCTTTAAAGTTTAATTGTCAACATTACGAGGGTTATTTTTCAACCGAGCAACAGAAATTAAAAAAAAATATATATTTTCGATAATTCTTATTTCTGCAAGGAATTGAAAAAGGT
Source organism: Trichonephila inaurata madagascariensis (assembly GCA_019973955.1). Lineage (NCBI taxonomy): Eukaryota > Metazoa > Arthropoda > Arachnida > Araneae > Nephilidae > Trichonephila > Trichonephila inaurata. The sequence continues at coordinate 90,050 of BMAV01013876.1, forward strand.
TTTACATTCTATAAAACTTTATTTAAATATTACAAAAAATATGTTAATTAAAACACGATTGTCTTGATTGCGACCGCTACTTTACTTTAACAGTAGCTAAAAGCCCAGGGGTTTAGGCAAAGAATTACTATCTAACTAATAAATTATTATGATCTCCCTCACGCAGTATAAACATCGTAGAACTTTTCTTTACGGTGCAATAGACGATCTACATATCACTGTTTCCTTCATTTGAAGGGGGGTGGCAGCTAAACTTTTAACAGAGTTTTGAAAAAAAAACCTATATTATTATTATATTTCTGGGATGAAAACCTCGTGAGATAACACATTACAATTGGACCCGTTATAAGTGAGTGAATATTAACGTCGCACTGTTCAGCTACACGAGGGCTTTTGGCGACAGACCTCGTAATTTTGAACCATGGTCAAGTGACGTGGACGACACCTGAGCTGGCACCCCCTCTCCTAACTACCACACCACACCAACGGCAGGACGTTTCAGCACTCGGCAGATTTAACATGCATCGCTGCCCTACACGGCGGGTCTTTAGTGGTACTGGGCTCGAACTCATGACATGCCTGCCATGATCCGATACCTTGACCACTGGGCTACCACAGCCCCTGGATCCGTTATGAGACCGAATAGTTTTGTTATTAGAAGGAATAATCATTACTTTGTTTTTTCTCTTTTAAAATTGTTCTTTTATTTCAGTACAAAAAATCGGACTATAATATTAAATAAATATGTGGAAGAAATATACTTGCTCCCTGTGAAGCCCTTTGGTCCAAAAAAATTATTTTGTGTCTGAATAAATTAGATATTGAATGCATTTAAAAGTACTCAACTCCAGTGCACAACAGTGAGTATTTTAAAAAAAACCATTTATACTTCGATATTTTAAAAATATATATTAATGTACTATTTTTTAAACTTAAACTTTTAAATAACGCTCAAATAATTATTAGGAATTTTCTAACGAAGCATAACAGACCTCATTGTTCAAAATACTTAGAAACAGTTTTAAGATTGACTGAATAAAAGGTAGCACTTTTTTTTCCTTATTTTTTTTCTTCCCTAGTTTATATTCAGCTACAGTTTAAACTATAGTTTTCTTTTTAGTTGATTATTTCTTGTATTGAGATAAAGAAATAGACTTTATACTCTTTAATTGCTCCAAAAAACCTACGAAAGTCCGGAAAGAATTGTACAACACTGTGAAAAAGAACAATTAAAGAACAAAAATTGTATTACAGGATATAAAACAGCAACAGTTTGATACATTTAGTACGCACAAATATTTAATTAAAAGATAAAACTAAATAAATATAGTTTTTGCTCTTTATGAATTTATTATTCATTAAAAAATTTACAGAACAAATTTTTTCTTCTTTCTGACCCAAAGACGGTATAAAATGTAATAAATTCATATAAAAGATTTATGGAGGTACAATAGCTGGTAAACCTCTTAAACAAACATAAACTTTTCTCATATAAATATCTTTGATCCTGACAGTTTTAGATTTATTGGGAATATTCAATGAAATTATGGAGATCCTCTTCCTCAAGTTAAAAAAATTTACATACACCTTCCAAATGAAGCATGTAATTTATATATATATGCCTACTCTGTGTGATATTCTGTAGTATTTAAAAAAAAATACAATCTTAAATGAAGTACATATAGAAAAAGTGCGGCTATGAGAATGATATTCTTCTCTCAGAGCGAATACACTAAATTTTGGTTTCCAGAAATTTGATACTCCAATAGCATTATCAGACCCTTTGATGGATTTAGAAGTTACAAAAAAGCAGTATATCTCATAATCAAAAATATCCATAAATATAAATAAACTATGTAACCTATATTAACCTATTCTTTTCGCTTGCATAGTCTTAATGAAATTGCTAAGCTTGTGAAGCTCACCCCCATTTTTAACACCCTTTTATAAGTTTCACTTGTATGTAACGAAATCTTTGAACTCAATTTTTACCCACTTTAAAAGGTCAGATTAATTCGAAATTTTGCTCACTTGTCTAGGGCCGATGACAATACAATAATTTAATAATGTTGCTTCATTGTCCTGATCAGGATCATCAGGACTGACGATTTCCCATTTTCAGATTCCATCCCACATCTGACGACTAATTCCAGATACCATTTCCAGATTTGGCGACTAAAAGATTAAGTTACAATTTAGTTCGATTAACTATAAAAGGGTGTTTTTTAGTCCTTTTAAACTGTACTTTTTTGTTTTATAGTCTAATCTTTATATAATCTATTACCTCTTACGAAAATTCCAGATTTAATTCCTAAAGATTAGTTATTTTATTTATTATTATTGTTAAATATACAAAGAGTACCCGCAGAAATGAATAAAATCTCCAGCTTAAAAGTTAATGGATGTTCTAGTGCGATTGAGTGTCGACTTCGCATTATAAAGTAAAACTAAGACTATTGGCAACAAACCGCGTAATTTTGAACCACAGTAAAGGGGCGAAGTCAACACTTGAGCCGGTACCTCCCTCTCCAAACTGCCACATTACACCATGGAAGAACTTTGAGCTTCGACGGATTTAACATCCTCTCTACATCCAACAGCTTCTCTACACGGCGGGTCTTCAGAAGCACTGGGGCTCAAGCTTTTGACACACCGGCCACAAGTTCGGTACCATAACCACTAGGTTACCGCTGACAGTGGAGACAGTTAAGAGGAAACATTAATAACGTGAATTACGCGAATGAGGAATAATTGTCGCTCGCCATTATATTTATTAAAACCGAGACACATTTGTTCCTGACTTAAATGATTTTCTACTTTGGAATGCCGTTATGTGACATTATACGAGACAGTTTAAAATATCAACGAAATTTCATGATATTCACAAGGAAAAAGGAACAATTTAAAAAGACCGAAACATGTAAAGCAGCGTTTCTTAAACTGTGGAGCGCTCCCCCATAGGGGGCTATGATATCCTTATGTGGGGGCCGCGAGCATATCGAAAGTATCAAAGTATAGTATCGAAGTGCCAAAGTATATTATCAATGAATTCAATGCATTGTTGCTGTATGGAAGGGGACGTGATAAAAATTATGATCGAAAATTGGGGGTTGCAAATATTGAAATTTTGAGAAACACTGATGTAAAGCATTAATAAAGAAGGTTTAATCGGAGAATTTATTCCATTTATAAATTATTTAAAAATTTATTTCAGTATTTCTCTATTCATTCAAAAGCTAAAAATCTCTAATGCATTTTTAAAAACAAGTGCTCTTTTCATCTAAAAGTTAAATCTTTGAACAATCTTTAAAAAAAAGCAACAAAAAAAGAAAGAAAAACTTAAGAAAAAAATTTTAATGCTAATCGTAATTTTTTTTAAAAAAAAAATTCTAACTGTAACCTGTTGAATAAAAGTCTTTCAATTAAATAATAACACAATCAATAAAACCAGATCCAATCCGCACACAATCCAAAAAAAAAACGTAGGTAGATACCGAATTTCCCGCTCCACAACTCGAATTGTGGCCGACTGTAGAGATAAGAAAGAAAACGAAACAAAAGGAACAGCGAAGGAAAGAAAAAAGAACCACAACCAAAACCTGTCCACTGGCCTCGAAGACTTTCGAACCGGGTCCGTGACGTCACACGTTCACTATTGCGAGCAAAAACTTGGAGCCAACACACGCAAAATCCAACCAGAGTTGGTTACTGGCGGACTGCTGCTTTCGGTATTGCCAGTCTCTCTTTTTTTTACCATAGAGGTGCCTTTGTAACGGATTCGGCAATTGGAACAGCTGGATATGAATCCTTGCCAGGAATTCTCTGGGATTCGACGTGTGGTACCTCAATAAATCTCCCCCAAATTACCCAGGAAAAGAAGTTTCGTGGGAGTTCATTGATTTTTTAATCGATTCTTAAAGGTAGAGCAAAGTTTGTTTGCGGAAGTAACTTTTGATGAGAAGAAAGCAGTTAAAGTTTCTTCTCCTCTGAGTTTTAAAGTTGGTGGCTTATCTTCGGCATGCTGGTTGTGCCGTAAGGACTTACAAAAATTATTTTATATTTATTCGGCTGCTTCAAGGATAGATATGATGTCTTTAAGGATTACGTGTTCCTTCCTGTTTGCGGTATGGTTGATGACAAGCGGCACTGAAGGTAAGATTTATCTCTTTTTTTTCTTTGTTAAAAAATATGGAGTTTTAATTCATATTGTAACATATTTTAAATAACTTTTTACATTGATCATGTGAATGAAATACATCTGGTTGATTGAAATAAATCCGAAATATACATATTTGATTGAAATGTATATATATATGTATTCAGATATATATGTAATAAATATATAAGATTTTATTTCTTTTAAAAAAACCCTCTTATTACTGGAAACCAACTAGGCATTTCTACCAAATTTTACAACAACAAAAAATGAGTTAAGAAGAGTTGGAAAATAAAACATGCAAAATGTTTCGAGTTTAAATCATCAGAAAAAACAAATATTATTTACAAGCTTACGTACATAGTATTCAAATTTCCATACTGAAATCTCTGAAATTTCCTTACTACTAGCAATATTTTTTGAATATAAAAGAAATAAAATTTTAATTAATTATCATTTATGTAGCTAAATTTTTTTAAAAATATGAAGAAAAAAATTATTTTCCTCTTTACTAATACGATGTATTAAATGAAGAAATTTACTCTATTCCTTGTCTCATAATAGAGATACCTGACAGCTTATTATTTCTTTGGGGGGGGGGATGTATTTTTAGCTTCAAAAAGTTTGATATATAATAAATCTTATGCATAAAGCTATTTAATTTAAATAAAGTAGTCTAAAGTTTGAAGTTTTTGATTGAATCGTGACAAAAATCAGTTTTAAGTAAATGTTAATTGTTAATTTTTTTAAAATTCGAATACTATAAAACACGCATTATTACATAAATGAATATAAAAATTTTGAATACAATATTTTTTAACCAACTATCAATATTACGTACTAAATTCAGTTTATAACAATGGAGTTGCAAAGAAATATTTGGGGTACATTTTTATAGAAAAATAGTCACAGAAAATTTTGTTTTTCCCTCGTTTAAAAAAAGTGAAAATTATATAAATTGCTCTTTTTTTTAAAATCTCATGGTATACACTATTAATCATTATATTACTTTATCTATATATCATTCAAGAATATCGTATTTGAAAAATACACTTTCATATGTTAAGATTTACAAAAAATGTAACTTATAATTTTAAAGATTCTATCAACTTGTTAAATTTTTTAAGCAAATATAGTTCATTTTCTACACTACATGAAAGTTCTAGTTTGTGCTTAAGCTTTTTATAATTCTAATTTATACTCTTTGATAGCGATTGCGAGCTACCCGAAAAAAGTATGAATTAGAATTGTTTTATAAATATCTAATTCAGCGAAATAACTTAAAACTTGGGTTGATATCATGCGTAACGTGAATTAGAATCTATAAAAACCTTTTTTGAAAAAGGACCTTTGCTTTGACATAGAAAAAAATAATGGAGCCATTTGCTCAATTTATTGGAAAGGTATAATTTTTCTTATCATTGTCCTTGATCTTCAGATAGATCTTAATTCGAGATTTTTTTTCCTGAGTAGAATATAAATTTTTCCCAACTATCTCTTGAGAGTGGCAACAGTCAAAGAGAAATCAAACTTGGGAAAAAAAGTTTATTTTGATAAAAAGAAATGATCAGTGTCTTATATTTCCCTGAAAACATTATTTTTTTAAAAAAAAATTCTGTAATTATATAACACATCCATGTATTCTGTCATAGCTCTCTGTTCCAAAAAACTCTTTATATACGCGCGTATCTCTTAATAAATTTAATTAATTGCCATTTCATCCGGATACTCTTACCCATCGCGCGCGTTTATTTCCTAATATTTAAACTGTAATTGTAGCCTATCTTAGCTGATTACATTAAAAAGACAGACGAATTTTATACAATTCTGTTGAAAGTTTTATTCAAGAATACTACCTTTACTATATCCTCTTTATTATGTATTCACATAAGAAATCAATATATAGGTCTGTTTTTTAAGGTTTGAAACAATATATTAATAAAGCTTTTTGTACTTATTAAAAGGTAACAATTTAAAAAATTTTGTTTTTACATTGTATTTTATGCAACTGTCGATTTGTATAATTCTTGGCGGCATTCAATTATTATCGGTAGGGTCTTGAAATGTTAATGAAGTCTTTTATTAAATCAAGCAGCTAAATGAAATTAATTTTTATTCTATACATTTTAGAAATTATAAAACTATTACACTTTGTTTATTATTTTGCATCATTTTATATACAAAATTATTTGGATCGAATAAAAGTTTATTGAAAAAACATATATAAAGGGAACAATTCAAGAAATAAAAAGTATAAAATACTTTTGGCATAAATACAGTTGCCATTTCCTGCGAATTAAGTTATTCTAAAAAGAAATATGTCAAGAAATTTTAATCTATGAAACCTATCATGTTCACGTTTCATTTTTAAAAAAAGAAATGTAAAAAGGAACAAATAATTTCAAATATGATTCATCAAATGATAAAAAAATATTTCCTCAAAAAGAACTTCCCACGACCAGGACAATAGAATTAGAAGACTAAACTATTGTATTGCAGAACAAAGTATTATTTATTAAAAAGTATTTTAAGATGTAAATATATCAGTTTTCAATCATTTTTAGTACATTTTACTGGACTTTGTTCTAATAGTTTTTAAATGCTTGCTATAGTGCTTTAAATGCTTTATTTCACACTTCTCAGTTTCTCTCAATCAGTTGCTGTTTAAAAGCAATATATCAATTCATAATGTGAAAATGAGAACATATTTTCCTAAGAAATACAAAAGAAAATTTTAAAAAACTTCATCAGAAGTCTTTTTGAATAATAACAACTATTTCCAGCTGACAGAATTCTTGCGCATTTTAAACATTGGAGTTTCTATTTAACTTCTAGTTTTCTTGATTATCTCAATCAGAGCTACTGAAATCTAATTCATAATTGATTATATTTTACCACAAGAAAAAAAAGTATTACTTTCTTATATATTTCAAACCATAAAAATTATAAATACTATCTCATCATTGAGTGCTTTTTGAACCTTCTCTCTCATAAGCATTACTTCGTTTCTTTGACATAAGCACATTAAAATGTAAATGATGCATGTAACTTGAAACAAGGTGATGTATTAGAATCTACTGTGTCATCTGTAACTAATTACAATAATTATAGTGAGAACTAACGTCGCGTTCCGGTAGTAAAAATGTAGACCATGACACATTTTTACTTTGTCTCGTCACTTAATTGTGATCATTAAATATTAATGTTTCCAGGGTATCAAGCGTCTGTGTTTTTGGCACCTAACATACACCATTCAGATGCTACTAATGACAATCAAAAGAGACAAAGATGATGCTAATAATGTTCCAGATCGTTTTAAAGATAAAAGTTAAATTTTAATATTGATCTTGATATGTCAAGATATTATTGTTAAGGAAACCTGTTAATTTTCATACTTAATTATCGTTTTATTCCTCTTTGTTCTTAGATATTTTAAATTTGAAACTAATTTTTGCTTGTTTAAAAGTGGGGCTCATCCCTTACATCTAAATATCTTGTTCAAAAACCTTAACACAGTACGTTTATATTTAGACTTAAAATACCGCGCATAACACAGTTAATACATGTAATTCTGTATGATTGTCAGATGATAAGGTCTGTATCTGAACTGGCACCTTACTCTTCAAAACTACCTTATATCAATTAGCGGAATTCGAACCAATACATTGATCATGCATCATCCCTTGCAAAACGATAGAGTTTATTATTTTGTCATCTTGAGGTATTATTACCCCAATAAATACGACAAAATCCCAACGCAAAAAATATATATTATACAGTTATGGTTATGAATTTACCAGAATAAAATTTGCATGAAACGAAAAAATTGTGCATTTTGAATTTCACAATATAAGAACATGTTATGTATTAAAATAAGTTTCATGTTTGTAACATTTTAATGTCGTTAATCATTGGGTCACACATTGCGCAATAATGAGAAACAAGTATCTGGAGACAATCAATAAATTGTTATTTATTGATTGGCTCCACGCACTTAGTTCTTCCCTACACAAACTTACACTTAAAAAAAGTGAAAACCAGAGCTTGTGATTCAGGGATAAACGATAAAGTGGACATTACAAATGATAAATTTTCAAGGCCAATGAATTTCAATTTTTGTTAATGAGTGCGTTTTTATTGTGCAACTAACATTACAGGAAAATGTAAAAATATTTGAAATGCTTATATTTTCTCGTTGACAGTGTTATTTTGCACTGGCAGCCAGTAGTGGTATTACAACAGTAAGTTAATAGCCGTAATACCATTATACAATCAATAACAGTATTACGACGTTGTCGAAAACCTTATACTCCATTGGACGACATTGAAAGGAATCACATAATTGGAATGCGTGGAGCTGGCTGATCAATAGGCCACTTGCACTGTAAAGACACGGCTGTTCAAAGGTGCTGGAAGCGATAGTTGTTGTAAAGAACTCATCGGTTTAATAAAGTCTCTAGAAGGCCAAAGTGCAGGAATATGAGGCAAGATCAAATGTTGAAAAACAGATATGAAATACCCTAATGGCAGCATTTCCCACTACCCAACATGCTGCAGTTTCTTTCATGTCACACATCTGTGGTATTTTTACTCATTTCACGGTGCTTGGTTGAAGCGATGTTAAACTTACAGAGGAAATTAAGACGCCTACGTCATCGTATTCTATTAAAAGCATCTTATTTATTATATTGCTGTTGTCAACAGTATTGCATAGTGGTCAGTCATTATTACCGTTTCTATCTTTGAGCAGATGACCATGGGATCCGTGAAGGGCCGAAGCTGGGACCTTTGTCTTACCTTTAGTCTAATGGTGTGGAGTTTTATCTGCTAAGACGGCAGGTCACCTATAGCCCTCCTGCATGTAACTTTAACAACTTTTTTTTTTCTCGTTACATTACCCTTCATGTCAAGTCATGTTGGGGACATTATCTAACAAGATATTACCACGCCTCATATATATCTTGACTTCCTCCGTGATTGGACAACAATGTCGTCAAACCTTTCACCAATCGAACATGCATAAAATATGATAGACCGAGGATTCGCAACCACAAAATATCGCATATCTGGAACGAAATTGATGAATGCTGGGCATAATGCAGTGCAAGATGTGGTTATAAAAAACTTTATCACTCCTTTCATCAATATATAGAAACCTATATCCCTTCGGGGATGGAAAGGGATCACTAATTTTAGCATTCAGTGAATAATTGCTGGAGATTGATGCGTCCAAGGACGTCAAATTTTTAATTATTTCTCTATCTATTTTGAGCTTTACGGCTGTTGAATTTCTTCAAAAATAGTTACTTTTTTCGTGTTATTTCTGATTTTTTTCCCCTTGCAAATGTCAAAGTGGTAAAAGTATGCTACATTGCTGTTGTTGACTTAACATGAATTTTTTTACCACCAGGATGTAAGGTACCTTTTCACATTAATCATATTCACAATGAATTGTTTTATAATAACTATAACATCTCCCATGCAAATCAGAAAGCTTTGTTACTATCCAGTCTCCAACAAAACATTTTTCTCTCTCTCTCTCTCAAAGGGTATTACAATAAACTCTTACAATAAACTCCAAACAAATACAGACGGATAGATTGGATTTGGAACTAACTATTATATCTTTTAAGTAAGCATGCAGCCCATTCAATTGTTTAACATAATCTTAATATCTAGTCTATTCTAATAGTAAGGATAATACTAGACGTCAACATCTTTTAGTTAATAAGCATTAATCATTTAAATTTTTCAATAGAACGCAGGCAACATATTTGATTCTATGTGCAGATAAACAAATGCTAGCGCGTGACCAAATTCAAATACAGATCATGATAAGTAAACCTAGACGATTTTATCCTTAACTTCCTTCCTTAGTACAAAGAGATCGATTTGTGCTCGAACTGATTATAGAATTGAGTGGTTTTGCTTTGCCGACAAAGAAAATTGTATAAGCAGATATATAAAAATCTGAGCTCTTTATTGCACATGGGAATATTGATTGGAATTTTACATTTTTGGAGAACTTTTTTCGTTTTAATATATAGCTAGTATTTTAATAACCCTATCTGAATCTGGGCAGTATTTGATAAAATCTTCACTTAGCAATCAAGATTCTATTTTTAAACTCCAGGTTTGTTTGAATGAATACATAAAGATTTTAACAAGCATAATTTTGGATATTATTCATGAAATAAGTTATCTTCTTGTCATAAATATATGCATGCACAAGAATAACAAATCAAATTTTAAAAGATAATTTTCATTATCATAAGAATATTATGATATACTACCGAGCATTTGCTCAAGAATTTTGAGGAACGGAATTTTATGAATATTCCATAAATTTTCCTTTTTTAAATCTTCTATAAAAGTAAAACAGCAATTACCCGCCCAATTTACTGGGTATTACAGGGTTTGACTAGTTATTATTTTTAAATTATTGATATCTAAATCCTAGCATTAAACATTGGATCGTATTGAAATAGTCTTATAGCCCTCACCTCTTTATTTAAAAAAGGACAAGACTTGTAATTCCAAAACCGAAGTATATATATTTTAAACACCTCTGTAATTGTCCACGGAGTAGGTTTTCACAAAAACCGCTCTTTAAGTATCTGTACTGAACAAGAGAAACATGCTTGCCAATTTTCAAATCTGTAAGTCTAAGAATTAAAAAACTAGGAATTTTTTTAACTATTGCAACTCCATAATTCCTCTAAGAAGTTGGTTTTAGTAAAACTTACTTTTAGAAAATCTCAACGAAAAGAAACATGTGTGCCAAATTTGAAGTCTCTCTGGAGAACTCAGGGGAAGTCAGGGAATGTCTGAGTGAGTCACTTTTCTCATATATATATAGAGAGAGATAATGATAGAGAGGTATAGAAGAACATACTGTCTTCAAATGTCCGATGTTTAAACAGCAGAAAATTATGACTATGTTAAATTCCCATACCATTTTTAAATACAAAAAAAAATTATCAACAATCTAAAAGCCTTTAAAGGTTGAAAAAAATCGTATTAAAATCAAAATTCAAAGTTCTGATTTATAAGACCTAACGATCAAAATCTAGGATTTAACAGAAATTTAAAGTTGGTTGATTTCTTTTGCTATACGTGGGTATATTATGTGTCATAATTTTTTTTAAAATGCTGAAGATGACCCAAATAAGTGAAAGTGTAACGGCCTTCGAACGGTTGAAACATATTGTTCTCTAATTAAACTATGTTGTAAGATCAGAACAATGGATGTTTATTTATTGCCAATTTTGCATTGCTTTACTTATTGAATATTTGAATCAATCGGGTAATATTATTTTTGGCATCTATTGTTTTTAAATAACTGTTTTTTTGTTTCCACATATGGTGCGAGTTTGTTTATTGAAAGATTTACTGAATTTTAAATATTGGATTGCAAAAGAATTCAGCGTGTTCAGTTTTCCTTATGTGATACCAATTTCTTTTTATAATAAGTTTATTTCTTCAGTAAGGAATTCCATGTCTGGGATTTCGGGAATCCATTCCGTTCAAGCCAACCACTCATTCCACTCAGTCTAATAGATCGTAAAAAATAATTTACAGCACTTTGTTCATCAAAATGTACTAAATTGTTCATAATATGTGTAAAAATTTAATCGATGTTCATATATTTATTGTACATAAGGTGAACGTACATCATAACTGATGTGCTAAGTACTAATGATATTTAGCACATCAGTTTCGAGGGGAGGGGGCGATAGCGAGTGGTGGAGCTTTGAGTTTAAATGTGGGTGCCACTAAAGAGATCTGCCGGGTAGAAAAGCTGATGCAAGTTAAATCCGTCTAAGCTTAAAATCCTCATGTTGACGATGTGTGGAAATTTGGAGACCAGGGTGCCAGCTCGTATAGGTGTCGTCATTGCCACTTTATCGTGGCTCAAAATTACGGTTTCTCTCACCAACAGTTCTCACTTAACTTCAAAGTGCAACATCAGAGGCGTAGCTACCGCTGTATCAGCCGTATCAATGATATGGGGCCTCCAATTTACAGGGGCCCCAACATGTGTATACAGTCCTACTAGCAGGGCTCTTATATCTGGAAAAGGGCCCTGAAAGAATTTTGATATAGGGCCCACTCAGAACTAGCAACACCATTGTGCAAGGTTAATGTATAATCAATCAATCAACCGAAGAATTATTGACCTTCTCAGTGTAACTATTTTTCTTTATTTAGTAATTTTTTATAATTATTGGTTTAATTGTGATCGTACTGAGGAGAAGGTTTCTGCAAAATATGTATTGTTAT
>BMAV01013876.1:102498-133821 GCA_019973955.1 Trichonephila inaurata madagascariensis
TTGTGATCGTACTGAGGAGAAGGTTTCTGCAAAATATGTATTGTTATACTTTATGTAAAAAAGATTACAATTCAATATTGTCATAATAAATATGCCATGTCGCGATATATTTCAAATATGTGTTTTACTTTTAAAAAGGTTTAAGTGGAATTTTGAAGTCCACTGTACAAATTTTATTGCAACAAAAATGAGAAACGTTTTTCCAGTTGACTTTCTTGATAATATCGGGCAATATTTTTATCTTTGAACAAAAAACAAAACAAAAAAAACATGAAATATTTTTTATCTCTCTGTATAAATCTTAATACTTTAGTTAGATACTTATAAGCCTATGCGTCACCTTTTTTTTAAAAAAAATCGATAACCTTAGTTTTTTCTGCCAAGGCTAATATTAAGTTACAAATTTAAACATCAAACAATAGTCATTAAAATTGACATTGTAAGGAATTATGCATGTTATGCTTTAACTTATGCACAATTTATGACAAATCTGAAGATCACAAGGTATTAAAATTTTTAAAACTGCAAATCCCGTTCGCATATAAATGTCCAAGCGAGTCTTATGCCAATTTGTAAGCATTGGAATGTTAAAGAATACAACTTACTTACTTACCATAAAGATGAAATAAAAAGATTTATTAACCAGTAGCTATTGTGGACAAATATTTACGGAAGAGAATTCTGTCTGTCCCATATCAACAAATGATAAAGAACATTATTTTTTGTGTTCTCTAGCTGTAGGCATTCCTTATTCATTGGCCTAAATAATTTTTCATGGAAGAGTCGACAGGAATGCGTAAGAGGTTCATTTTTGGATTTTTGCCATTTTTGGATGCAAAAGATTCTCGAGTGACGAAGCAGTAATAAATATTCTTTAAAGTTTTTTTTACTTGATTTTTCATCAATAGATATTTATTTCCTAATTTCTCGTCTATAATTAAAGTGTAGTCGAAAAATTATGAATGTTAATTTTAGTTAACATTGAGTTCATTAAAGTCGACATTTTGTAATTTATTTTTCAAGACTTAACGAAACCTGGAAGCATATTTTTTTACTCATTTCTGGTTAATTTTATCACTTTCAAATTGTATATTTCATGATATACAACGATATGAGTTTTTTCTTATCCGTTTTATTTCACAATTTTTAATGTGCACTATATATGCCTCCTGGAAATTAGATTCCAAAATTTTAGTTTCAGAAATTATTGTTCGGCACTTAAAAAAAAACTGTTTTCAAGTAATATCGAAAAAAAAGGAAATTCGAGAGAAAGTAGTTTTTCGGCAGAGAATTGAGAATTTCAACAAGAACCTTTTTTCTATTTAATTAAAATCTTTTAATCATTTTGCTTCCTTAGAAAAAAATAGCTGTAATGATGCATTGATATTTTACGAATTCTTATTCGAGTTCATCTCGTCTTTCTACTCAACTTTTTGAACGATATAATTGAATAACTAAAATTGTCAATCTGTTTTTCTCATTTCAAAGACCTGCAGCAGAATCAAAAGATCGCTTTGAGCCAAAAGAGGTTCTATCTTTGACTATTGACATCAGGAAAATCATGAATTAAGTGTTAATAAGTTAGGAAATGATTTTAAAGAAAAAATAGACACCCTACAGAGAGGATATTTTTAAAGATATATCTGACTTTTACAAATGTATTTAGAATAAGTAATCTAAGCTTATTTTAAATAAAATATTTGTACTCACAAATTTTTTGCTTTAACTTTCATGGAGCTTCAGACGTATTTACATTCTCATTTTCCTCTGTCACTTTTTTTTTCAAAATGGATAAGTTCATATTAAACGTACTCTTTATTTTTTAATTTCATTAGATTATTTCAAATTTTTTGGTTTACACCAAAATACCCTAAGAACAATAAAAGTATAGCTTTTGTAACATTTTTATATTTTTTTTTTGGAGGGGGGAGGGATAATCTGGTTGGGAGGCTTGCCTCCAAATTCTAGATCTAATATCCAATTACTTTCAAAGATATCTGAAGTTTTCTGTGTGTTGTCAATCTTAAATTTTTTGCCTTGAAAAAATTTTAACGCGTTTTTCTCAGACTTTTTTCTTGTGTATGTAATTGTATTTTTCCTTGCTGTAAGACACACTTTTTTTTCTGTTGAACATTATCTTGAAACTTTTTGTAGATACTTTCGTAATATTTACTATAAAAATTAGTTTTAAATTAAATTTGAGAATTCTAGTTGTTTTTTATTTTAAAAATATCTAATTCGATACAAAAAAAATTTAAAAAAATTTTTTTTTTTTTTTGAATCAGTGGTATGTTAGAAAAAGGGAACTATGTAGCCTTAAGAAACATTGATTGATTGATAGGTATTTATATTATAAGATTCAAGCATATATACATATATATTTATATAGTTTTAATGAGATTACTGGAATAAACTAAAGAGTGTTTGAATAAAAGACAAAACTAAGTAACTGTATATCAATTTTAATTTCTACATTCCTCCGTCATTGATGCGAAGCTAAAAGAGATTTAAATAATTAAATTTAGATTAAAGACATAGCTAAAAACCTTAAACACTATATGCATTATAGACTATATGATATAATCTTAGATTGTGATGTACAAACATTGACAAATCGATAAATTGCGCCGAACGTGTCATCCAAACTTCGAATTTGATCATGTTCTTCAAGCTTAAATTTATCACGTATATCATATTTATGTAAAACTGTTTATATCTTAGTTCAGTCAAATCCTCGAAACTTCAATCATTCGTGAAAAATTCTAAGGAATTTTAACAGACGGAAATATATAATTCCTTTAGTACTGTTTAAAAAACGGTTCTCTCTAATTTTATTTTTTCCTTTTTTTTAACAGTTAAGAATAGTTACGTGATGAAATAATTTGCATTGAGCGTGCCTACGCCAACGTGGTTCGACTAGAAATTAGTTTAAGAGTTCAATGCTCTTAAAAAATACTGATATATATCATTCTATTTAACATCTTGTTGTTTTATCTCAATTCCTTGCAGGGGCTCGTGGATTTAGAATAGATGTCACTCTTCTTGAATGATCAGCAACATTTTAAAGCTGACCTGAAATGATTATCATACATTGCAATGTTAACTTGAAGGGTACTTTGTTGAGTTTTATGTTAAATAATAGGTTTGTGTACCAGGAAAATTATTTAAATAAAAAAAATTGGGAACCCCAAAATCATACCCATCAGTCATTTTTTATAGATGAAATGATAGTAAAATTAATCATAATAGTGCATGATTTTGTCAGGTACAATCTCCAAAGAAATTGTCAGCATCTTCAGTAGAGTACACGGACTACTTTCATGGGAGGAGTTACATTTAAAAAAATAACGCAGATGATTAAGCGCCAGATGTAATCTTAGAGCTGAAAATTAAAATTCTATTCGTCCATGGGGGCCTGAAACCTTAAACCCTACTCTTGAGTACAACCTATTGATCATCTTTTATTACATCATATATTTCTTTTATGCCATAGTAATTCATTAAATCATTGTGTTTTTGAATGTTTTTATATACTTCTCATGTTCCCCGTTTTATTGTATTTTAAATACAATTCATTTAAAAATTATACCAAGGTATTAATTATTGGTACTATAAAATCATTGTTGATCACAGAATCCTTATCATCAGAAATTTACTTGCCCAAACCCAAGAATAAGATAAGGCTAACACAGCGTTTCTCAAACTGTGGGGTGCACTCCCCTAGGGGGGCGTGATATCTATGTAAGGGGTCACAAGCATATTGAAAAGTCGGAAATAAAATATTTAAAATAAGTATTAATTTATTGAAAGGAAATAAAACAGAATTCCTTCTGACATAATAAAAAATAAATACACATTTACACTGATATAATATACGTATAATTTTATCAGTACTTCTCACAATGTATTTGATAATTAATTTATCAATATTAAATTAAAACGTTTAATAATTACTAGTGCCTCTCATGGGCTTGTCATGTACAAAATTTAATATTTATCTTGATAGTTTGTAGGGTTTATAATTATATTCGCGTATTGTAGCTTTAGTATCAAAGTATAATTTTATTGTGTTCAATACATTATTATTGTATTGGGAAAGGGGTGCGACTAAAATTGCGTCGCAAATATTGAAAGTTTGAGAAGCACTGGGTTAAAAATATCATAGAGCCTGCAACTCAGCATAGACTTAGGATCTATTATTAACTTTACTAAATGTTCTACTGTAGGACTTGATTGCCAAATTCTGAATGGGACTCTAAAATAGATGAGAACCTTAAAATCCACCAAAAATTTATACGGACTTGACCACACAGGCATTGAAAAGTTTGAAACCATTCCAGATGATCTTAAGATGTAATAAGATTTAAAAAAATATTCTGCCAAAAAACTGATGGAACTCTAATCTTTGTTGAGTTTCTTCGCTTTCTTAAATTTCATTCTAATCAACCACGTAAATAATGAATGTTGATTGGTATTTATTTAAGGATAAAAAGGGCAGTGACTCAATTGGTTAACATCAATGACACCTTCAAACAACTATGTTCAATCACCATGAAAATCATAAGATCATTCTAAAAATTAGGTGGTGGTGGATCTACAATAAACTAGAACTAATTATACAGAAAAATAATATCTAGGCACATCTTAGTCCCAACAAACAGGCTACAGCAATGGAAAGTGTTTTTCAAAAGAACAACAGTCTGGAAGTTATGCAAGGAGAGATTAACGGTAGACTGCTCGTTCTGAACAGAAGTGTGTATCTTCCTGAGAAAGACAATGGGTTGATACAGCAGGAAGGGTGTGGTTGCAGAAAAAAACGTTGGAGGAAATTCATTCTCGGAGATTTTTCCGAGTGCGAGAGCGAGAAAAACGCTCGTTCCGGAATATTCAGTGACCAGCGTAGCGTTGCCAAGCTCATTTCTTTTTATTTTTTATCTCAGTTTCAATCGCGTTTTGCTAGGCTTTTGTTCAAGTGACGTAACATAGAAAAAATCCTTAGGATTTTTTTTCCTTTTTTCAAGAAAAAGTTTTGTTTGTTGATATTGCTAAAATGCTTGCTTTTCCTAAAATGGTTTATTACGCATATTCCAGAATATAAACTGTGAATTTGGCCCTTTACCATGGAGTATCTTTAATCTAAGTTTATAGAGTGGATTATTTTAAGAGCTGTTTGGATAAAAATACTTAAAGAATTCATTCAGCAAAATTATTTGTTTTAGAAAGATTTTGGTTTGGTTTTTATTCTTTCTTGAAAATTATTTATGTAAGCAATGCGTAGTCTCCTTAAAATCATCTAGATATGGCATTTGTGTATATGTTTTTTCAATATTTTACGGGATTTCACATAAATTCTTGAATTTATAAAATATTAAATGACACACGGTTTAAATTAAGTTTTTCTTAATCACTACAGCCTGTTGCACACTAAGGCTGTCTCGCAAAGTCTTATCCATCTGGCCTTCTTAGGCGCAATAAATCTACATCGGCTTATTCCAATTAACCTTTAATCACTTTCCACGCTATCTATCCACCTAGTTGGTGGTCTTCCTTTCTTTCGTTTTCCATCAAATCTTGAAAACGTTATTTTTTTAGATGGAAAGGAATCATTAAACAGCAAGTCAGATTGCTATTTTTTTCTAAAAAATTTCTAAACTGGAAATAAATTACCTGGTAAGAATATATAATCATTTCGAGACAAAATTATTCCATTTCTAAGGCAACTATTCAAAAACTCTAGTTATCTACTTAATTAATATGATGCATTTTGATTTAATTGAAAAACATTATATTTTTACATATATAGAGGGAGATTAAGGGAAGTTCGGTAGATGGGCTTTGTGTAAGTGCCCAATCAAATGAATCAAATGTTAAACACTAATTCATTTTTATTCTACAAGGTTGGGGCAATTCGTGCCAGAAAAGTTTGGTAATCCCTACGAAATGTATTTTTAAGCACATCTTCCCTATCCAATGGAGAAATTAAGAGAGTAAAGGAGGAAGTAATCAAATATTTTGTTTCGGACAGTGGCAACGATAATTCTTGTTCCGATTTATTTTTAGTCAATCGATTGTTGCATATTACGTAGTTGTTTGATTTTATTTTGCTGCTCTGTCTGTACTTGCTTTTGTAATTAGTAAAATGATTAAGTAAATTTTGCAATATCTGCTTGGAATTTAACACGGACCTTGGAATAACAAAATAAGACAACGTGAATAACTTACTATTGAAAGCAAATGTCTACGGAAAAACTTCACAAAATTTATGAATGACAGTGAAAAAAAATTTTCACCTGTCGCTAATCGATAAAAAAAAATATTAAATCACATCTTAATCTTTTTAAAAGAATTGCTTACGCCAATATTCTCATTTGTGCAACCTAATGTCAAAATTGCTTTTCTGTTTTACCACAGTAAATGTCCACAGCATAGACCTAAATAAGATAGCAAGTAAGTTTTTGACAATTTAAAAATTTTAATCTCGTTTTATACAACATATTTCCTGTTGTATCAAAATGTACTTTTAAATTCATTCTGTTTTTGAAAGTAGTACATTGCCTTTAAATATTGTTATTTTTTTCATATTCTACGAGACTCCACTCCATCATAAATAAGGAATTCAAATGCACCACTTTCTATTTCGCAAACTCAATGTTTTCACTTCCAACAAACCCACACCACTACTCGTAGAAGACCTCAGTTGGGGTCATTCGTTCATAATTGGTCGAGTACCCACTCGAGAGTTGCCCGCATAGGCAGGTGAAGAATTCTTTGGCCGTTTTTGGGAGTGCCAATCGTGATAGCCTTTTCTTCGGACTGCAGCGATTACAGAGCTTATACATCACCGGCCTCAACAGGTACTTGCAGCAGAAGGTCGAATTTGGATGGGATTAAAGTTCAGGGTGATTTTTCATTTCTATTAGCCTGTTCGTAGCAGAATATTTTCTGTCAGAACGTAAGAATTGTTCTGTTAGCTTAACTGTTCTTTTATTTTAATCATCATATTGTTCTTCAGAAATGGTTGATTTAGTAATTACTCACAAATGAATCAAAACATGGCTACAGCATTTAAAACAATGTATTTTATTCACCACAAACAGCAAAAGTAATGAAGCAAGAAAAAGAATATTTGTTTACTAAAATATTGCAAAAAAAAATCGGTATCAACTCCATTAACAGAATAGTTTTACTTATTTGTTTTTACGGCGGTGGGAAAAAAATAAAAGGTAATTAATGATTGTTCTTTAAAATTAAGTTAATTTAAAACAACAAAAGGTAAATAAAAAATAATTGTTATGTTACTTTATCATTATTTCTTCTATATATAATGATCAAGATTGACTGTAACACAAAGGTAAAAAGTGAATCTTATTTCACTTTTAGTTTACAATACTTATAGCTAGAAATTTTTTAATTTGTTTTCTTTCTAGTTCATTAAATTTCTATATTTAAATGTAAACTTTAAATGTGTATTTGGAAACCATGATTTTTTTTCATCTTAAAATCTATTCTTTTTTATAAATATATCATTTTATCTGTTTTTAAAATAATACATTAGTGTTTGATGTTAGTTAACAAAATATATTCAGCCATTTTTAAAATTACGTTTCAAAAAAGCATTTGAGCTTAGAAATTTCATTCAATATTCTAAAAAAAATAATAAAGAAATTTAAAAAATACCTCATTTAGTCAGCAAATTATTTTTTCTCGAGTAATGACTACTGTGGTACATATTCTACCGGCAATTTTATGTTTAAAAATCAACTAACAGTGAATTGCCAGTATATTCCACTTGTATTAATCAATGTTTAACTTTACGGCATGCTAAAATTATAATATTCTGTAGAAATATCAAACGAACAAGTAATAGATATACCAAAAATAAAGCAGTCATCTGATTTTAATAAAGTTTTTTAACAATACCTTTTAAATTTCTCAAAATTGTGGACATTTTTCATTTTAATGCAATTAATGTGGGAAAATAGAAATATCGATTATTTTTCTCTCTTAATAAAACCGGAGATTGTTTCTGCATAATAAAATTAGTCTTATTAGAAAATACATACAATTAAAAGCTCAAGAACTATTAACAGTCTGCTTAATGTTAATAAGAATAAAAATTCAAACCGTTTGGTTCTGCTTATGTATCTAATTTCATTTCTATAATAAATCTATTCCTATGCAGCATTTTAAATACTTCCATAATGAAAGTGAAAACAAAGATCGCTAATCTGTTTTCAAAACGAAAAAAAAAAAATTATAATAATTAAATACCAAAGAAAGTAAGTTTCTTGGCTGAAAAATTATCTTTAACTACGTTCCAGAACAAATCTACGGTCGATTAAATCAGATTAAAAATTCGAGATCTAAGACTGAGTATGAAGCATGAAATGGTGCATAATCTGACTTTTTTTTTTGTTACTATGGAAACACCAGTGGCTCATTGAACTCAAATGTTGATGCAGGAACAACCAAGTAAAAAAAAAAAGGACTTCCTCTTTTGGAAGCAGAAAAAAAGGGAATATAATAATAAATCTCTCTCTCTCTCTCTTTTTCTTTTATCTTAAACACTTGTCGAAATCCTTTTATCTATGGAGTCCTTTGGCATTGTTTGTACGGCCATCGAAGCGTTCTGAAGAAGATTTCGTTTGCAAAAGATATTTGCTGCTGGATTATTTTTTAGGGAATGCATCCATAAAAATATATTCGGTAATTTGATAAAATGTTCCGGAATGTTCCAGAAGGATTAAAGAGATCTATTAAATGTTATTGACTTCTGCTGATCCTAAAACAACTGTTGATATTTGACCCTTATTCAATTTGCACATCTTAGTGGCATTTTCGAACTCTTTTTTTTTTTACTTAATTTATACTGAAGCATGTTTTAATATATATTTGATTTTGCTTTCAATATAAAGTAATTGATTTACAAATATTTCCGTTTTGCGAATTAATTCCTGTAGTATTCAATTATCCTTCTTTGGAACAATGATCTGTATTTATAGAATAACTTTATACATACACGGGGATTGTTTGTTCATGAATATACATTAAAATAATATAGTTTAAATATTAAAATTTAAATAAAAATATTCACATTTCCGCATAGCATTCAAAAGAAATGGGTCGTCTTTCAACTGTTTATCTGATAAACTTTATTTTTTACTTTTTAAAAAACAAGAAAACCTTTTTCTTCTTCTCATCTAATTCATTGCATTGTACAATTCATCCAACAAGAAAATATATCCACAGCAATTTTTAATTTTATTTTGGCCTTTTTTAAAACTTTTTTTTCTAAGAATTAAAAGTCAATTCTATATTTGAAACATCAAAAATAGAAAATTAAATTAAACACAAACTTAGTTTTAATACTAGATTTAATAGATCTTGAGATTCTTTCGTAAGTGAACTTTTCTGCTTCTAAACAATTTCTAGATATTTCATTGAGA
The DNA here is from genome assembly GCA_019973955.1 of Trichonephila inaurata madagascariensis. Classification (NCBI taxonomy): domain Eukaryota; kingdom Metazoa; phylum Arthropoda; class Arachnida; order Araneae; family Nephilidae; genus Trichonephila; species Trichonephila inaurata. Next base: position 111,945 of record BMAV01013876.1, read on the forward strand.
AACATTTTATGTATTAACGTTCTTACGTTATACATTCTATTTAATTTGTTGAATATTTATATTTTTTAGTCTTTTTTCCAGCATTTTCCCTCAAAACAACTTCGAAATTGAAGATAAATTATGCAAATCATAATTAGTTTATTAATTCTTTAGAAAAATGCTTTCACTATAATGCGGTTGGATTCTGTCTTTGAAGGCCACTTAAAATGATGGTATCAAATTTATTTCTTTGTAAACTTTAATTTCAGCAAACAGATAGGGATTCTTATAGTAGTTACATGAATATAAAATTGTCATTTTCTGCTTGAATATAAATTTTGTAATTTACCACAAACATCGAATGACCATACAAAACAATTTAATTTCCTTCCAATATTTCATAGCTGTATTCATTTTCGGTATTTTTCTTATTTATGGAAATAAATAAAATTTAAAATTTAGTCTGTTCAAAAATGATTCTATTAGTAGTCTATATTACATTTTTTATATATTTTTTAATAGTATTAATATTAAAATTCGGAACATTTTAATTATTTTAATCAAAAAGTATTGAATTTAGAGGATAATAAATTTTTTCTAACTACCTTTAAAAAAAAATTCGGTTTGTCTAAATGTATATATTTACATTTTCATTTTTATTACAATTCACTTATTATACAGTCATCATTAAAGAATGCTTCATTTATTCCTCTTTTGTTTTGTGTATCATAAAACAAATCTTTCTCTTCTTCTTCTTATTCATTAGTCTACTGCTTAAAAAAAAGATTTTAAGAAATGCATTGTTGAATTCTTTCATCCAGAGAACAAACAGCTTCACAATTTATATGAAGAAAAAAAAGAATGAAAAAAAATTATACAACACTAACCATTCTAACTATTTGTTTTAAAATACTTCTTGGATACCTTCCTTTGTGTGTGGTCAATTCATAGCTTTGGGAAAAAATGGACAAAAGGGATGCTATTGTTCGTACACAGAGTCACAATTTAAGTTATTTTACAATTGAGCCGGAAATAAATATTTCGGTTTTCCCTCTCTTGCTAACCCAATGTACAATGTGTTCGATTTTAAAACTTGTCCAGATTTCATCCAGAGATCATGTAAGTTCAAATTCAAACAAATACCAAATCATCGACCAAAGACAAAGGCTTTTCTAAATATCTATCGAATATAATCCATCGACAAAAGCTTATGATATAGCTTTAATCGAGTAGGAGGGGCACCAGGAAAATAAAATTGCACCAACAAAAAATACTTTTTCTGCTGTGTATTGACAAGAGAATACTTTAATTGCTCTTCAAACTGGGCTAATACCCCCACCCCCAGACAGAAGAGGAAGTACTTGCACCTTCCTCTTTCTCAAAAATTAAAGAAAGGTACGTCCAGTGGCCACGAGGAGACAAAGACAAAGAAAAAGAACGAAAGAAGAAAAAGGCGCGAAATTAGGGCAGCTGCTCTTTTGTTCCACTGTGCGGTTCACAGTTAACACTGGAGGTACGGGTTGGGCAGGTGGACATCGACCTTCGGAATAAGTTCGAAAGATTTTTATAAGTAGGTGCGGAACGACAACGCCCGGCAAAGCCCTTGTCGAGTTTCTCGATGCCCATTTTTGAGTTTTGAGGAAGAATTTCTTTTGGGATCGAATATAATTTGACAATTGTTTTTATCGAGTGGGCAGACTTGTCTAGATAGTATGATACTACAAGAATATACAGTTTTCAATGCTCCAGGGCTTTTTGTAGATACGACTACCCTATGTCCAGGTCATTTGAGATATTTTCTTAATATAACTTGGTTTTAATTACCATTGAAAGTTAACGTAGGCAACTAACGTAAGTAAAAATTCTAGAAACAAGATTCATTACCATGGAGATCTAATCTTTATTTAAAAGAATCAATTTATGTTAAATACATTCACCAATGCATACTTTTATGGATTTAAAACTGTATGGAAAATCAGCTTTATGAGGGAGGAAAAAAATTTGTTTTTTCGTAGATAATGAATTAGATTAAGGTTTTTAATGTAGAGAAGAACTACTGTTGCCATTTTGTATGGAATATTTCATTCGAATCTGGCGATAAATATTTTGCCTTGATTAAGCAAGACTAATTGCATTCAAAAAATAATTTTAAAAACATCCGCTGAGAGTAATAATTTTAAAAAATCCTTATAATGAAGAGAATATTAGTTTCACAGAAGTTTGAATATTTGCACTGTTGGGTGATTATCGTGTCAAACATATTAAAAAAAAAATTCCATCTTTTTAGAAAATTCTATGAAATAATCCTTACACATAAAAATATACTAAATCTGAGCAAAATTTTATTATTTTTTTCCTTTTTTGCTAAAAAAAATTTCCAATATTTAAATAATAATTCAAACGCATGAATATTTTATATGGAAATACCAAACTCTACTCAAGGAATCCATTCTTATTTTTTAGTAGCTTGATGATTCGAAAAAAATAGCTTATTGATATAAATGTAGTAATATACGTCTAAAGAGTGCTTTTATAAGAACTTGGATTAGAAATTCTTCCCAAATACACTTTGAAATGTATGAAAACATATTTTTCTTTGCAAGAACAATTTAATAGCAAGAATTTTCCACCCTTATATTTGTATAATTTTTCTTTGCTATTTATTTTTTGTGCCATGATCCATAGCGAGCTTGTGTCAAAAGAACACAGAGGTTATTCTACTTTGCTTATCAGATTTGTTGTTTTTCTCCTTTTAATTCTTACTTTGTTCTGTTTTGATTTATTTAGATATGCCTGGCTGATTCGTTCATAAAAGTGTAAATATTACGCAATAGGAAAACTTGAGTTTAATTCAGTATTTTTATTCCTATTGTTCTTTTCAATATTCCGAATGTGTGTGATTAAATAATACATTCTTCACTTTTTTTTTTTTTTAAAATAACTGGAATGAAAGAAATAAAAACAGAACTGAAAGGAAAAGTAAATATTCAGTGTTTCATCGATAATTTATTGAATTTTGCTTTTATTTTTCATTTCAAACAGACAGTAAGCTTGAGAATCAGGCCATTAGTAATGTTTTTAATACACATTACATGCAAGTACTCCTTCCTGTCATAAATAAAAATATGTTACAAAAAAAAAGCAGATAAAAATTGTCGAAATTGTTCACTAAATGCATAAGGTAAATTTATCGGACAGTTTTCTTCTTAACTGAAGATGACTTCAGCAGTAAAATCATCGTATAATTCAACGTAAGGAGAGACTTCCTGGATTAAATATAAAGTAATTTAATTTTCCAAAAAATTAAGCCATTTCAATAACGTTGCCGTACTAACATTACCAGCAAAACTAAAAGATGTTACGTTATTGAAAAAGAAAAAGTGTGAGTAGCATTTTTCGTATGGCGTTTTCACACACAATTATGTACATATAAAACATCCTAATAAAACCTATTCTACGTTAAAACGTAACAAAATTAAGATTACTAAAAAGTAACAAGAAAAAAACTAATCAGCAATCAATCATGACACTGCCAGTTGCATAGTAGATGTCGGCATCGTATAAAAAAAGCATGTTGAAGGTTATTATGCTCATCATTTTACAATATTAAGCTCGTGAAATTTATTCCAGAAATTGGCAAATCTTCTTTTAAGATTACTTTCTATTACGAAATAATAAATCAAGTCTCAAATAGCACATTTAAACGCTTTTTTCTTTCGTCATTTTGATTACCTTGATACATTGCAGCAATTAAGAAAATCAAATTTCTCCTTTTTTCACTCTATGTATGAATATATCTTGTTTGTCATTTGAGAAACGCGGGTAGGTTGTTCGTAGATTTCATAGGTGTGGTTTGTACCAGGTGGAGATTCCTCAGGGCATCTAGTACGTCCTTCATAGTTCTTGATTGATTCCGGTTACCCCTCTTAATGTTCCCACTTTCATCCTACAACACATTCGTGAATATTATTACCGAATAAAAATATACCCAAAATAAAACACGATTTTGAACAAACAAGTACATAAAATCGTTCTCAAATTATACTCAGTATATCTCAAGACTTTTTAGAAATAATTTAATATTTTTTACAAGGAATTTTCATCCTCCACTCTCAACTTATGTTAATCTGTGGATTCCAAGATAGCAGTTAATCTCTGAATAGAATTTTGTCTGTATGGAATATATATAAAATTCTATTTGTAATATATTACAAACTGAATTAATCTTTAAAGAAACAAGATTATGATGTGTATTATCCCTGAATATATTCGTATTACATACGATTGCTATTTTGATTTTTTGGGGGGAGAGGATGACATTTAGTTTTCAAAAAAAAATCTCAGCAAAATAATTTTAGAATAAATAGTGATTTGTATCAAAACATTAAAACATATGTGTCATATATATTAAAGTACCTGAATGGAAAGTTTTGTAATTTCCAAAAAGAGTAAAAATTGTGAGTAGGTTTTCCACATAATGTGAAATTTTAGAATCACACAAAAGCATGTCATATTATTATAAATCGTTAGCATTTATTATGATAGTTCGTTTCTTACGTACTAATTAATTGAATTACAAAGAACATATGTTCGAATTATTTCTTACGAACTACACAATTAGTTCGAAATGAATTATGAGAATAAAGGCTCAACTGTAGTTCAAGATTGATGATTTATTCCTTTGTTGTGTTATTAAACGTTGTTAAAGCTGTCTTCACCAAATAAAAAAGCCTAAACAAAACGTGGAACACATTTTCAGGCAGAAATACGTCGTAATCTTAATGAAAATTCGCATCATTGCCACTCATACATCTGCTTATAATATAGAATTTTCGAAATTTCAAAATATTTCGTAGATAAGTGCTTTTTTATTTTGTCATGCAAATGGATAACTCATTTAGCATTAAGGTATAGGAGAAAATGTGAAACATATTTTATACCCAAAAAAAAGGATCAACTCAGATAAAAATGAGAAGTGTAATAAAATATGCTACTCTGTAAGTCAGGATACTGCATTATTGTCGGTTCGTTATTTCCTAACCAGACATACACTTTGAAAAACAATATTTAAATTTATAATTTTCAGATATAATCTCCTCTTAATATAGATATAATCTCCTACCTATCTGCTGAGCCTTATTTTATGGACTGTAACGCGAAATTATTTTCTAAAATCCAATTGTTTTAGTTTTAAATCAGTTCATTTATTGATGCAACTTCCGACATGAAGTCTCGATCGAAATGAAATCTTTTTACGACAAGCATTAGAGTTGAGACTAAATATTGCTGCTACAACATTATTCGTTGCCATTACTCATTTACAATTTCTCAAACTTATTTTAAAATTAACAGATCGCCAAGCTGTGGTACCATTAACACTATCCAAAAAAAGTAAGTTGAAAAATTTATTTTTGGATATAACAGGATGACTGAAATATAACACTTTATTGACTGTTACTATTACATAAAGAGCTTAAGTCATATGACGTCACAGTCATATGATAACTACATTCACGTAATTCTAGCCAATCAATTCATTAATTCATGTGACGATGACGTCACATGATAAACTTAATAATTTGTTTCCAGCCAATCAGTTCATACGTTTCGCTATTGCCAACTTTTGCTGTTTACAGAAACTTTCTTTTAAAAAGTACATATATGTCAGCAATAATAAAGCCCATCAGTAAACAAAACACATTTAATTTAAAAATACTCTTATAATATTAGAATAACCTGTCTTAAGTTTTGAAAGTTTCTTGGAGAATTCTTAATACTTGAACAATGGTTTAACCAATTATAAAAATTTGAAATTTTATCTAAATTTTACGAACAGAATAACAAGTGCAAGTCTAATGTCAGCCTTGAATTCAATAGAAAACATGCGATTGTATTTATCACGTGGCCGTCATGAATGTAACCCAATGAAAGATTGTTCGAATTTTTCTTCTTAACATTACCGATTAACCTAATGATTTATCTGATTTAACTATATTTTACCGACTGAATTTAACTATGGTGATGACATAACGAACAAACCATTGCAATGCGTTCACTTGCAAATAACAAGAACCGAGTATTGACTTCGTAAAACAGAAACTCTTTCAAGCAAAGCGAAACTTGGAACAAGGAACCCATTTTAATTAGTGAAGTAATGCCAGGTCGTGTGTTGAAACATTTTCGTGGTCACGGTTTCTTACTCGTAGAAGAAGAATAAGTTTCATATCTGCTTGTACCTAGCTCCTCTTCGGATAATATCTTGGGGAACAAAAGAGGCTTTTCATTAGCAGTAACTCTCATAACAAGCTACGCACCATTTGAACACAGAAGTGCATGAGTTTTATGAACAGTCATTTAATTTACTCATTGGTCTGCAATATTCATATTAGTTGAAATTTTAAAAACTTGTATTACTGCTGTTGTTAGCCATTCAATTAAGATTGAGACTAAATACATTAAAAATAGCTCCTTCATACACACACAATTAGGGATAATTCTTTTTTATAGAACTACTTTTGTGTTTAATTTTTAGATACCTTGATACAATGAAGATATTTTTACTTCACAATGAATCATTGTTTTGTCCCCGATGTCGATTTAAATCTTTTCGAATGCATTAGCTATAATGAATTCTATTTGAATGGAACACAAGGAAATGCGCCATTGTACTTGTATGAATTGAAATGCAGTACTATTTTATATCTATTCTTTTGATAATAAATCCACAAATAATTTTTAAATATAGAAGTATAGTCTAAACCCATTGCAGAAAATATTTTTTTTTCATGATAGTATAAATAAAACAATTAAAACTGTTTTTTTTTTCTAATTCTAAGCAGAAATTAAGAGCTTAATTTTCAATCTGGTCTTCACATTATTCATGCATCATTACAAGTAATAGTCGATTCATAATGAGTGGCATATTTGACGATGGATTCAATATGATGATTTACAGTTTTTAAAAATAAAAACCATCAACTACTTATATGTATTTTTTTAATTTACTGTAAACTGTAAGCATTTCATACAGTTTTTATAAATTTAGTAGTTCCTAAAAAAATAGCAAACAAGACAAAGCTATTACTCTACAGCAGTGATCAAACTTTTTCAACTCAAGGAACCCCTAAAGTTTGAAGGTGTTTTCGTGGAAACTCTAGAACTAGAAGGTGTTTTCGTGGAACCCCATTCCATACCCATACTTAATAGAATATATCTCAAAATAATATTTAAAGTAGACCAACATGTTATTGGTACTTTATGTAAAGGCAATTCAAAAAGTAAAACATTTGTTATTAAAAAAATTCTAATCTAATTTTTTAATATAAATTACTCTTTAATAATATTAGTTTGTAATTGAAGTGCCACCTACCCATGCATTATATTTTGTAACTGGGATATATGCTTGCTTTTTTCACACAAACTGTCTATAGAGCTATTGAGATTAAATGCAGCCGCATAACAAATTCTGAGTTTAATTTGTTTTTATACTTTGTTTTCCTAGCCATTCTCTCTCACATTGAGAAATATATTTCACTTAAACACAATGTTCTGATTAATTAAAATGTTTATAGCTGTGTGAGAAATACTATGTTTTTTGCATGAATTTATAACATAAAATTTAGACTGTTCTTGCTTAAATTTAGATTTTAACATCGAACCTGTGTAGATAAGTTATTTCCTCTCCTTCATTGTAAGTGTTCTTATTCCACAAATGCAAAAAGGTGCATTTTTCCTTAGAAAACTATTTAGTTTTATAAGATATTATGCTTACTAACGAGTATAAAATTATCCCGAAGAATCTAAGACAGTAAACAATAGAATATTCAAATCTAGTAGTCAAATATGGATAAAACGTTTTAACATTCTTTTATGATATTATGATAAAAGTTTAAAAAGTGCTGCAAAGTAAAGTTATTACACGCAAATGTAATATGTGCAGATCAGTTTTAATAAACAGGATGAGCTTTAGAGACTTGTAACTGCAAAAACTTCTTAGAGAATGTGAATCTATTTTGATACATATTTATAAGTTTCTTCTCGATTTTTTTTTTTATTGCGACTCTTGGAACCTCCGTATATGCCTTGTGGAACTCCAAGGTTCCGTGGAACACTGTTTGAAGACCACTGCTCTACGGGACCCTATCTGTCCTGTCCTTACGCTTTTATGTCTATGAAGGAGGAAGGGATTTTTTATGATTTTGAATATTAAGTCCTGATAAGTGTTTTCGCAGGAATCCAGGAAAATCGTACCTGGCGTAGAAGATGAGCCCCCGAATTATTTATACCGAAAGTTTAAAAACTCAGATGTGTACTCAGATCCTTACATTAAAATAAGCCACCTCAGCCCAACTGGGAATGATATCCGTATGAAAGACAATAACATTCTAAAAGAAATCTTTTCGGCTAGACTATACAACTTTTAGAAAAAGAGTTAAACTTAATCTTCGATGGATAAATGCAGCAGAGGAAGATATTTTGGTCCTTAAAACTAAGAATTAAAGAAGTTAGGCTGCAAGTAGAAGTGGTTGGAAACCAGGTTCAGAAAGATTTGTACCATTCTGGCCTGTCATGCCATGGATGATGATACCATTTTCGTCATTACAACGAAGTTTAAATTATGCGCTTTATCATCGAAGTTAAATAGAACTCTTTAGATCTCTTAAATTGAATACATTTATCATTTACGGTTAAAGTATCCGACTACGTTCGGAACCATGATTTTGCAAAAGCGTGTAAATGGATAATATTTATGATATTTAGTGTCACTTAGATTAGAATACATGTATACAATTGTTTTAAGGACATTATGACAAAAAAATTATTTAAATACAATATTTTGGCAAAAAATTAACTTAGAATAACCTTTTTTCCAAATGTTCTCCTTTTGTAAAAAATGCTTCTATTGTAGTAATATTTTGCCTGTATATAGCTCAGACCTCTGTACAGAGGCTCAACTATGATTTTTGAAAAATTCACATTATTTTCAGAGTTACAACCATTTGAAATAATTATCGGCGTATTTTCTTAAAATTTCTCCCTTCTGTTTTCGTGAAACATGGATAAACCGACTTCCAAGTTATGCGTTTCAAAAATTCTAGTTGAGCCTCTGTACAGAGATCTGAGCTATATACAGGCAAAATATTAATACAATAGAAGCATTTTTTACAAAAGGAGAACATTTGGAAAAAAGGTTATTCTAAGTTAATTTTTTGCCAAAATATTGTATTTAAATAATTTTTTTGTCATCATGTCCTTAAAACAATTTTATACATGTATTCTAATCTAAGTGACACTAAATATCATAAATATTATCCATTTACACTCTTTTGCAAAATCACGGTTCCGAACGTAGTCGGATACCTTAAGTGCTTTTTGAAAAATTCGAAGTACGTTTTCCCTATCTTCATATTATTATCGTTTAACAAGTTTAATTTATTACTATTACTGAAGGGACCCTTGCTTAATTTCTAGCACTCATAATGTTTCACTAGATACCTTGAATAGATTTATATTAAAAGAACTTAATTTTTATTTAATTAGATTGAACTCAACTCAACTGTCAGATGTATGACAATCAAAAAAGTACTAAGTTCCCACAAATTCTACCATCACCATAAGAACGAAGATATAAATCACAAATAAAATTTCTAATTGATATTTGAAAAATCCGTACAAAATTTTGAGTTATTGAAGATTCAAAAGAGAAAAGAATATTTTTATATTCACGCCATTCATTAAAAGTTTCCATTTAATTCAATAAATAGATCAAGAAATCAAACTCCCATAAAAATTCATTTGCTGTACGATTAAATTAACGTAAAGCAAATAATAATCTAATTGTGACAAATAATTGTCTAGAAAGAAATAAAGAATAAAATAAGCATGATAAAAAAGGCTTAGTAAATTCGAATCCCTCTTATTATCAGAAAAGAATATTTTATTTCAAAAATTATGAATGGAATACTGTATACAAAGATACATCGAAACTCACCGTTTGCCAATAGCTAAAATTGAATTATTCTGTTAATTTTAAAAGCAAACGAGAAATATGAAATTTATTTTCAACGCAGTATCCTTTCCTCTAGTAATGTGAACTGAATTTACACTGTATTAGGTACTAAGAAAGTAAACTCCTATCAAAATTCATTTGCTATTCGATTAAATTAACGTAAAGCAAATAATAATCTAACTGCGATAAATAATTGTCTAGAAAAAAATAAAGAATAAAATAAACATGATAAAAAAAAGGCTTAGCAATTTCGAATAACTCTCAACATCAGAAAAGAATATTTCTTTTTCAAAAATTATAAATGGAATACTGAACACTAAGATGCATCGAAACTGACTGTTTGTCAATAGCTAAAATTGAATTATTCTATTAATTTTAAAAGCAAACGATAAGTACGGTATTTTCAACGCAGTATCCTTTCCATATCGTCCAGAAACCTAAACGCACGGTAAATTCAGTTCACATTACTGGAGGAAAAGAATATCAGCAAAAATCATTTTTGAGCAGTAATCTGTGTAAGGTGTCGCAAACGATTTCACCTTGCATTATGCTTTGTTTCGTCTTGACACTTAACCTCCAACCTTTTCCTCATGGGCTGGAATGGAAAGTAAGCTTTCGAGAAGATGGTCTTTAGGACCATTAGTATATCTTAAGAGTCGCATTCGGTTTTGGTTCGCTGATTTTTAGTTCCCACAATTAATGGGAATTTAGGAGAGGAAGAGATACAGAATCAAACCGTTGAGAGCTTCGTTCGATTCTTCTTTTTTTTTGACGGAAATGACTTTTTTTTTCTTTTTTTAAGATTTGGGAAGCGAAACAGGTTTTTAAATGTTATTCAACATCATCTGATGCATTTATAATTTTTGTTATCAGACTTCAACGGTAAATATGATGTAGTTCATTAATTTTAGTACTCAAAGAATAAGATAGTATGTTTCGTCTATGCTCAACTAGCGTGATGTCTGCGAATTGAGAACATTTTTTTTTTTTGAAATATTTAAGAGTAAGCGTTTTTAAGAAGCATCTCTATTTCATGTTTTTATTCTTATATTTGAAGCACTGTATACAGGTGAAAAAATTATACATTTATTATTTAAAATATCCTGGGTGTAAAATACAAGTTAGACTTGATGCAGAAAGGTATCAGGTAAGAATTTATACAACACGAATTTCGAAAAAAAATTTACAACCGTATATTACGGGAATAATTTTTTGGTGATACTAATATATATGCAGAATATTTATGGAAATTAAATTTTATAAGTCTCTCTATAAAGAAAAAAAAAGTGACTCCTTCACTTATTCATCAAGAAATATCAGGAACTATTAGACCCCCAGAATGTGGGAATTTGGTACGCGTGGTTTATTTTGTTTAGTAGGGGTCCACAAAGGAACGGTTTTGCAGGAAATCGGCACCCAAGTGGGTAAAAGTTAGTCTATCTAGTTAGTATAGAAAATCGACTCATTCACTAAGTGATTCATCACGAATTCCAGAACTATTGGATCTACAAACTTGAAATTCTTTAGGCATGTTTCTTTTGTTTCATAAAGATATGCTAAAAATTGATTTTCCGGAAATCGCTTAACACACACAGCCCCTTAATAAATACTGTTTATATATTTGACCAATAATTTTTACTTATTGATTGCCAAAGGAACCTGGGAAATACCGGGTGATTCAGCTATATTTATTTATTTGACTTTGTTACTTTATTTGCTGAATCGTTCTTTCCATGGTGTCTAATTTGCAATTCACTTAGAATTATTCAAATTATTCGTTAAATTTCGACCTCATTTAATTAATTTTTTTTATCCTTCTGTCTTGATAGTTACGTTTTTTCAATTCACTCATGCAAAGAACAGGTATGCGTGCTAGTTGTGAGCATAAATATTGACTTCATAACTGTAAAAGACTTTGAATTTCTAAAATTTAAATCTTTAATGGTAATTTTTGATGATGAATGACAAGTATTACGAGAATTCTATGAATCATAATTGAACATTTTAGTGAATTCCTTTTTTGTGAAATCCAATAACTCGTTTTAAGATACCTGTATCAATATGCGCAATGCATTGACATTTCATGATACATAGTTTCCCGTTCAGTGGCAACACAATTATGCAAGTATAATTGTTTTCGAATATCATAAGATAATAACAGAGATTGCTTTTTGTTTCTCTGTTTTCTTATAAGTATAAATTAGAATGATTTAAAGTGGAGTTATAAAGAATATGTTATTACAAAAATACTTTTTTTTCCTAACATTTGTATCAGAAATTCTTGCTTGATTCACAGAAAAAACATCTGGTATTATGTATGCGTCTTATTGGTAAGACATTTTAAATATTACGTGTGTTAAATTTAAGTAAAATTATTGTACAAAGACATCACACACACACACACACAAGATTCAAAATAACTTTTTTACATACACTTTTAAATAAGAACATATTTGTATTTGGACAGTTTGAAATGTATTAAAACTCTGACACTTCTATGAAACATATTTTTAAATGTTTTAATCAAGTTCTTTGAAAATTTAAGCTATAAAATATGATCTTCTAAGTTTCAAGCCTTTAAAAACATATTATGAACATGTTCATTCCTTTATTATCAGTCTTTTAATGAACACATTAAATATTTTGTTTTTCCTTTTATCTTCCAATTTTATAAAGAAATACAATTCTTTTCCTGGCTGTTTTATTTTTTTTTCAAATGAATGTCTAATTAACCATTCATTTATCTATTTCTCTCTCATTCATTTATTTACTTCATTATTTTAAACAAAAGCACAGTATATTTTTTGTACCAAGATAAATATAACCTCTTCTTCAAACTACAATATTGTATGATGTCTTTGTTTAATTTTATGCCAAATAGTTCTTTGTCTGTGGTTTTTCAACGCTGTTGACATATTCTACTGGCAAATTGACCTAGTGAGTTTTATTGTTATTTCGGTTGTTGTTACCCATTCAACTTGGAAAGGATGCTTTTGAAAACGATGCCTCAGAAATCACCAAAATGGCTTCAAAAACGAATGGTTTTATGAAGACTAACATATGACCCAGTGCTGATATGATTTATATTCACTTGTGTCGCGTCTCCGAACGAAGTTTCAAGGAGAACCTCATTGTTACTAGATATGATGTCACGGTCGGTCATTGAGAAATGGTGGCCTACATAAAGTATCTTGCTTTCGGTATCTCGCAGCAGTCGATATTTTTCGAGACATTTTCAATGTCATCATCGGTCGGCTTAATTGAAATGCGAATTTATTTTTAAAGGATGAAAACCGCATTTCTTTAAGGTTGGCATTTAAAAGAACACAATGGATTAGTTCAGAGTTGTAACTGATTGAAGTCCTTCAATACGACTTTTATGCGTGTTTTTATTTCCACTAGCAGTGGGGAAGTAGAATGGTCTTTTAGAATAATTTCGAGGTTTTAAACATTGAAGGTCGATTTGAAGAATTTTCACTACAATAGAACTTTGTGGTTCAAAAAATATTGAACAAAAAATTGACTTTAGAAATTTATAGACAGATGTCGATAAAGATCTGTAGAAGCTCTGATTTGAAATTAGGTGTGTATGTAAGCACATTTTTATAACAAAATTTCGTTACAATAGATTTTGAAAAATTGTCACAGTACTTATATCACACAGTACTTAGTACCTTACCAACGAGATTATAAAACTGGAGACCAACTTAAAAAAGCAAAAATAGAAAAAAATCTTGCAACTTTAAAAAGGCAATCTAGAGCTGTTATACGATGAGGAATGAAAATTTATACAATAAATAAGCTTTATTAACGTAATTCCCTTTTTTTTTTTACCTTCGTCATTTTAACTGCTTATATCTTCTGTTCTGTGATTATAGTCATTTTGTTTTATCATCTTTTTTATATTCTGAATTAATTAAATAAAAATAATTTGTTTTCTACCCCAAAAAAATGTTTTCTATCAATAATTTTTAATTCCCCAAATTTGAAAATAATTATTAAATATAATACAACGTAGTATATAAACAAATGCTTACGTTTTCTTACTTGATAACTTTTTCTTCAATCAACTTCCAGTGACCCCGTGTTTCATTTAGTGTTAATGAAGCATTATTAATTCTGCACATTTACTTGAGTTCAAACAATTCTACAAAACTTCCGAAAATTGCAAGCAAAGTTAAAGCAAATATTATGTAAGGAAATTATAACAGCACACACAGTTACGGGAAAAAATGTTAATATTATTAAATTTGACGTTTTTTTTTATTTTTATTTTTCTGCAATGAAGCACCATACGGAACTGTGAGTGAAATTGATTTTGTAAATCTAGTGTCAATTGCAATATAATGTGTTATTGTTTGATTAGAACTAAATAAAAGCACACATCATGTGACATATTCTACCCATTGCCAATATATTACACGAAATCTAAAAACTTTATTTAAGAAAACACAATGAAAAAGGTGAAATTTTTGCAGCAATTATAAAATGCATTCTCGGTTGTATATAAATTTGCGGGGATAAATGGGGATATCTTCTGCTTTGACTGAAATCATGTATATAGGCCACTTATATCTCTTTGAAAATTAGTTAAATCTGCTTTTGACATGAATCTTTCTTAGTTCGAATCTTTTAAAGAACCAATCATCGCATGGTTATTGGTCAGTGAAAGCAAACAAAACAAACAAAGAATCGAAGGGCAAATAGGAACAGCTAAATTGAGCAATTTCAACTCAATTTTGAAACTATGACTATCTAAAGAGGTAAATCATTATTATTTGCTCAACGTTTCTTGCCGTGAAAATCTCCATTTCCATCAACTGACCCGTAGTAATTACCATTTCCTGAGCGAAAGTGTTCTTTTTTTCCTCTTAAAAAAGAAACCGATAAAAAAAAGAGGTCATTCCTCCTTTTTCCCTCCATGAGAGATTAGCGACGCCGACATGACACCAACCTCCGCAAAAGTCTCAACATAACAACATTTTTAACTTTCTTCAAATCTTCCGCCAACCTCCTCGCGAAAAAGGCCCAAAACGTGCAAAAGGCACGATATTACGCGGGCGGTACGACACGACTTCCAAAATAAAATCTGAAGCGAAAGTTCACCACCAAGTAGATCGGGAATCAGGAAGTTAGTTATAGACCGCTCTTGAAGGTCGGTGTCAGCGAAATGATGAGGTGTATTGCTCCTTGAACTTTTGCGGTATTCTAGGTTGATAACAGGGCACTGAGCAAAAGTTCAGGTTTGAAAAATGCACCCCCTACCTGAGATCCCGGGCAAGTGTTCGATAAGTTCTGGATTGATCACTGGAGAGCTGTTTTATTTGATGGAGGGTTGGAGGAAAAGTTGAAGTGTCTTGACCCGAAATGGGCCAAAACTCGAAAAGGTAATTTCTTCTTTGCTATACATGCAGAAGAAAGTTATGGCAAAGAAGGTCAAATGGGTGTGGGTTTAAGTAAAGTTATTTTCACTCAAAAAATGGTTCAAAAATTTTCAGAAATGATCAGTTCTTAACACTTAAGGTCAAAGTTCAGTACATTATTTAGTACCTTTAAGAAAACAAGTAGGCACAGTTTTATTTATTTATTTTGAAGAAACTATGACAAGTGCTAGTGTTTTTTTAAACAAGACAGAAAAATTTGCCTCTAAAAGATGACAACAGATGCCATGACTTGAAGTTATTATGGGTTGGATTCCCATAATTGCTTCTAAAAGGAATATGGTACAATTTATAAAAAAAAAAAAAAAAAAAAAACACACACACACACACAACTTTGATTTGATGTTTTCCAAAAACTTTTTGGCTTCATTCTTTGTATATGCATTATATGAAACAGTTTTTGAGCTTAAAATACCATAAAAAGTTAGCCATTTAATTTTTTATAGAAAAATTTAAATATTAACGAAGTGATTTTTTTTAAAAAAAAAGATTACACCTCCTACACAAGAAGAATACAAGCATGAAATTTGATTTGCGAGAACACATCGATCAATGCATCACAAAGGTTGTTACTTATTTTGTGAGAAAATTCCCTAAAAAATGTATAAATTCTAAATACAATTATTTTTTTAATAAAATATGTATTGCTTTGATTCAAAAATGCATACCAACTTTTGTTACATGTATTAATAATAATAGATAGAAAAATAAAAATAGCATTTGGAAACAATAGAAAAACAGCTTTAGCATTTTAAATGAAGACAAACTAGTAATATTTTTTTTTCTTTCTGAGATTAATATGTTTAAATCTTGAATTTGCCGTTTGGATGTGAATAAAAACCAACATAAAAGTTATCATATCTCTGGGTTTTTTAAATTTAGAGCTTTTATTTTTTGTGAGATTAAAGAAAAATATATAAAAAATAATTTAGGCTAAAAAAAATTGATTTGATTTTTTGACCAATTTTTGTCAATTGAATCATATTGTATCCTCTTAAAACAATCATGCTATTTAGTTCTAAATTATTCAGGTCTTACGGTTTTCTATGTACGATGAATTTTATAGCATTTGTATAGTTTTTAGAAATTAGTCTGCTTAATCACTATTGTTTCGAAAAATTAGTTTAAAGAATTGTTATCTTTTTATACCTTATATCACGACAAGGAACATGGAATTCAATGAAGTGAATTTTGATTTCAATTTCCTTTTCTCTTATTTTATTTTAGTAGTAGAATTTATTTTAGAAGAGAGAGACTACATATATTTTTAATTTTAAAAATATAATGTTTTTTTAAATAACCGTTTGGTAATACTCCTACTTCGGAATCGAAAGGAAGTATATCTATATCTAGAATATAAATTTTGCAATAGATTTATTGAAATAATAGAAATTTTAAATGCTTATCCTTTTGTTATTGTTTGCACAAGTAACAAAGATTATTGTAAGCATTTTCTTTAAAAAATATGTTAAAATGTTAATCATTTCCTTGTTTATAATGTACTAAGGGGGAAAAACAAATTCATATTGCTATTGTTTAGTCTTTTTATTGTTTGTAAATTTGTATAAATGATTTGACGCATAACTAAAATGGTGCAAGCAACGATGAAACAATAATGAACAAACAAATGAAAAATATAAATGATTTTCTTTCTGATGTTATTTTTTAAAAGAATAATGGGATCTTTCTAACAGATTTTCTTACTCATTGGAAATTTTAATGTGGAACTCTATAGCATTAGTTACCTTTCATCTCTTGGTTATAGAGGCTATTATCTTTCACTAATGGATGCAAAAGGTTTTCACCATGGTAACTTCAATAAAAAGCATAGATTTTGTAACAATGTGTCCGCGTGCTCTATCGTCTGTAACTGGTTTTTTCCATCCAGCTAAATTGGCAGTTTGAGCTAGAACACCTCCACTTCACAAATGAACTTCACTACCAAATAGTATATACATAATAAGAGTGACATAAAGAACAAATATGGGTACAATATTCTCATGATAGTATTGCCTTGAATTATAGTCGCTATTAGAATACAGTGAAATACGTTTAACGTGAAAACGCTTAAGACGAAATATTGGTTAACACAAAATAATACAGGGTGGCTTAAAGTATCCGAAAGCTATGGCTTATTATTATCTAGTACTTGTATAGATTTAAAATGCAACACAATCATTACTTTAAACCAGTGCTTCTCAAACTTTCTATACTGGCGCCCCAATTTTCAATCATAATTTTCATCGCCCCCCCTTCCATACAATAACAATGTATTGAATTCAAAAATAATATACTTTGACGTAAAGCTACACTACCACTTAAATTATAAATCGTAAAATTTATCAAGATAAGTATTACATTTTTTGCATAAATTTATAACATGTCTTAGGGTCACTGGTAATTATTAAACTTGTTCTTAACTTATTACTTTTAAATTAATTATGAAACACTGTGCAGTATTGATACATTTATAAATGCATTATATCAGTGTAAATGAGTATTTTATTTTTATTCTGTCAGAATGTATTTTGTGTTTTGTTTCCTTTCAGTAAATTAATAATTTTTTAAAATTACCTTTTGCTTTCGACTTTTCGATATACTCGCGCCCCCCTTGTAGGGTTATCACGCCCCTAGGGGGCGCCCCCCACAGTTTGAGAAACACTGCTTTAAACTATTAAAGTACCTTTGAATCCAGACATTGTTACTTCAGAATTTACACGAACTTAAACTAAGCAATTTGTTTAGAAAAAAATAACTTTCATATTTAATTTTCATCAAAGCAAAACGTTACCCTTCAAATATTTAGGACAGAAATATTTAAAGAAATCTCTATGTCGACTTACTTTAAGTATTTGTTATCGTACGATGAGTGATAACAAACGTGAAACATTTTGAACTTGGAAAAAAAAGAAGCTGATTGTTTCAAAAATAAAAATGACTATTGTATTAAAATATGTTTCTATATCTGTATTATAGAAAAGTTAGAAGATCCATGGTCGGTGAAATATTTTTCTCTCTAGAAATGTGTGTTGACGGATTTAAACTCTGTTACATATAAGATAAAAATAGCAGCAATAAGAATGAGGTACACGAGGATTTTTGGCGACGGACCACGCAATTTTGAGCCATGGTCAAGTGACGTGGACGATACCTGAGCTGAACCCTCCTCTCCGAGCTACCACACCACACCAACGGGAGGATGTTTCAGCTCTCGACAGATTTAACGTGCATTGCTGCCCTACAAGGCGGGTCTTTAGTGGCACTGGGCTCGAACTCATGGCATGTCTGCCATGATCCGATACCTTGACCACTGGGCTAACGCAGCCCGCCGCAATAAGAAAAATACAAAAGAAATAAAATTGACTCTTGGGTAAATAGTTCGCTTTTAGTGTGAAGAAGCTAAAAAAGCAAACTATTGCATGAAATTCCTGCCCAAAATCGTGAAGGTAAAACACAACGTGTTTCCCTCCCCCCATTCTTTAACCTGCAATTTTATTAAAATTTGCTTTTTGAAGTTATACTTCTTTTGGGGCGTTAGAGAAATAGGATGGGGGTAAATTTTTACAATGCGCGCGCACCCCGTCACGGACGCGAAAATTTTTTGTCAAGAAATATACAGAACGGGACAAATCATTCCCGCCTTCAAACTTCTCAAAAAAATATTTCTCTTCACTTCCCTGAAGAAGGGAGCATCCGGGTTCGAACCGGGAACCTCTCGATCTGCAGTCGAATGCTTTACCCCACTGACCTATACCCCGCGTCAAAGAACCTTTGCTTTGCGTTCCGTAGGAACGGATACGAAAATGCTTTGTCTAGAAATATGCAGAACGGGACAGGTCATTCCCGCCTTCGACCCCCTCCCTATATTATTGGTCCTATTGTTCATGAGTGGGGGTGTTTAAATTTATTTAAATCGTGATTATCTCAGATTTGGCTGGTCCGATTGACTGAAGGTTAGTATCGTTCAACTCTGCTCCTGACCGCCTTTCGTCCTTTGCCCAGCTTGCCCTGCTAACGATTTTTAGAAAGATTTTAATCTCGTTACGCCAAAGAAGTATAACTTCTTACGTGCGTACATAAGTACAGACACACTTTTTTTTATAATAATGTGGTTATGACATCCGTTTTAAGAAATTGTTATACAATATACCTACTTTATATTTCTACTTTTGTTTACGATATAGCTCTACGTATCTAGAGTATACACATAGTTTTATTTTCTAAGATCGATTTCTTAGCCATTTATGCCCACTAATTATGTTCATCAAAATCTAATTATGCATTAAATTCACTATTTCACGAATTTCACCTTCAATAATAGTATATATTAATCCCCACCTGTAAAAAAAACTCATTGTTCAGAAATCACGGGAAGTAAAAGCTAGATGGATCCACTTAACAAAGAAGAGAAACTGATGACTTTCGACAGAAAACTCTTAAGGAAAATTTTTGGTGCAGTTAGACAAAACGGAATCTGGAGAATACGATACAATCTTGAACATAACCCTCTGACCGAAACATCCGTCTCTCAGGCAGGGATGATTTTCTTTGATGCCTGTAGATAACGCTGTGGTATGATTTTTGAGGTAGGCTTGCTTGACACCTTCAGTTGGACTCTACCCTACGAGAGGATCACGTGGTGGTATTTGGCGATTTTTTTCAACTCCCGAAATGTGTGACTTTTCTTATCTATCACCGTCTATCAGTATCTATATTCCTATTGTTTTTTCGTCTTTACTATTATTGTTTTTAATTATTTTTACATAAATGTAAATAATTTCGAAACGGTTTTTATAAAAATGCTAGTCACCATTCTTGTGATAAAAATATATTAATATAGTGTGCCTCATAAAAGGACTTAAATATTAAAAATTCAATTTCATGAGCGATAAGGACATTTAAAACAGTCCTTAAGGTAATAAAATTTTTAAAAAAATTGCATATCCGTCTGTCAGACGGATGTTTCTAAGAGCGGCAAAAAAATTGATGTTCCGTGCAGAGAGTTAATCAAAGTACAGAAAACCCAACATAGTCAAAGTGTGATACCTCCCCCCTTTGGTGACCGTATCTTTGATTGTCAGCGTGAGCTAGAGGTGTAGGATTTGTAAAAGGAATAGCCATTTTAAATTCTTAATATGATTTTATTAAGATTAGAACTTAAATTTCTAACAATTTAGATAAATTTAAATAGCGAGAATCTAGAATGAACAAACACACACAATGATAGTTAAAACGAATCGCGTAACTTAGACCACTTTCTCTATGTTATAATTATTTTCTGCCTACTCTTACTTCTAATAATATTACAAGTCCTAACATCAAATAATCAGTCCTACCTTAATCCAAACTAAGATTCGATCTCTATATGGAAAGGTCTGGGCGCGCGTGCAATGGTATGCACCTTGTAGTAATAGCTGGGTTTCCAGGTAACTTTACGATAGGCTGTCAATTCACGCTTGAATCTCTTCCAAACATAACATTCCTCAAATTGCCATCTCGCTTACTGAAACTTCTGTTCTGTTAAAAGCTATCTTATTTGCATTTCTTGTTCACATTTAGCTTCTTGGGTTTTGGTTGGAAAAGAGTTGCCATTAATCTTGGCCACCAAAGAACCCAGAGGTTATGTTAAAGAAAAGACGCGTGAGCCCGTCACAAAAGGGATCATGGCTTCCCAAATAAGGTGACCGGGACATGTATTTCGATAAAGTGATGAAAATCCTTTTTAAGAAAATAACTTTCCAAACTCCAGAGGGAAAAAGGAAAAGAGAAAGACCAAAAACAAGGGGGAGGGATAAAGTAGAAAAGTAGTTGAAGCTCTTAGCAGTTAACCGATGGAAGAACATAGCACATTTTCACAAATCAGATCAAGATGGTCTAAGCTAACTGAGACAGCTTTGGCGGTAACCGGCTGCAGTGCTTGGAAAGAAGGAGAATAGTATACTTTGGATTTTGAATTGATTACATCAGCGGTGTATCAAAATGAAATGATCTATTCAGTCACTGTGTTTGTGCTCCCTATAAGGAAAAAGCAGAAGTTTATTAAATACTCGACTCTCTGAAATAATTTTATAAAAGGTGGATTCTCAAAATGGCAGATGAAAATATAACGGAACCCTATATACCTTTTTCTCAAAAATAAAGGGGAAAAAATGACCAATTTCTTAACTTTTTTTTTTCTTTTACAAAACACTTATAATTCCTAGAGAATTTCAGTGTTTTCATAAAAAAACATTTTCTTGAAAACCTACTACATTCACTTTTATTGAGAATTTTATTTTGATAATATTCAATTCTCCTTAGTTCAATTTTTTTTTGCTTGAGTAATCTTTACTTCATTCTATAAGTATCCTCTTTGAACTTAACCCCGGAAAGTAAATCATACATTACCTAAATTTTAAGGCATCCGACTACGTTCGGAACCGTGATTTTAAAAAAGCGCATAAATGGA
>BMAV01013876.1:134660-213483 GCA_019973955.1 Trichonephila inaurata madagascariensis
CGTTTCCAATTCAGAATTTCGGTTATCCTGCATTGTGTTCGACTTGCACTCAGTGAACTTTCCAAGAAATCAAAGAGGGCTCGCGTCCGGATGTCAAGGCCAATGATGCGCATGGATGGATGCTCTCTGCCCCAGACGTTGACCCTCCCCCTTCCCCCAGTCCTGTCACGGTCGGACTGATCCTGGAAGATGCTGGCTGTGATCGGTTTGATGGTTCGGTGTGATTTATGTGTTCGAATGAGTGGTGGACGTTCCCAGAGACGTTCGATTCAGAAGAGTAGGCTTTGGATTCAAATGTGAGGTTCCGGTGAAGTTAGTTTTAACCTATGACTCACGAATCTTCGAATGAAAGAGGTCAATGAGCCCTCTTTTTCCACACCCCTGCCTCTAAACATTACTACATTTTTTTTTATTTAGTTATAAATCAAAATACTTTGGTCACCAGTTAGCTTGAGAAAATGTTTCTAATGAATTATTTTCATTCCTTAATTAATCTTCCAGTCTATGTAGTTCAATGGCATGTCCAGACTACTTTCATGGAAGGTGTTATATTTTTTACAAAAACGTTTGCGAAGAAACCAAGATTTAAACTTTATGCTAAAAATTTAAAAATCTGTGTATGGGAGGGAGATTTGAACTTCCAAACCACCTCCCACTCCACCAATGATCTCACATAGTAGCATTTTTAGTAACTCCATAGTTCTTGAATGCTGGTTTATCCAGTCAGAGAAATGGCATATATAAAAGCTTTCATCATCAGACGACAAAACTCAAATAGATGGTATGGATGATTCTACATCAATAGATGATGTAACTTTATTCGATAAACAAACTTGCTTTGGCCCTTTTTTTAAAAAAAAAACACAGCAACTCATAGTTTTAATTAATGCAACACGTGAATTAAATTAATTGAAGTAATTTTAAATTATGATATTTTCTATTGATTTGGTAATACCTTAATACGTATACCTTCTGTACATCAAAGGTCTTTGGCTTAAAACAGGGATGGCCAACATGTTGATCACGAATCTTATTTTTTAGATCAGGCACTGATGTTAAAGAAAAACTTTCTTACAGCCCGATAGCAACAGGTTGATAGCAACACATTTAAGTATGGAGAAGACCTCTGGCTTAGAAGAAATCTAACGAAAGAAAATTTTCAAACGCAGTGTTAAATATTTGTCGGAAGTCATGCGATTTTCAGTTTTTAATAACAAGGGATTAACGTTTATGCTAATAACAAGGGATGTCTGATATTTCTACCAGCAAAAAATCTTCAAACAGGTTATTTTTAAGAGAACAAGATACTCTTCTGAGGAATTTGTTAACAAAATAATAATCTTACTTCATAGGACTAGATTTAAAAAGGAACCTTAAACATTTCTTGCAATATTTTACTACATTATATAACAACAAAATATTATTTATTGACCTTATCAGTATAAATGAATTACATGCATGATTGATAGAGAAGAACACTATCTAATTCCGCTCTCTCAAATGCTTGAAGTATTCGATATGTAAGGAAGAAAACGAATTTAATTCCCATAATATAGAAGATCTGTAAACATTTTCTTCTTATTACGCTCATAACGCAATTGTTATATTTCCTGGTTGTCTTTTATCATTATATTTTAGATTAACAAAGCAAGAAAATTTGATTGTAAGATATCTAAGTAATTATTTTTTTCTTTCATCTTTCTCGTTTCTTGGATAAGTTGCGCACATCTAAAGAACAACAAAACACTGTATCTTCTAAAAGAAATTTTATCAAATGCATTACATCTGTGATGCAATTACTTTCAATAAGAACATTGTAAAGTAATTGTAGATAAATATCTTATCGTATGCAAAGCAGGATTAAAGAATTCTGAACGTATTTCTATATTATTTCAAGAATAGAAAGTTTGTTATTATTATATACTATCTTGAGATTGATTTCCGGATTTATATGATGCAATAACAAAGCAACCATTTGAGGCAACTAAGAGCTTTTGAAACCCTGATATGACATTCATTTGTGAATACAAAAAATTCTTTAACAATAACGTTACGTGGCACATCTTGATCTATTCATTTAATTTTAATCTTAATTTAAATCTTAGTTAAAGCGAAGGACAATGAGTTTAATTCTGTAAAGATAAATACTTTTGTTTATCTTCAAGTTCGTCATCTTATTAAGAGCTTGCAAAACGAGAGGTTTGAATGAAATTTTAACCTTAACCTTGGTCCAAGGTTATCAAACGCCCACTCATTGAATCAAAATACTGAATACAGATGCGTTTTAGACAAAATTATGTGATTGTGCTTGTGATATAAATACACTACACTCCTACTTATTCGATATTAAAAAGAAATCAAGGATACACATAAATGACAGAAGTTTTCTACCTTTCTATTCCAAGAGGCGAATAGTTAGAACAAAGTGGTATTTCATTTTCCCTTATTAATAGAATGCATGCATTATAATTTAAAAATAATAGAAAATAGCAATAAATTTGATCTAAGTTGTCAAAACTATGTAAAAAATCAATGACAATTTACATCGACATTCATCACACACATGAATTGTGCGAATATACATATGTATAATGCTTCTATATTTACAGTTATTTGTTATACAATAATTTTTATACTATACAATACAATTGCAATTTATTATACAATAATTTGCGTGAAACTTCTTAAAAGTGTATTCTTTTAAAACTTCTTAACGATTATAAAAAGGAGTAGAAAAAAGACTTTGTGTACAAAACATCATTACTTAAAACTTTTGATTTGTAAAGGCTGGTAATATTTCATTAAAATTTAAAATCTAAAATATTGTGTGTCTTAAAACCTTCTTTATTAGGAATCTTAAAAATACAAACAATCAGTTGTGAACCCATCGTGATAAATCCATAAAAAACTACTCATATGTGTTAGACTGTAAGCGTTGAGAATAGCACGACTGCTAGTTCATCTAGCTCTAATGTTTCGGCTAATCAAGCTTGCACTTCTGAAGTTCTCTTGCAGACTCTTGCGGTTGTGTTGCAAAACGGAAACCATAAGAGTTTAGTAAGAGCTTTAATTGACACCGGATCTCAAAAATCGTATATTTTAAAATCCACTGCGGAAAAATTAGCATTTAAAAATGAAGGAGAAGAAGAGTTTATTCATTCTTTGTTTGGCGGTACAAAAACAAAAATGTATAGACATAAATGTTATAAAATTTGTTTAACTAATGTTGATAATAATTATACTTGTAACTTAAATGTGTATGACCAAGAAATGATATGTAATGATGTTCCAAGTATCAGACATGGTCCTTGGATAAATGAGTTAAAAAATAGAAAAATTAATTTATCAGATAGAGGTCATAATTTGGGGGGGAAAATAGAAATATTAATAGGAGCAGATGTAGCTGGAAAGCTACTGACTGGAACTATGTTCTATTTAAAATCTGGTCCTGTAGCAATAAAAACTAAATTAGGTTGGACACTTATGGGAAAAACTTATAGAAATAAGACTAAGTTTGATAACAATCATTTTATGAATGTTACTTCCATGTTTGTAAATGATATGTGTATTTCCGATTTGTGGAACCTCAAAGATGATTGTTTATCATGTAAAATTAACTGTCAGAAAATTGAAGGTAAGGCTATAACTAAAAGGTCATTGTTATCCATAGCTAATCCTATTTTTGATCCAATTGGTTTTACGGCTCCTGTGACTTTAAAACCAAAATTAATTTTACAGGAAATTTGGAAATTAAAATTAAAATGGGATGAAAATCTCCCAGAAAATATTTTAAATCAAGTTAAACAGTGGTTAGAGCAACTCCCTATACTTGCAGGTATTAAAATACCTCGATATTTGAATTTGAGCTCTAATGGAATTAAACAGATAGCATTGCATGTGTTTTGTGACGCTAGTAAAAAAGCTTATGCCGCTTGTGTATTTTTGAGGGTAGAATATGAGGAAAATGTTTTTGTGAAACTGATACAGGCAAAAGCGAGGGTAGCTCCTTTGAAAGATATTTCTATCCCCCGTTTGGAGTTATTATCATGCACACTTGGAACCCGACTTGCGGCTTCTGTTAAGAACGACTTAAACTTGCCAGATGTGCGTATTTATTATTTGACAGATTCCATGACGGCGTTAGCATGGATACAACGTACTAGAGATTGGGGCGTATTTGTTTTTAACAGGGTGAAAGAAATCCGAAACCTTTCGGATGTTAGTAGCTGGGAACACGTGCTTTCAGAAAAGAATTTCGCGGACATTCTTACTCGGGGTTGTAGTGCTCAACAGCTTATTTATTTAAGATGGTGGGAGGGGGAACCCTCCTGGTTGTCCGAAAACCCGGTTCAATGCCCGAGATCAAAACAAGTCCCCGATGAAAAGACGATAAATTTAGAGTTAAGGAAATCTGTTTTGGTTAATACCGCTAAGAGAATTGAGGAGTTTAACTGGCACTGTAAATATTTCTCATCTTACTTAAAAGTTGTTCGCATGATAGCTTGGATATTTCGTTTCTTTAAAAATGCCAAGAGAATTGATGTTTGTAATACTTCGGAAATAACATTTTCTGAATTTGATCATGCGGAAAAAATTGTAATTAAATTAATACAAATGGAAAATCTTGAGGGAGTGACGGATGAGAAATTGCGTCCTTTAAAACCATTTTTAGATCAATTTGGAATTTTGCGTGCTAGAACAAAACTTAGTTTTCGGGAAGATACAGATAATTTTAAGTTTCCTATCATTTTACCTAAGGAACACCCAGTTGTTCATTTGATGATCGTGCGTAAACATGAGGAACTTATGCATGCAGGTGTATCTATTGTAATGAATCATTTGCGAGAAAATTTTTGGATTTTAAAAGCGCGAAAATTAATTAGACAAATAATACAAAAATGCACTAGGTGCAAAAGATTTTCGGCTCAAAAAACGGAAGTGGTACCATCTTCTTTACCGAAAGATAGGGTAAGCAACTCTAAAATATTTCAAGTTGTAGGAGTTGATCTTGCAGGCCCACTTTATTTAAAAGATAAGCGTAAGGGTTGGGTAGTATTATTCACTTGTGCTGTATTCCGAGCAGTGCATTTTGAACTTATTACATCTCTTTCTACCGCAGCATTTTTACAATCTTTAAGAAGATTTATTTCGAGAAGAGGCCGACCGACCATTATTTATTCGGATAATGGAACAAATTTTGTTGGGTCTAATAGCGCACTTAATTCTATTGACTGGGATGTAGTAATGTCTAAAGCTAATATCCAAAAAATAAAGTGGAAATTTAACCCTCCCAGTGCCGCATGGTGGGGGGGATTTGGGGAAAGAATGATTCAAATGTTAAAACAAATTTTGTACAATATTATATACAATAATTTTCTTAAATAGATAAAGAATACGTGAAGAATTTAAAATAGCTCTAACAATTCTATTCTTACCTTTGGAGTATGTAACAAAATATTTCTTTGATTTATTTAAATATAAGTTTGGTAATGATTTTGTTACATCCCTATACAAAATGATCCTTAAAACTGAAACTACTTGCTATGAGAGTAAGAGATGCAAGCGTTTGCTTTTATGATAAGAAATTCCGTCTAATCTTGTTAATCAGGACGAAATTAGGATATAAGTTGTCCAGATTAGTGGAAGTAATAATGAATCAAAATAATCTATAAAATAAGCCAAGGTATACCGCTTAAAACTACACGTATTATGTGGAGCATATATTTTGAAATGAGTTAATGCAAAATGGTAATTACATCGGAGAAAATTCAAATAAATGTATTATTTACACGGTTTGTATCACTTCGAAAAAAAAAAATACTTGGAATATGACTGTTCGTGTTAATTGATTGCATTTTTTTTAATGGCTGCCCAGTTTAAACGTCATCCAGATTAATAGAGTGCAGTTTTTAGAGTTCACAAGAAATATGTTTAGTCATTTTAAAGCTTAAAATATATTGTAGCGAACCATTGTTCAAATGGTGGGAGGGTTGGTAGAATAGAGAGAGCCATTAAAAAAACAATTTTTATTTCGTAACT
The DNA here is from genome assembly GCA_019973955.1 of Trichonephila inaurata madagascariensis. Lineage (NCBI taxonomy): Eukaryota > Metazoa > Arthropoda > Arachnida > Araneae > Nephilidae > Trichonephila > Trichonephila inaurata. The sequence continues at coordinate 140,700 of BMAV01013876.1, forward strand.
TTTCAATTACTATCAACTTAAGTTCAGCTTTGAGGAGCACGTCAGTTTTAATCTATTCTAAATACAGTAGGACCTCTATATAACGAAGTCGCTAAATACCGGAAAAAAGTTCATTATATGGAAAATTCGTTAAATAGAGGTTCATTCTTTAATATACTTTATGAACCGCATAAAACAAATTTTAAATTAATAAACATTATATATTAAAAAAAGTAATTATTCTCACCTTTTTTTAAATTAATATATGTTTATTTTATATACATTACCCATCAACAAAGAAAGAAAGAAAAAAATTGCAACGAAAACAAGAAAAAAGAATATCGAAGAATTCACTGTATTTTCAATATTTAATAAAATAATTTTTTACTAAAATGAATAAATTTTAAGGACATTTTATAATTTAAAGCATACAGGTAACATTAAACATACATTATTTTATAATTAGAACGCGGGACAACTCCACTGAGGGTGAAAGAGGATATCGAAGATGTTTCTAGTGAACTGGGCAATGGGGGTTAAAGGTTGCACTTCTTGGATGAAACGTCCAGAACTCTATTGCTCTCGCCAAGTTAGGATCTAATAAAACTAGTTCAAGATTTATGACCCCCATTAAATGCATTAAAGAAAGAATAACTTTAAATCTTTTTCAGAAATACTTTAAAAAAGGGAGAACAAAAATTGAATCATAAAAGAAAAAGTTCATTATATAGAAAATGTACTTCACTATAGAGAGGTTATTTTACGAAGAAAATCGTGAAATTTTCTAGGTTCCAGGAAAAAGTTCGCTATATCGAAAAATTCGCAATATAGAGTTTCGTTATATAGAGGTTTGACTGTATTTATAATGAAAAAATACTTATCATTTAATGCAAATACTCATTTTCATTTTTCGAACACGCTGCACAAGGTTTTTAATCCCTTTTTCTTTAAATACTAGCGATTCAAATGTAAATTCTAATTTAATCCAACAACAGAACGTACAATATCTATCGCCCCCCCCCCTCCTCTCTTGAACTCAATTCAATTAACTTTAAAAAATAGTTCTACTTTATGTAAATCACGATTGCTTAACAGAAAGAGGTTCTCAAATTAAAGAATATGTTGGAAATATTTACCAGTGAGAATTAATAAAAGGGCTTTACAATATAACTAAAAAGATTTGTATGTCACTTAGGAGTAATCTGTGTGTTGCTTAAAATTCTATGTTGCAACAAAAATCATACAATTTCTCAGTATCTTTTAAAAACATATTTTTTTTATATTTAAGGGTTTCTTCCAATAAAAAAACTTCAACATTAATTATCTGTACATCTATTAAACGATCGATATAAATATATTTATTTACTAACAAAAAAATTATTTTTATTCTTATTAAAACCAAACAGAAATATAAGAAAACTTATGAACCTCTGAAATCAGAACACATTAATTCAAACAGGAAAAATAATCCAGAAAAAGACAACATTAATCACAATTTTGCGTTTAAAAAATAGCTTTAAATCGATGTTTTATATGATAAATAGGAAACTGAGCATCAATATTTTTGAAGCCACGGGGAAGGAAATAAACTACAAGTAGTGGACATCCTTCTTCGAGAGGTGTAATCGGATTTTAAATCTTATTTTACAAGAATATTTACATTGGATTAACCGAAATTAGAAGGAATATTTCCCTTTTTCCCATGTGTAGACGAAACAGAGCATTAAGAGGTTTCGAAACAAGAAAAAAAAGATACGTTTTGGTCAAGACGTGTTTATCCTCCAAATTTGTGAATTCTATTTCCTTATTAGATGTTGTCGGAAAGAATTAAGGCATGCAATTAATTTTTAGCTTCCTAATCATAATTTATCCTTATTATTTATAAACAAGATAATGCAATGTTTTTAAGATTACATGTTTGTGTTTATGATAATATAGCAAAGGTTTGCTGTACATTCACTTGTAATTTGATTTTATTCTAGTAGTAGAAGAATGTAATTGTAAATGTGTGTTTTGATAGAAAAATGGCTCTCATTTCTAGTTCTAAAACTTGATATAAATTCCTCTATTGTGCCTTTATCTTATTTTCTTCCACAATACATTAATATTGATTTTGGTAAAAACCGATATAATATCTGGATCTACGAACACATGAAAAAGAAAGTTTAACTATTAATGAATAACGCATTAAAAAAGTTTTTGAACTGAAAGTATTTTTTAGTTCCATTTGCTTATATTTTAATTAGTTCGTGTTCTTTTCTCTGTTTCAAAACTTTCATTTTCTCCCGTCTACTCTTCAGCATCTTGTGTTTTATTCCATAGGGTGTCCGCGAAAAGTTTGATTACACTTTCAATTATAAATTAAAAATAAACAAACAAAGGTGACTTTGTGATTCACTTTTTTTAATGTGTGTGTTCCGTAAGAAAAATATTAAAGTATCTGTAAAAGGAAATACACAAACTAGATGGCACAACATCCTCGTTTTTCAACATTCTCATTTCAAAATGGCTTCATCGCAAAAACAAGCGCAAGTTGTCGTATGGTACATAGCAGGGTTGGCGAACCAATGGCACGTGATGCAATATTTTGGGCACGCCACCGATCGAAACGGTTTGCATTTTATTTCAAAATAGCAAAGTTCACTATGAAGTATTAGGAACAAACGCGAGTGATCGGTCGCGGGGCAGTGGGGAGCACATTCATTTGTTATTGCCTTGCCTTTGTTACGGCGTGGATTTCCATCTGCTAATGATGCAAAGTTTGTCTACACGTATCATAGTCTACATTAATACAATTAGTCAAGAGCATTCTTCATATATTTATACAAACTAATCTTAACATAATCATTCAAATAGATTTGTGTACATCTAGAAAGATTTAGTGGCGCTTTCCTGATATACGCTGCATGTGAAATGAGAATATAAATTAAAAAATTATAATTGCTTATGAAATTGAAATATTACAGCTTTAGCAAATTCTCATAAGAAATTTATAATTGGGTTGAAAAATTTATCTTCAAAACATTTCACATTTTCTTCTATAGGAAATGATGTAAAAGCTTTTAATTTTAAGAAATTACGTCTTGATTTTTTCCCAGTAGAAAAACTAATAAAAATAAATATGTAAATGCATGCGTACGTAATATATATACGTGCATCACATGCTGAAATAGAATGTTTGACATATGAAATGTGACATCTCCCTTCACACCGTTTACAAGATAATCCTTTTTAAAAAAAACAATGTTAGGTTAATGTATATTGCTTACATTCTTTGTATTACTTCAACCGGTTTTGTATGAAAAAGATAATCATCGCCACATAAGGCAATGAATGAATGCTATTTCAAATCGCAGAAGCTGTAAATGTAACAGCCACATCTAACCCAGATCGCATGGTCACTCGTAAGAATTGGTTATAAAGAAGATCTGAATTTAAAAAAAATAGAATAGATAGAATCGAACCTATTAAAAAATGGAGCTTCGTTTATTTTGTTTCGGTGAGACCCAAAGCCGAAGATTGTTCAGACATCGTGAAAAGACAGTTATTCAAAACAAATAAAGTTCTTTTGAAAAAGATTGCGAAAGTAGGCCAGCGGGCTTACTTGCTTACCTACAATTTACCGTTCCGATATGCTTATTCTGTAAAGAAAACTATATCTTCACACTGGTCCATTTTGGCAATCAACCGTTTTCTTTTTCTCAATCCCACGATGGCCGCAGCTGAAATTGTTAAGAACATCTTTTGCTGTCCGTGCAAATGTTCACGGAATGTTTTTGTTCGTGTTCGCCTTCCTTTCAACAAAATTTGATTCTTTTTTCTTTCCCGGTCATTTTATTGGTTGCCACTGCCTAGCAGGTGATTCTAAGCAAATAGTGATTACAGATTTATATTTGTTCGAGTCATTCAATCACTTGTGATTATTGGCTTGAAAATATACGTATTACAAATGGAGAAAAAATTTCCTTATTACTTTCCCACTGCGTAAAAATAAAATTGTTCTTAATCGAAGACAGTTATAAAAAAAAATTAAGCACAAAAATTGAATTAATTTTTTTCTTATATCGCAGTTCACTACAGGGTTCGCAATCCTGTGTTACATTTTCTCTCTCTCTCATTCCCGGGATTATATTATCCAATTCCGGGATAAGCACTGAACTGTTTAAGAAGAATACTTACACATTAGCATAGTTAAAATTACATAATAAAACTGAAAACATAGTTAAAAAATTTGGTTTAAAATTATTATTTACTGAAACTAATCAAACCAATACTTAATTCATCAAAAAAACAAATAAAAAATAGTATGTAATGAAATTAAAAAAAAACATTTCTTCATTTTTTGTGTTTCTGTAAATAAGCCTTTAAGGTATCCCACTACGTTCGGAACCGTGATTTTAAAAAAGCGCATAAAGAGATAATTTTCATGATATTTAGTGTCAATTAGATTAGAATACATGTATAAAAAATTTTTAAGGACATTTTGACAAAAAAAATTATTTAAATACAGTATTTCGGCAAGAAGTTAACTTAGAATAACCTTTTTACAAATTGTTTTCCTTTTGTGAAAAATGCTTCTATTACAATAATATTTTGCCTGTATATAGCTCAGACCTCTGTACAGAGGCTCAACTATGATTTTTGAAAAATTCACATTATTTTCAGAGTTACAATCAATTGAAATAATTATCGGCGTTTTTTTCTTAAAATTTCTCCTCTCTGTTGTCGTAAAACATGGATAAACCCACTTTTAAGTAATCTATTTCAAAAATTCTAGTTGAGCCTCTGTATGCAGGCAAAATATTATTATAATAGAAGCATTTTTCACAAAAGGAGAATATTTTGAAAATGGGTCATTCTATGTTCATTTTTTGTCAAAATATCGTACTCAAATAATTTTTTATTGTAATACTATGCTTAAAACAATTTTATATACGTTTTCTTATCTAAGTGACACTAAATATCATAAATATTATCCATTTATACGCTTTTGCAAAATCACAGTTCCGAACGTAGTCGGGTACCTTAACATATTTACTTAACATTATCTGAGATAAATAAATTCTTTGTAAATACTTTAAGTCATCATGATTTCGTAAAAAGGGTTTTTGAAACAATTATTCACTTACTAACATCATCGTACTGTTGTAAATAACAAACTTTAAAATCTGAAGCGAATTAAATACCTAAAAAATTTTACTGTATTATTGATAATTTTATTCATTGTTATTTAGTGGTGCTAATAGTAAAAATACTTAAGAAAAGGGCCATTTATATAGCTCACTTTGAGAAAAAATTATTGCAAGTTTTATGCATATATAAGGATATTAATGATTATTTTTGAGAGTTTTAGAAAATATTTTCTTACATCTAGAAGTAGTACTTCTTTTTGCAAAAATCATGCCTCATTATAAAAAGAATAAGATATTCATTTGCCCAATTTTTGTTCATTTTCAAATAATTAAGGAGTTAAATTAAATTAAAATTACGAATTGTTAAATTTAAAACTAGTAAATAATTTATAATAAATATCAAAATTATTTAATTTCATTCAAAAAAGTAATCTGTTTCGGTATTTGGTATAATACAAAATTGTGTGAAAAAAAAATTATTCTTATTATTAAATGGTATACACATAAGACAAATTGCATTGAGTCAAAAATTAACTGCTCCTACGTACTCTTATTGTACAAAATCTTCAACCGGAAATATTTTCAAAAATACAATGAAATCGTGATATACCAATAATTTCACTTCCTTTAAATATCGTAATGCAGTTATTGTCAAAACACTGAATACTTACGCAATTAAAATCAAAAACTGGAATTCAGCGAATATTTTTAACTGTAACTGCCGATACCATACACTTGGACTTGCGCCATTTTTAGGCATTTCCGTACTCATGATCATAAAAAACTTGGAAGTCGGTTAATAGCTTGTTTTCTTTTCTATTTATGAACTATCATGCATTGTTTGAGCAATTTAATTCGCTGTTTATATCATTATCGTTTTAGTTTCAAATGTTATCGCAATTTATGCAGGAAGTGACTGTGAAACATATAAAATCGTTCTCTGGTATAAATTTGTGTCTTGATTGGGTTATTTTCAGGTATTTATATTTGCTTGTGAATTATTATTCTTACTTTATAAATTAAACTCTTATAAATTTATTTTTTATCTTTTTTTAAAAAAAGTTTTTTTTTATATAATGCCAAGAATTAAACTAATATTACTGATATCTCTAAGTTGTATAAATATTTGGTCTGAATGATGATTAAACGAATTAAAAGGATTTTTTTTTACTATTATGCGTATATTCTCTCTCACTCATTTATATTAGTCTTTAAAAGCGCTTATTTTTGTTAAATGAAAAAATATTAAAAAATTTCTGATAAATATAATTTTTCTTAAAAAAATATGTTATTACTGTTACATAATTAACTTAAAATGAATTAATTATAAATTCTGCTTTTAATTTTAAAAACGCATTCTTTTTGTGTATGCATGCACTTTCGTTTTATAAGCTCTTGCTTGACAATCTCATTGGCAATAAAAATTATGCATTTATGTATTTTATCATAAGGTACGTGCATGCACAATTTCGTTTATATGTGCATAACTCCTTTGCACGTCGCTTTTATGGAGCGTATTAATTAACGTACACATCAATCCTTTTTAAAGATTAATGTGTAAAGTAAAAACATATAAGAAAACTTCGCAAAAAAGTATATAAGAACTTTAAATATGCAGAGTTTTATGTTTATTTGTTGGAAAAAATTTTATAAAATTGAGAATAACGAAAATTTATATGTAAAGAATTTAACTAAACAAATAAAATTCTTATAAATTCCATGGATCTTTAAGATGCGAATAATAATTGATTTTAAATCGCACACATAACAATTCATATTAAAAATATATTCTGTGTACGCAGGTATATTATTTACGTATTTTAGTCAATTTTATCTTTTAAGAAAACTATAAGTACGACAGTTTTTTCCTGGCTTGCTTTTATATGCATGTGTTTTCGAAGTTACTCATATTTATTCAATTTTAATTAATTCATCGAATAGTGAATAGTCAAAATGTTTTTACGTTATTATTTCTGATAATTTAATCTTTCATTTTCAACGCCATTTTATAGTATATTTCTTTACAGGGTATCCGCAAAAAAACATTACAAAATGAATCTATATTTATAATACTGTTTTTATATATTTTTATAACTCTATTATATAATTTTTTGGTACTTTTCAATTAACTGGGCGCAGGTGATATATCGCCAAATGTTGCTACCGACCGCAGACAGAGTCGCCATCTACTACCATTTCTCGCCATTCTCTGAGATATTTTAATTAAGGTTAGAAAGGTTAGTCACTAATAACAAGTAGCTTTTATTTGTGCATATTTTATAGGACGACACCAAAAGTATTTGGCAAGACTGGAGCCGAGACAATATTGTTATAATTATTCAAATGAGTTAACCTTTCGTAGCTCATATTTATTTCGTTTTAGAATTATTTTGCATATTTTCTACGTATAATGCTTTTTAATTAAAAAGTTTTTATTTTCATTTTTAAAGAAAAAAAAAAGATTATAAATGTTCTAAGCCAAGATTTTGAACAAATAACTTGTTTAGGCCAAGTTTTGAAATCCTCTTGTGGTGACATGATTTCAACTCACCACTTGTTACACTACTTTGTTTCTTGTTTTTAAGAGGGGAAAATAGCTGTCTGATTTTTTCTTAAAACTGCATCCAACAAAAATGAGATACTGACAGTGTTAAAACTAGACTAAATATATTTTATCCAATGTTATTGAATAGTCATCACTAAAAATTAAAAATAATCTATAGCGCTTTCTTTTCTTTTTGTATTGCATTACTTAATCTAGTGTTGGTTTGCATCCCATTTGACTGTCTTATTGCATTTTATTTTAATTTTTTTTTAAATTTGTGAAATTTTTTCCCTTTTACTATTAACAATTGTTGTTTCTAAAAACCACATGCCATATATGGTAAATTTCCTATGTATATTTCTAAATATTCTCATTGCAATGTGTCTCAAAGTGAATTTTTTAAAAAAATTATGCAATACTAGGGGATAAAATCTATGCACTTGACGTATTAAATAATCAGCTTTGCTGTATAAACTATCTGTTGTATTTTGTTGCATAAGCTAATTGTCATACCCTTGGAAACTACTAATTGAACAAATGCAATCATTTTATTTTTATTCTTGTTCTGTTAATCAAAGGTAATCAATCAAACTGGTCATCGAATCGTCAATGGCTATCATGCTAAAATTAGCATATACTTTATTTGGTACATTCCTTGTTCCCTCACACACAAAAGCATTTCTCTTGTAGCTAATATTTTGGTTCAACCCAGAAATATATTTTGTTGAACCAAATTTTGTTTTAAAAAAAGAATGTCCTTATTATTTTATTTTTCTTTTGAAATTTGGAAACACACAGATAAAATTTATCTTAATTAAATTTCTGATGTGCTATCAGATGTTAAATTTTATGGACCCTGTTTTATATTTTTTTTCGACGAAGTTAAAACGGCTACATTAGGAATTTGAACCACTTTTTGGTAGGAATCTTATACAATGGCTGAATTATAGCTCCGGAGAAAATATTAATGTAAATACACACATACAATTTTAAAAGCGTAAATAATTTTGATATAGCAAGGCAATATGTTTTGTTTTGTTATTTTACAAATCTTCACATACGTCAAGGCATTTAGAAGCATTTTACAATGCGTACTAAGGAAATTAAAATGTCATATGTTGTATTAGTTTATATAGAAATCTAATTTTTGTCTGTTTTTTTTAAAGCAAATAATATGTTTAATATCGATTTGTTTTTATTTTTTTAATTTAGTTTTCTTGATTGTTGCAACAACAGCAGTCATCAAAAAATTACCATACGTTGATATGAATATGAATTTTTTTAAAACAACCATTAAGATATCCGACTACGTTCGTAACCGTGATTTTGCAAAAGCGTATAAATGGATAATATTTATGATATTTAGTGTCATTTAGATTAGAAAATGTATATAAAATTGTTTTAAGAATAGTATTACAGTAAAAAATTATTTAAGTACAATATTTTGACAAAAAATGAACACAGAATGACCCATTTTCAAAATATTCTCCTTTTGCGAAAAATGCTTCTATTATAATAATATTTTGCCTGTATATAGCTCAGACCTCTGTACAGAGGCTCAACTAGAATTTTTGAAACGCATAACTTGCAAGTCGGTTTATCCATGTTTTACGACTACAGAGGGGAGCAATTTTAAGAAAAAAACGCCGATAATCATTTCAATGGATTGTAACTCTGAAAATAATGTGAATTTTTCAAAAATCATAGTTGAGCCTCTGTACAAAGGTCTGAGCTATATACAGGCAAAATATTATTATAATAGAAGTATTTTTCACAAAAGGAGAACATTTGGAAAAATGGTTATTCTAAGTTAATTTTTTGCCGAAATATTGTATTTAAGTAATTTTTTTTTTGTCACAATGTCCTAGAAACTATTTTATACATGTATTCTAATCTAAGTGACACTAAATATCATGAAAATTATCCATTTATGCGCTTTTTTAAAATCATGGTTCCGAACGTAGTCGGATACCTTAACAATACAATACAAAGCAGAAATAGAAAAAATTACTACATTTGATTTCAAAGTTAAAATTAAAACCTCTTTTCCCAATGTCCCACTTTTTTAAGAGTTAGAATTTTTTTTCTATTCATATTCAAAATCAATATTCTAAGGATTTTTTAATTTTATTTTTAAGAAAATAATATTAAAACTATCCAAGCAAAATTTTTTAAAGAAAAAAAACACATACTTGCTTTAAGACTAATTGAAATATTAAAATATTTCCAAAATATTTTAATTTATTTCATTTTCAAAACGAATCAGTGCATGTTGCCATTTTCTGTAAACAATCACGAAGCAATTAGTGAAACAACTACAGCCTGTCGTCCCTGAATATTTACCTTGCATTTCTTATGTTCCGCCCGTTAAGAAAAACAATTTTTATTTTAATGTTCATAATTTCCTAGAAACTTTTTAAAAGTGCATTTTATTCAAAATGCATTAAAATTTTGCACAATTATTATTTGATTTCGAATGTATCAAGAAATAAAACGATCCTTGAAAGAGTGTCAATAACTGTTTCGCTAATTGTTCTAGGTATTATTATTATTATTTGGAGAAAGACAACTATAACTCTAATTTTTCCAGACCATTTTCTGTTCCTTTGTTACAATCAATTAATACTCTTTAATAATTTCTTTTCTGGCAATATTATACATGTTCTTTTATTTATATATTGTTCTCTTTTCATATATAATCAGTACTTAAGCAAGTTTTTATATTATTTATGTATTTATTCTGAATGCTAAGCTATTTGTTCAGAATTGTATAGTTATTAAAGGAAAAAAATATCCTAGAATTCTATAAATAAAAGAACAATAATAACAATTCTATAACTAGACAATTCTATAAATATTCTGAAGTCTTACACAAAAACTTTGGGCACAAATTACGTATTATTTCTACAAATTTTTTACATATTTATTTTGAATTCTAAGTTATTGTTTAAAACATCTAGTAGAAGGCTGTAGATTTAAAAATGTTCTATTATTCCATATTAAAAGGAAAAAAACTACAAAACTAAAAATTTCAGAAGACATGAATTATATACTGTTTCACAAATTTTTTATACGCTTATTTTGCATTCTAGGCTAGTTGATCAGAACATCTAACTTAATGTTCAAGAATTAAAATTGTTCTAGAATTAAGCTTGTTCTAGAAGTAAAATTGTTCCAGAATTAAAATTGTATTTATTCTGCATTTTACGTTTCTAAAACTTGTTTAGGATATCAAGATGTTCTAGAATCCAGTATTTAATCATAAAAATTGACGAATATATTGAAAAAAAAACCCGAAAAAACATTACCGGTGTCCGAAAAGTATTACATCACTTTCAAATATTAATTACAACAAAACAAATAAAAATATTTTCTGTTCCATAAAGAAAACACACATTCTATTATTTTTTACAATGCTTTATCGCATGGTTTAAACGTGCGCGCAACACATCGAGACGTTCTGTGAAGCTTTGCAAGATGAACAATTTGAATGGCGACTGTCATTCGACTTTTCATTTCATCAGTGTCACTAATTGAGAAGGTTGGCAAACAATGTTTTTCACGTATCCCCTTCAAGAAGAAATCAAAAGGTGTAATGTTAAGAGATCTAGGTGGCTACGCTATTGGACTTGCTCTTTCCATACATCGCCCGGGGAACTTTTTCTCACTTCATAACACCAGTGTAGTGGTCACTGGCGCAGCTAGTTCTGAGTGGGCCCTGTATCCTAATTTCTTCGGGGCCCTTTTTTAAGATATGGGTACCCTGTTAGAGTGGGAGTGAGTGAATATTAACGTCGCAGTGTTCAGCTACACGAGGGCTTTTTGCGACGGACCTCGTAATTTTGAAGCATGGTCAAGTGACGAGGAAGTCATCTGAGCTGGCATCCCCCTCTCCTAACTACCTCACCATACCTGGGCCTTTGTAGCTTGAGTACTCCGTATCATTGATACGATGGTCGCTACACCCCTGGTAGTGATGCACCATTTACGCTGTACATGCGTTCCAGATTTAAATTCAATAAACCGTTCTATAGCTTGCGCTTGTTCTGGTGGTGAAGCCATTTGGGAAAGGAGAATATTGCAAAACGTGGACGTTGCATGATCTAACTTGAATTTCATGAAACTTTAAACTTTTCTTTATGGTACAAAAAAAAACCACAGGTTAAAATTCTTATTTTTAATTAATTTTTGACAGTGTAGTCATACTTTTTATATTTTAAATCCAAGCTCAGTCCTTGTAAGTAAAATAAAAATCGAACATCGGCATCTCAAGTCAAAAGCTTATGCTCGAGTTAAAAACGAAGAAGTTGCCCTATAATCGGAACTATCCACAAACCGAGAAAACTCTGGAAGTCGGAAAATGTCTGTCAGCGTCTAATAACCGACTAGTCTTGTTACTCATTTTCCTCGGTCTCTGAGTCATTCTGATGCTCTTTCCGGCGGAACCGATGTCAATTTTCGGAACCGGTGAGGTATGAAACCGAACGGCTCCTATCTGGTTCTTATCAAAAGAAAGAGTTCCCGCAACGAAGAGGACCTTGAGTTATACCTTGGTTAAAGTTTGTTTCAGAGGAGAGACAGCACCCAACACAACCGGTCAAGGTTTCTACTGTTTTGACCTTCATTATGGCGCCGAGAATAATTGTTATTTTTTCCAAAGAATTCTATTTGGTGATTACACGAACGTTTGTCTGGAAAATAAATAACATGTTACGTTTCGAAGAAATACAAAGGATTTAATATCTATGCAGATATAAAGAATGATAAAAACAATTTTTTTCAAAAACAATTCCTTTCGGTGGTTTCGTAGGTGTAATATTAATTTAACTCCTATGAATATTTTCATTTCGGAATACATTGAAAAATGAATCAAAGACTCAATTAACCGAGCCTTGTTTCAATCAGAGTGCGTTCACATATATCTCTTTCTAGTTTTATTTATTTATCAAAAGAGAACAGAACTCCTGTACGATAAAACATTTAAAGCTTCAAGAAGTTCAGAAAAACAGTCTGTTCTTTAAAATTAACATTTCAAATGAGATTATAGTATTTTGTTCGCTGCATGGTTACACATAGTCTTTGGAACAGTAACGTCTACCTAAGGTCAATCAATCAGGCGTATAACCTGAGTTCGGTGCAAGTAACCTAATTTTAATCGACACATATATGTATCTTAAACATTAATAAAATACACTGAAAGACCAGCATGGAGATGCAAATTCTTATACATAAAATTATTTCTTACTTTTCAAAAGAACAGCAACCAATTTTAAAACATTTGATTTGAACAATTTTAAAACATTTTAATGAGCAAACAGAGAGATGGAATGAGCAAACAGAGTGATAACATGTAAACCAGTTTATTTATTTGCTTATTTTTTTTATGAATTCCGCTCCATGTTTGTCAACGGGATCAGAAGAGACATTTTAAGGCATGGGCCAATTGGGTTCGAGGCCCACAGCTTCGATCTCGGAGAGGAGGAGGGGGGGTGCTCGTCTCTTTCTCAAATCTGCCTCAATAAGATCATGATCCGAAAAGTTTTAATCATAAAATATGTTATTCCTGGAAATATATTCTAAGAAAACAGAATTTTGAACTATATACCAACTGACAATAGTAGCAAGACTGAAATTACTATATAATGCCATCGTCCGTGTCTAGGCCTAGGCCTATCACCATACATCCCCATTACTCGTTTAGTTGAAGGGTAACAGTTGGTCAAGTCGGTTTTTGCCTAGGTTTGTGAGATTGTGAGTCACGCAAATTTATTTGTTACGGATTGCCATTTGTGGTAGTATTTGTCAAAGAATGCTATATACTGTCTGCTTTAAAGGGTCGTTGGTTGGGCCTACTTTTGCACACTTGTTTAAATATGTATCTATAATGAAAACATGTAATATCTTCTTTTGTCTTTTAAGTTGAAATCTAACCTTGGAACTGTTACTCTGAACTATGCGAAATCTCTGAGACTGCCAACTTTTTATTTTAAATTTATCCAAATAATCCAATAAGTATTATTTCTGCATTGTATTAGATGTGTGCATCAGATTTTACATCGATAATTTGGATCAGAATGTCACTTAAATTGAATCGTTATCGAATTTTGAAGCTGGTTATAGTAATGTTAAAAGTAAGTTAGTAAATGTCATATAAAAAATATCCGTTTTGGTTAATTAGGCTCAATACAGAATTATGTAACTCTATGCACTTATTTCTGTATAAATAATATTTTCATAAATAAGTCCTTTGAACTTCAGACATTTCTAAATATAAAGAAAAAGTTATAAGATCGCATCCTTCAATTACTCTTTGGTAATATTAATAACATCTTATTAAACTCTAATGTTCTTATGAATATTTTTAATGTAATCAACTGATTTAAACTTAAAATGAAAAGAAACAGAGAGAGAACTGCTTCATCACAACATCTGCTTGTAACTTGAAAAAAATTTATGACTTAATCTAGTATTCACAACGAAGTATATTGAAATAATCGCAGTTTTTTTCAGTCAAAAAAATTATCTCTATATTTCATTGATTGTCAAGGTTGACTAATCCCAAAGGCCATCAATAAACGATAAAAATCCAGATATATTTAACTGGGTCAAAATCAACAAGGAAACTACAACCTTCCAGAGTATTATATTTAACAACTTCTATATTGTTTCTTTTGAAAATTTATTCTGGTAATAAAGTCGATTCAAAGGTCTTTTCTGTCAAAGATACATCAATTCTGCTTCATTCGCCGCCAAATCCAAAGCTTAACAAAGATCCTAGTAGCAGCTGATCCGTAACTGATGACTTCGAAGACAAGAGTTAGTGAACGGAAAAGCACATCCGCCATTGGTGGATGCCCTTGTTGCCACCATACAATTCTTAATAATGCTCAGGTTACACTGCCTTGTCGATAGATGACAGTCATTTACGATTCCCGTTTTCGTCCATCATGTTTTTTTCTCACGGCTCTCGGCCGTGAGTAGAGAAATCGTGAATTGAAGTTGTAGTAAATGGAATTGTGGAAAAATAGAAAAGAAAATGGTTATTTCTTTTTTCGTCATTAAGGTTACACATTGTTTTTGTTTGATGTTAGGGTTGTAGGTGGTATTTATTTAAGTTTATTGTAAAATAAATGTCAGAAAGAAAACCGTACCTGTATTTAGGTTAGAAGGAAAAGATAAGATGCACAATGACTTTGGGTCACACACACATGCTTTTTCTAGAGTTTTTCTTTTATTTTTATCATGAAGATAGTACAGATTTTGTTTTGAGTAACTTAAATCTCTCTACTAGTAGTCATCTTCAATTCGTGAACTTAACCCGAGAGCAAGCACGCACTCGATACTAACGTTAATAGTCGAGCGAGGTGACTGGGTCACCACAATCCTTTTTTTCATAATTCTTTTTATTGTACACGATAAAAATCGTACCTCCAGTGAATTATTTAATTAAAAGAAAGTGTACTTACCTACTTTTAAGGACTTTTTAAATTTTTTTTTTTTTTTTGATAATTTGAGAAAAAATATCAATCAAACTGAACCAAAAAGTTTCAAATGTGCGTGACTTTAATAAAGGACACAAATCACAGAAACTTTTCGCTAACATTACAGGAATGATATTTGCAGGCAAAACCGTCATATGTTGTTCATGTTATTGTAGTTTTATTGTCCTTTGATGATCGACAAATAGCATGTTGAACTTTTTCTTGCTTGAATCTTTTTGACAGGGGGAAGTATGTATTGTGCTATACTTATGGCTTCATATTTTTCTTGACGGAGTTCTTTAGGTAGCATTTGAAAATTTTTCTTTCAACTCAAACGTTTCATGTTCATCGCTTCTTTCAAATTTATTTTCGCTATCATGATTAATATGCATTATTTCAGCTGGTTCTGCCCTTGCTTGATCAGTTTCAAATTCCTTCAATAGAGATCACAGACACCCATTTCTTATTTTTTTGTTTTTATTCTGCTCTTTTACATTTGTAAATCATAATAAGTCGTACATCACAGCAATCAAAACCACTAAGTTGTTCACAAGGGGGAAATGCAGCATGGTCATAGAAAATATTGTGGAACAAAAGTGGTCGCACTGGGAACTCAGTTAAAACAATTACCTTACGATTTGTTAAAAATCGTTTGCTACTCCTAAAAAAGAGAAAATATGTGACAAATTCATTTTAGTTCCCATGAAGACTGGCATATAGGAGGATACTGGCAAAGTCATTGGTAACAAATTAGCAGTTTTCCCAGAATTAGCGATTTCGTGAGCCTGGGGTGACTCTGCGCCCCGCGCTCCCGCTCCAGGATTAATCTTTATCCAATGGAACTCCTACATTCTGTCTCAAACCTAAACTGGCGAGCCAATTTGAAAGGAATAAAGTGCATTCGGAAGAATTATGGAAGAATTCGGAAGAAGGAAGTTTATTTGAAATTATTTTTTTCCCAAAGATTTCTTAAAATATTTTTATGCCTACTGATTCATTTATGTGTTTTCAGAACTTTAAGAGAAATGTTAAAAGTATTACAAAATACCACAAAAAATATGTAAGTTCAGCTAAGCCTTTAATATGTTTGCTCTTTTGAAAGCATTTTATTGCATTTAATTTACTGCTAATATTCTTCATTCTCCACTGTGCGAAGGGTCTTCAAGGACTCAACTCGCGACTCACCGGCCATGAGTACTTGACCATAATCACTAAGCTAAAGCGACCACCTTAAAGGATTGAAGAAGTCTTATAAGGTGTTACGTTTTGGTCGAGATGAAGGAAAGCTTAACATTGGAAAGTTTTAGATAGCTTAAAACGTATTAAGACATAAAATTTGTAAATTAATATGGTAATATTTACGTTAAGTAGTAAAAACAAATCTGAAGTTTATTTATGTCCTTTTGTGACATTTCTATCCTTATAAAGACATTAAAAAAAAAAAACATTTTTGAAGGCTTGTGGTGAAATAACTCATAAATTTGTGTTCCCGAAAAAATAATTATTATTTCATTATCCAAACGAACATTATATTTATTCCATAAACATTCCAAAACATTATATTTATTCTTTTGCTGACTGCAAACACGTATCAAATTTCTTTACAGCCCCAATATTATTTTCTGAAACATGCCACACCGATTTTTTTCAAATGAAAAAAAGTTCTAAATGTTTCCCATTTATGTGTTCTTGAATAAATATATGGCCATAAGTAACTGCTTGATAGGAAGAAAATGAACTCTTAGAACCTGTTTTACATTTCTAATGTTCAAAGAACTTAAAGGCTACTGGATCACTATGTTATGTTAAGGCAATGTTTACTTTTCTCAAAATTCTCATCATAAACTGGTTAGAATGATTAAAAAGAGATCTATTCTACATTTTATTTTAAAGCTGTTTTTTAATTAAATCTCTTAAAATTAAGGTTAATCCCGATTTATTCTATATAGAAACGTATAATTAAAGCAGTAATGTTTATAAATTACTTCGGTCTTTTGAGAATCTTTTTGAAACAATGGGATTGAGCTTCCGAATTTATTCGTGAGCAAACAGTTATTAACAGTTTTAAACTTTTATGAATAACTAAAGAGGATGAAAGTCATTCCCCTGTATAAAGAAGATCATAGTACAAGGAATCAATTCGAGAAGATCGTGGAGTTCATGTTTGGGTCAATAACAAAACCAAAATGACATCTAAAGTTCTTTCAATTGTAAAACATTGCTAACAGTAGCGAAAACCAAACTTTTGTTAAAAAAAATTAACGATAATTTGTTTAAAAAAAATTTAATTTTAATTTTTATGTTTATTTAATTATTTATGAAAAAAAAAAAAGAATAATAAATTGCTTTGTTATAAGATACTGTTTGTTGTTGTCAAATCGATTAACATATCTAAGTTCAGTGGCGTAACGTACTCCCCCGCAACCCATCGCGAGGGGTCCAGGATTTTAGGGGGCCCAACTTTGCAGGAGAGCGTTTCGTTACGCCACTGACTAGTTTCAGGAGCAGAATGGATTTCCACAGGATTAACATTGCATTCGCGAACTCAAAGTGACTCTATATGGAAATTAATGACACTATTGATTGATAGGATGTTTTTTTTTGTTTATGAGCTTATTGATTGAACAGTTCTTTTCATGTGATTAAATGCTCAACATTTAAATCACGTTGTTGCAAAGTGAAAATGGCGAATCAACTGCTAGAAATCGAAAAAGGAGTAGGCTGAAAAATGGCCACGCCTAATCAATATTTTGATAAAGGATTGGCTGAGTATTTTGAAACATTCCGAGGACATTTTTTTTTCTTACTGGCTTTTGCTTGTTCTGTCTTTATATGTTTCAACAGCAACACTAAAAATTATTTTTAATTTAATATTTCTACTGTTGAATATTTTGAGCGAATTAAGATTAAAAGTCCATTTTTGTAAAGATTCTATGACTTATTTATTTTTAACCTGGGGAAATGACCTTCAAAATATATTTTAATTAATAAAAGTTGTTTCAAATTCTCATTTTTTTTAATTTTATTTAAAGTTTTAACAGACTTGAAACTCAATAAACTGAACCAGTTGCCACAATTCGAATACTAAATATCGTGTTTGGTAATATGAAATAAATATCGATACAGTTCAAAATGTTATAAATGCATATTATACGATTGTAAACAGTAAAAACCACCATAAAATATAATACTACTTTAAAGTAATATTTAAAAATGTTTCGGATGTTAAGTAGTCTGAAATATATTTTAAAAAAAGTTTAGTTGATAAAACTGTTAATGATCTTACAAATACGATAATTAATTACGTGGTATTAATCATGTCATAAATAAAATTTTAAAAAATTGCTTTTTGCTCTTACAAATTCTCTGTAAAGTTTATTTTCCTTCTTTTTAAAAAAAATGGATTGATGATTAGAGGTATTTCATGTTATCGTGTAGAGTTTTTTTTCATATCTGTGTGAATTAGCTGTGTTACTTTGCTGAGATAAAGTAAAACCCAATTGTAACGAATTGCTCTCATACAAAGGTGTTTTTCAATTCAGTTTTTCGTCATCTTAAAAAAAAGTTAAGAGCATGCTTATACACGAATTTATTCAAGCAATCGTACAAAAGAAGCTTAGACAGTCTGAGAATTCGGCTTGGTTTATTTTTTGAATTAAGTTCAGAACTCAAATATCGGTTAAGTTCAAACCTTACTAGTGAAGCATATACTCTTTCGTATAAAATCTATTAGTTAAAAATATATAATATTAATTAAAAATCTGCGGATTAAAAATGTTTTTAAATTAATTTTCTTCTTGGTTATATATTACTATTATTGATTTATTGGCTGTGTGTTTATTAGCGTCGTGTTTTGAAGTTACACGAGAACTATGCCTCGTAATTTTTAACCACAGCCAAGTACTGATAACGACACCTGAAGTAGCACCGCACTCTCTATGTACAGCTCTGTGAAACTTGTGTTTCTGCGTTATATATGTTATATGCATTTTGTATCGTAATATTTTAAAGTATGAAATTTATGTAGCAAGAATATTATGATCGATTCAGTCTATCTCAGAAGAAATAATTTCGTTATTTAGTTTTCTATTTCATAGTTTTTAAGATATTTTGTGGCCTCTTTCAATTTTTTTAAAAAAATTTTTAGCTCTATTTTACTGTTTGCTATTCAATAGCTAAAAAAGTTTTAATTTACTTTTATATCGGGAGCTTTCAACCATGAGTAATCGTAGGTTTGTTTGTAATAAACAAACAAACTAAAATTATTCTAAAATTATTCTAAAATTATTTACTATGGTATATTTTTTATTTTAATCAAACATACTTCATTAAAAGTAAAACTATTGAATATCTTTATTTTCCTATACCTGGGCTGAGCTAAGATTTTCTAAATAGTGAAATTATTTCTTATTTTAATATATCGTAACAGAGAAATTTAAAAAAAAAAATGGCTATTATTTTAATTAATCGTAACTCTGAAAATAATAGTTTTTCAAAACTCCTAGTTCAGGCTCTGTATAAAAGTATTAGCTATGTATAGCCAAAATATTATTATTATAGAAGCATTTTCCACATAAAAGGAAGATATTTTGATTGTTTGTCATTCTTCTTTCAATTTTTTTTTTTTTTTTTTTTTTGCCAAAAAATTGTATTCAAATAATTGTCTCTTGTAATAATATTCTAACAACAATTTTATACGTACATTCTTATTCAACTGACACTAAATATCAAAAAAAGTATCCGTATATACGCTTTTTCTAAATCACGGTTCCGAACGTAGTGAGCCACCTTAAGGACCTACATCGCAGCTACTAATAGGAACTTTAGATCTCTACTTTCAAAACTGTGTTTATTCCTTGCATCTAACTGTTCTGATGTCACTGACCTGCAGGCTGCCATAAAGAAGACACGACTTACACGAGCCACGAACAATAATCTTTCTTCGGAAAGCTACTTTATATCTGTATCACTTACACGAAGGATTTAAACGTAACACAATGTCTTATTCACAGATATATCTTAAAAACCAAAGCACCGGGTGTCTTCCTCCGAGTCCATGCTTAAGGGCCATTAACTGAATCAGATAGCAGCGGTTCCCTCTATAAGACTAAGAATTATTACCCGAGTAACAATGCATAGGGTCGTTTTTTTACCGCGTTTTATCTTAAACACCCCCCGACGTGATGTGAAGATGCGGAAATAAAGTTTTAACCCTTTTCGTTTAAGAACATCACGAAATGAGTGAAAAAAACATTAACGAAGAAGAAACACAATAATGGATGGAAAAAAATAAAAGAGAGCTTTGGTCATTACGCGCCACCGTGGACGAGTAATCTCATTGTGTCCGAGTACACAAAAAAGCTTTTAGTCCACTTTTGTTTGATAAGATCAGTGGAGGGATTAGCGTAACCGCGGTGGTGTAAAAAGTTCATTGCAATGTCGCTCCGAGTGTTGAACTCTAGGTTTTTGACATAAGAAGGTCTGCTACTCTTGAAAAGTGGCCAAATTTGGTAAAAGAACCACAAAATTAAATTAATATATATATATATATATATATATATATACGGGATAGTATTTATAGATGGAGTATCCAAGATTTCTTAGTGAACTTTTGAATTTTAAATTTATTCTATATGTTTCATATCAGTGCAAATATTTACAATTTGCTCTACTCCATTCTCATACAAGAGGCCACAAATCAATGCCCCTCACCAAATTTGGTAATATAATTTCAAAATTCTAATTCTAAACTTTATTAAAATATACAAGCAGTTGTATTTTTACATCTGGTACCTAAGACTTCTTATTGTACTTAAGAACTTTGAGTTCATTGTATGTGCCTCACATCAGTGCAAATCTTTAGAGTTTTCTAAGCTCCATCCTGATACTAGTGGTTACAAGTCAATGTAACTCACAAATTTTGATAATATATTAAGATTCTACTTTATAAAAATATTTTATAAATATATGTAAGGGATTGTATAATATACAATACATAAAGTACCTAAGACTTCTCAGTGGACTTTAAAATGTTGAATTTATTCTCTGTGCGTTTCATATTAGTGGAAATACTTATAATTTGCTCAACTCCATTTTGATGCAAATGAATGCAACTCACCAAATTTGGTAACATAATTTCAAAGTTCTATTTCTAAATTTCATAAAAATGTATAAGTATTTGTATTTGCACATATGGTACTTGACTTCTTATTGGACTTTAAAATTTTTAATTTATTCTATATGTTTCATACTAGTGCGAATGCTTACATTTTTATCTATGCTCCATTCTGATACAAGAATCAATCCAATGCACCCAGTTTGGAAATATAATTTAAAATTATACTTCTAAAAAATTTATAAAACCACATAAGTATATATAACTGTATTAATATATCAGGTACCTGAGACTTTTCATTGAGCCTTAGAATTCTAAATTTATTCTATATGTTTATACCAGCGCAAATGCTTGTAATTTTTTATGCTCCATTCTGATATAAGTGACCATAAGTCAACATAATAAGTAAAACAAAGCATTAATTTTCTCTCAGGATGTATTAGAGTGATAATTATCGTCAGGGAATAGTGTCCTCTCTCTCTCTCTCTCTCACTCACTCTCGTTCCTTCACACTCTGCTTTTGGGATAATTAGAAAGCAAAAAGAACTGTTATTAAACACTCAAAAATAATAAAGACAGTGGATTCTTACTTAATTTTTAAAGATGTTAATTTAAAGAAAACTCGCTTTTTTTACTGCTTTCAATATAAAATGTTCCATTTGATCTCTTCTTGATTCTATTGATTATTTTATTTGATTAAAAAATTGTAAGAATTTTCAACCCTTATTATTTTTCTTTCTTCTTTTGATGCATTTCCTTAAGAACAATAAAAATAAAAAAGTGCAGAATTGAGTAAGAAAGCATAAAATTTAATAACCCTTTATCCACCGCATTATGATTTACGGCAGTTTTTTTTCATACAATATTTTTTTTGAATCTCTACATTGAAAATTAAGGGATATACATAAACAAAATACTCAACTTTGGAAATTTCATCCGTTAGAGCTAATTAATTAATTAAAGATATTCAACTACAAAATTAATTATATACACTGTTTACTTAAAATAAATAGCCAAATCGTTTTCTAAGGTCTTCATTAATATACAAAAAAATAAGACACTTATCTTTTGACATTAACTACTTTTTCGGAACAAAAATGACACTCTTCGCAATCCGCCGAAAACGCCGTCAGCTGAAAACGCAATTTCTGCTATAAAACTATTCGCCTTCCCCACTAAAATGCTCATGATAGAACCCGTGCTGCCATATATCTTGGAAGAGTGGATTTAAAAGAATATTCCTGCTACGTATCGTCAGAGTATTCGTAAAAATGGTTATTCTATGTAATTTTAAAGTGAGTGGTACTTATAAGTACCGTCGGTAGATAAAGGGTTAAACTAACATTACGTTTATGAATTCAAAATAGCTGGTAAGATTTGATTGATCTTATTTTAATTTACATCTTACTGTGAAGCAATACGAGGGCTACTGGAGACTGACTTCGGTCTCCGTTCTCATCATTTGAACTCCGATCAAGTGACGAGTGCGACACTTGAGCTGGCACCCTCATGAAAGGTCAGTAAACGGATGCCTTGAAGTATTAATTATATTTCGAATGTTTTACCATACTTCATTTCATTTCAGTATGCAGTCATCTCATTATTAAGAGTAAAATTTTCTTACCTAGGAATACTTAAACATCAAGCTTTCATTTTAAAAACTTTATTTTGGTTTTAAAAAAAATACTATTTGTATTTTAACTTATTAAAATTCTAAGCCTGAGGTCTAAGTTTTAAGCGTTTTATTTCTTACTTTAACTATTTAATACTTTCAATTTTATTTGTTTTCTTTGTGCAATAGACCAATTACTACAAACTGTTCAATATTTTTTTTCGTTGAGCCTACTTATCATATATTTAGCCTTACAACTTCAAAAAAGAGCTCCAATACATTTCCTACAAGTAATTCTAGGAATACATTTACTAAATGTCCCCCCCCCCCAAAAAAAAAGTAGTTCTTTCTGATGAACACTTACATATCACTGAGGAAAGAAAGTTTAACAAATATTTGTTAAGCTTTTTCTCAAAAATATCATGCATGAAAACGTCTTTTATTTAACTAAATGAATGAGAAATTTATACAATGTAATTAAATTTCTATTCTGGTCTTAAAATTAAGTTTAATTAAGTTTCAGTAATATATAACATTATTTCTCTAATGAATTTGCTTCAAGGAAAATAAAATATTTAACTATTAAGTCATTCTAAATTTCCTCATTCTACGGCTAAATAAATTTTATAAATAAGATTGGTTGAATATTAATATCATTTGCTTTTAATAAGAATACTTAATTATAATTTCGTGGGTGGCAGCAACAAATCAAATTGTGACAAAAAGTGCAGAAAAATACAGCTGAAAAAGAAACAACTTTATCTAGTAGACCATGCAATTAACTATTTTCCACTTTAATTATGGTTAATTAATACATATATGCTGCCCAAATATTTGATTTTAGAAGCATAGGAGTATATAGAAACTTTTTCATTATAAAAACATTTTCATTACCTGCATACACTGAATTTCTTTTTGAATCTCTTCTTATTTATATCAAAAACCTTTCGTTTTTCTAAGTCATTTAACGTATAATCAAAGGTTTCTTCAACTTCATAAATTAAAAGAAACCTCTGCTTTCACCATCTGTCTTAAGTAATTTGATTTCTCAGATGCTAAAAATAGAATACAAAAATCAGACCATCAACCAAATGATTTTTTCCCTATTTAATCTCCTGAATTAAACTATATTTTAGTTTCGGTGATTAGAAAATAACATATTTCGAGATTGTTCTCGGTGGAGCTTGAAATTGTAGAAATCTCGAAGAGAAAAAAATTCCAGTTTTTCCCTCTTCTGAAATCTATTTTCCAGTTCAGTGGAAGAAACACAATGAACCGTTCATTCGATTTGTTACTTTCCATTTTCTTCCATTTTTTTTACTTCGTCTTTTGTTTGAAATTTCTGTCCTGACTTAAATGATATTGTACAGTAACATTTTTTTAAAAGAACCTTTCTGACTTGTAATGTTATTTAGGAGCTTCTTAATTTCACTTGTTTTTTAGATTGTTATGTATTAATCGTCATCGAAACTCATCTATAGCTGAACGTCGATGGCAACAAATTGTTATGCTGACGATTGATTTGACTAATATAGCTTATTAGAGAACTTTTGGAACATGCAACATTTAATAAGAAACTTTTCAAAGTCTTTTTGCAGAAGATTCAGTTTTTTTAAGTACATTAAATAAGAAAATAAGACATCTATATATATACATATATATTTATTACATGTATATTCATTTCAAGGGGATAATAGCCTTTGTTGCTCCATATCCCACAAAACCTGTAACTTATTCTGTGCATTCCTTTTATTCTAATTCCTATTTTGTTTGATATTCTAATGTTCTACATTCAATTTATTGAAGTAACGAACTCTCGTATTCTTTGAGTAAGCGGCTCTGTTTCATTATAAAACAGCCCGTCAAACTCAAAATGAATAATGTGCTTTTTTTAATTAAATAAATTTAATATAGAACATTAGAATATTAGACAGAATATGAATTTGAATAAAAGGAATATACAGAAGAAGTTATATTAGTCGAATCAATCGTCAACATAACAGTTTGTTGCCACCGAAGTTCTGCTAAAGATGAGTTTCGATGACAATTAATACTTAACATGTATTCAAACTCATAAATTAAAATCTAACTTGAAAAAGCATGTCAGCAGCTAGTTAGATGCGTATTTTGTAATAGTCATAATGGTTTATCGATTTATATAAGATGATATTTTTGTTTATATCTGAATGTTAGTACATCTCTGTTTAAGTCTTATACAAATTCGTATTCTTGATCGTATTGAACCAAAATTTAGCATTCAGCATCGCTAATGTTCCAACGGAATTGTAAGCATATTTCCTCTATAGCAAGACTTTTCATATTTATTTGTTATATAATGAACTTTTTCTAAAATCTCCTTACTCAAGGAAGAGTTTGTATGTGCATGTGAGAGTCACTCAATACCATGATTTGCAATCAATAGTGGAAAACCGTTCCCGTTCAAGTTTAGAAAACGGTTACTATATTTGGCGACATCTTTAGATTTGGCAACGTTTAAGAACGGGTTTTACAGAAATCGACCCCTAATGAGTGCTTATAGATACAAATCCCTATTTTGGAGCAATTTTACCTACAGACTTCAAATTTGGCGAACAATTGCTTTTGTTGAGTAAAGATCCGCCATGAACGGGGGAGGGGGGTTGCAGAAATCGACTCTCAAAGCGGATGCGAAGGTATTATAAGTAAAAATTCCCGTTTTTGAGCTATTACATCTACAGATAATTTCGTAAAATTTCGCTTGCATATTTTTCTAATTGAGTAGAAATTCCATATTAATGGGTTCCGCAAAAATCTACACCAGGGGATGGTGTTTTGAGGATTTAAAACATAAATATATTTGGTTTTAAAAATTCAAGGTTTATCCTTTTAAAATCAGGAGGTGAGGGGTATAATAATGTTTTTTTAATACAATCGAAAACTTAAAGCTAAGACTTAGATATCAATAGCTTAAATATTTTTTTTATTTTTATAATGGACTGCGGATTGATGTTTTACCATTGCAGACCAAGTACATTCCCCGAGAGCTGGTATCTCTTTTTTTTAGTGCGGCACCATATAAGCCGATGTCAATCACCGCTGGTACTTTTGACGCCCAGTTTCCTACCCAGAGGGAGGCACCTGAGCTCTGGCGATACGAAACCGTACTTAGAATTTTAATTTTTGCCAAGAGCACCTAAGCCAAACAGGCACGCATGGGATCTTTTACATACCGCTTAATCATACAACATGGTCACTGTCGATTTTCTATAACTATATATAGTCATACATGATCATGAAACACCCAGTGCGAAGCAGGTGGATAACGGCTAATAATATATATTTCATATACATTGATTTCCATACATATTTCATTGGTTAAGATAGCTATACTACTCAAAATCAAATAATTGTTTAATAATGTCGAATCTAAAAGTACACAAGAATTATTGTCTAAAACTAAAGAATATAAATATACATGAAAATAGCTCTGAATAAGTAGCAAAAAAACGCTATCAATAAGTTCACATAATTTCTATTAAATTTTGATATGTTATTGTGTTGCAGAGCTGATGATAAATCCTTTAACAATGAATAAAGCCCAAAATTACTTTTGAATAATCTAGGGCGACAACATTTTCCCTTCACAGTTGTGTTATCAAAAGGTTTTAAAACAATTTAGTGGAGGATACCTTTTATATATATGAATATACAAATATATATATATATCAGTTACTTCTTCATTGTTATGTATACACTGCAGCATTTATATGACAAACATTTCCAATTTTTTCGCGATTTATCGGTTTCCTAGAAGTCATGCACCAGTTTTAGTCCATGGTCAGAGGAATGATAACCGCTATTTGGAAGAATTAACTCGACTCGAATAAGAGACATTAGTTCGTAATTTTAAATCCTCATTAAATGACCAGGAATAATTTAAGATAATATCTCACCTATTTCATTCTTCATCACCTATTTATGTTCTTCGACGTTCATTATAAATTCCAACAAATTGTAATCGATTTTAATTATTTCGGGTCTTAATTATAAGAACGGAAAATATCAGGTCACTGATAAGCCCTTTTTAAACACCAAGACATTCTTCGCAACCCTGTCCAGCTTCCTGCTCGCATTCTACCACCAGATTAATAAGTGGGAGGGAAAGCACATCCCATTTTTAGATTGGCTCCCTTTCAAAAACAATGGGCATTGCCGTCTGAGGTCGATTATTGGACAATTACTTATCAATTGTGCTACTAAAAGCGTGAGCATTTCCGCATGGCCAGGTATGCGGAACATCCAGTGGAACAGTTCCCGATACACCCCTCTGGTAACCATTAAGGAATTATAGAATAACAACAAGCCTTTTTTTCAGCAGGTAGTCCTGTCTACACGTGAAGTTCCAGAAACGTAATAGTAACATGACACAATTTACTGAGCTTTCAATGAAGTGGCAAAAATAGCTTCGGAAGACATATAAAACCAACGGATGTGGACAGTTTGTTTATTGGATTTAGTCCATTGGAACAGAGGGTTATCAGCGGGGAATTAACCTTTATCGTCAGTGTAATCTGTTTCAAAACGATGTATTTTTGAAGACTGGCTTATTTTTTTGAAATTCGTATCGCACTACCGTAAGTAGGCTTAGCTTTTGTATTTATTGAAGATTTCAAAATCTTGGTATTTCCTGTGTATAATATATTCGTACAGAAAAGATAAGTACAGTTAATGTATAATTTTTCGTACTCCATTTACGCTGAAACATTAGTTTCAGTGACATCTTAAGACTTTTTGAGGCCCTAGGCACCTATAGAAAAGCAAGCTCCAACTGCCATCCTTTTAAGTATGTAGTATATAGCATACATTGTCAAATACTCGTACAAATGAGTAACCTATAATAAATAAATATGCGTAACTAACAATCTCACAAATATGCACAAACCGACTAAAACGACTGCTGTCTTTCGACTAAATGAGTAATGATGGTATTTGGTGATAAGTCTTGGCCTGGACGCTGACAACGGACATGATAATGTTCATCATAGCATGGACATAATGCAGTCTTGCTACTTTTGACAGTTGGCATATAACTCCCATAAATTCCCAGTTTCTTGGAAAATATATTCCGGGAATAACATTTGATGATTAAAATTACTCGGATCAGGATTTTATTGAGGCCGAATTGAGAATAAGACAAGGCCCCCTACCCCAAGGTAGAGGCTCTGGCCCCGGGCCCAGTTAGACCATATCTTAAAACGTTCCTGAATAGTTTCCCAACTATAGGAGCTTATTTTCTGTCCATGATAATATATAGAATATAAGAATATGAAATCAAAGTACCAAACCAAGCTGCTGTAGTAATGATACAACAGCTTGTTACTTATTCTTTAAATAATAAATGACTTTGAGCTTATTTATTTTGTTTTTTAATGCTCTCAAAGTTTACTTATTTATTTTTGTTGTATGTAATACTAAAAGTCAATAAAACTGATTTCTGTCTTAATTTTAGTATTACTCCCATTACTCACATTGTTAATTACAATTTTTATTAAGTTATCCTAGGTAGAATAAAGCATAACCTTTAAATGAAATTGATTATTACGAGACGTTACATACACAAACACATATGTATTATATACTTTAGAAATATGTCAAGGCTTTTTATGAAATATTCTCAACAACCAATATTCTTAAGCCAAAAAAATACGACTTCCTCATATTGCTGTTTCACATAATATGCAGGAAAGCATCATTGTCATAATTTTTACAAGGCAATTTGAGGCTTTTTAACTGTCAAACCATCCAACAAAGCAAGAAAGAAACACAGCTTAAGGGATTATTTTTCTCTGCGAAATCTACATTCAAAGGAAGTCAACTCTTTGTATGGGCTAGTCTCCTATTTCCCTACTTCTTTTTTTACTTGATTTTTCCACAATGTTTGCGGCAAGGAAAATTCTTTGAGCGACATTAAGAAGATGTTATTTCATCCCTAAAAACTAGTTTGAACTACTTTATTCAAGGCCGATAGGAATGTCGCTTGAATTTTACATTTTATTTTTTACTCCTCATCTCTTGTTAACAATCCACCGTTAAATACCAAGGTGAAACTTATCCCTATTAATATTACTTTCCTGTGTATTGAGCAAACTATTGAAATTGTTGAGGAATTTAAAAATGTGTTGTTGCTTCCTGAATAATAATTCTTCAAACGATAAAACTTATTTTGGAACAATGAAAAATTTCGGAATCTATAGGCAAATTCAGTCTGGCTTAACTATGTATTTTGTTTTGTTCCAGTCACCGTTACTGAGAAAATAGCAAAAAAAAAAGGAAATTTCTATCACATGATTTATGTGATTAAAAATATGTATTTGATATATTCATACTTGAAAATCCCTCTCTGTAATCTTTATTAATAACAATGTGTTCCAAATATATGGAATTAATATTATTATTATAATTTTCCTTTTAAAATAAGTGATTAAATAGTAAAATTACTATCATTAAAATCGAATATAATATAATCAGAATCTTGCCTGAAAGTTTAAGTTTGATAGCATTTAATTATTACATGTATTTAATATAATTGTAATTACTTTCTTCACACATACAATCTGAGATCTTATTATGAACCTTATCATTAATAGCGAATTTTCAGTCTTATGAAAATCTATATTCGTAATAAGCAAGAATTTTGATTGTAATAATTCATATTATAAAATAGATTCAGTAATTATGAAACTCATTATTGCTTTTTTTTTCTATTGTTGAAATTTCTGATACCATAGCGTATTTCTTCCGTTTCATGCTAGCTATAAAAGTAATTACGTTACATATATATAATCTTGGCAAAAATTATTTTTCTACCATAAGAACAACTCTCTACCGATAGAGCTTCCGCTTGTTGCTATAGTTACGGGATGCGTGCATTTTCCAACCGGTGGCACTAAAAAGACAAATCATTAAGAATTATATCTTATTCTCGTTACTTTTAGTAATTTCAAATCTACTACCTAAGAATAAAATCCTATGCTTACCGATGCAAAAGTAATGTTCCACAAAATCGACATTAGAAACATAATAATGTGTTAACGTATTTTTAATAAGTTAAAAGTTTTATTTCATTTCAAACTTAGATGAGTCAATTTCGTATATATACAAAGAAACTATAAAGTTATTTTAGAAAATAAGAATTGTCTGGAAGTAATCCTTTTATTTTTTTTATTTTTAATATTAAAAGGCTATTTAACTGTGCAGTTTTATTTAAGCCTGAGAAAACAAATTGAAGTATCGCAATGGTTACGGACCCAACAATTGTTGTTGCTGTTGTTGTCGCGTCCTTCCCGAAGGAAGAGGAATGAATGTTGCCAGAGCCTATGAGACAGGTTGGACTTCTCTATGGTAGATGGTGACACCACCTATCTTCACCTCCACAATTTAGGCATGGAACTGGAGGGGAGGGAAATATTCTCCAGTCCCCTGGACACGTGGTTTCAGCTGCGACCACCCACAAGATTTTCGGACCCACTGATTTAACGAGCACGTACTCCGTGTGTACTCGGAAGGTATTTGATGGCATCGGGCATCGAACCCAAGCCTTCCGGTCTGGAGTCCGATGCTCTAACTACTAGGCTACCCACGGCCTGACCCCTCAATTAAAATACTTATATAACAAAATTATTATAATGTGCTGTACAGGGCTCGAAATATTGAAAAAGTTTCGATTGTTCTCCGACAGTGGCGTAACGTACACCCCCGCATCCGGGGAGGGAGGGGCATAAAGCCTGACTGATGCCAAGTACTTACCCTTTGTAAGATCCGGCTTAGCACCACAAACCTGACTTTGCACGGGGGGGGGGGGGCGCAAATATTCTTCATTACGCCACTGTTCTCCGAAGTATTGAACTGGGCTAAAAATATTTCCGCTGTTGAAACTTTATAATATACAATGTTCATTTATAAATAAAAAAAAATAAGTAGTTTTATTTTTTACTGGAAATTATTTTGATGATTTAGTTACTTAAGTACACTAAATACAACAAAAATATACCTCTAAACAAAACAACTTATGTTGAGATAGTTGTAGCTACTTTTTCTCCGAATGTCTTGCAACTGGACTCATCACGGATTCTTTGGATGCAATCGTGTTCGAAAGGATTCAAGAAAAATGCTGATCGCATATTTTTTTATTGATGTCGATAAGATAGTTGAAGTCCACTCATTACAAAAAAAAGAAGAGATGTCCATAAAAGAAAGCATCAACAATATCAAAATACGCGTGCTAAGCTTAGGAAAGACGAAATTGTTTTTTCCCTCAATTCTATACCGTTCAACCGATTAAATCCACAAAACTTCTTGAATGTTCAGAAAAAAAGTCAATTGGTGGTATCCGGTGGATGATGCAATGCTGTATCAACTCACTTAAAAAATGTGACGCCGGGAACTTCTAAGAGTTAAAGTTGCAGTTAATTTAGCTGTACCGTTAAGCAGGTAATTGAAAAGAGTAAAGGATAGCGCAAATGCCTTGGGAGATTTAGGCCTATTATGAATTAACCAATATGAAAAGCCCTTTCAAGAGAATTAAAATTAATTTCTATATAAATCATAAAATTCTTAGAATTTTAAGATATTTGTGAATATGCCCCTTTTTTTACCTTTGTCAAGAAAAATATTTGTTAAACCTTACATTTAGAAGACGAAGCATGTAACTTTTTTTATACAGAAAAAAAAATGGATTCATTTGGAGTGAAATAAATAGTGAAACAAAATGTGACGTTATATATAGTATAGCAACTTCATAATGTAATATTAATGCCGATTTTTTTACAGAAGCAAATGTCGTATTCTTTATCAGTTACGCGAAGAAAAAACTTTAAGCACTCACGGGAACTGTAATTTTCTGTTTCTCTATAACATATGGCTACTGACAGGTCCAGCAATTACTGAACACCCAGCAGCGCATATCTTTAAACCAAAACAAAAATAATTTTCCGCTAGCCCAAGCATGTCAAGCACTTGGTTGCTGTAATAAAATATATCCAAACAAACAGACGATAAAAAACATTTGCATTCGAATTGAAGTGAAATAACGAACCATTCTGTCGAAATCGCGAGTAGAGTAAAAACCCTTTTTGTCGAGGAAAAGTTTGGAGAGACAAAAAGCCGGGTGGGTCACGTGAGGCTAGGTCTGACCTTGCATCTTCTCCGCTTGACCTATATCCGGCGGCCAATCGCTGAACCGGTGTGGCTTTCCTCTCACATGAAAAGAACCAATTAGCTCAGCATCACGTGTCGATGGGTGATTAACCAACTCTTGAAATGAAAAACCAGGAAGTTCAGGTTAGCTCTCGCTTAATGTTGATACTTCGCTGTCGACCGTTAGATGGAAATTTAAATGTCTCCTGCATTAACTGCGACTGTCTCTCTAAGTGGTCTTGGACATGGAATGGGAAGTCATTATACAGCGTGATAGGACCGTTAACTTTCGGAGCTTTGGTTAAATTGTATTTTTAGCGTTTGCTTCCTGGTTTGCATGTGGATATCTTCATGCATGTTTAAATTTCTGGATATTCATTTTGGTACTAAAGTAATTCTTTCTTAGTTTCGTTGTGATAAAATAACCCCCGCTTTTAAAACTTCATCTGATCTTAAAGTGTCATACGATTTGGTTCGAATTTTTTCATTTTAATGCTCTCTGCAGTATTTGTTAAGCGAGGTTTTCCCCCCTTTATTTGATTTTTAAGTCAAACAACCCATCCCTTGTCCAGAATGTCTGGACGAAAACGTAATTCACCTGTCCCCCGACTTAAACGGGAGATAGGTTCCTTAGAGAAAACCGCGTAAATCGAAGTAGTAAGTTTTTTTGCAAAAATAATGTAAATCAAAAACAAACTGAAATAGGCATTATTCGATCCTTTATTATTGTATATGTTACCTAAATGTATTTTAAAAAATATATATTATTTAAATGTAGTTTAAAAAAAATATATATATATGTTATCTAAATATCTCTAAATAAATCTAATTTATCCAAATATAATTTTATAAAGTTACATATCTGTTTATTCCTATAAATGGGCGTGGTATTTTTTGATTTGTTAATAACCAATGGTTTCATTATATGATCACATGAAACGTTGTTGCAAAAGACTGTTATACGCATTTTTCGTTGCTTTCTGGTTACTTTGGAATGAGATCTTAAGACTTCTTGAGGTCCTGGGCCTCTGTATAAAAGTAAATCCCATCTGCGATCTTTTTAAGTAGCCATTGTATAGCATATGCTGTCAAATACTCGCACAAACATTAACCCTTAACAAATAAATGTACGAGACTCATAAACTCACATACCCACTTGACCAACTGCTGCCTTTAGATAGAATGAACAATGTTGGTATATAGTGTCAGGCCTAGGCATTGACACAAACGACGGACATGACAAAACAATATAGCTGTAATGTTTTCCCGTAACACAGTTGAAAGTTGGCTTATTTTTGTGGACAGGATAACCACGTTTCTATGCACACGTGCACCCTTAGAATACTGCTAGGTCTTGTGTTTGGTCATCGCCCCGGCAACCTTTGACACCATGAGAGCCCCCTACACCACCCACGAACCGGATGTAACTCGAGGAAAGAGAGGCCGACCGCTACCATCCAGAGACCCTAGACAGGGCAGAGAGAGAAGACAGTTTGAAAACTCCACTGAGAATGGGTGTGACCTCCTCCCTCCCAAACATCAGTTCGGGACTCTAATGATCTAAATAATGTTTTTTTAAACTTCAATGTATATACTATAATTAATAACTGTGACGTAAATAAACCAAAAATTTAAGTTAATAAATATCTCGCTACGATTATTTTTCTCAAACGCCTCACAGCCTTTCCAGTGTTGCCAGTCGGCATATAGTTCCAAATTCCCAGTTTTTTTTAATAATATGTTTGGTAATAACATTTGAAGATTAGAATTATTTGGATCGTGATCTTATTGAGGCTGTTGTCGAGAACGAGGCGAGGCCCTGGGCCCAGTCGGTCCATGCCTCAAAGCGTCCTTGATCACTAGCTGATTTGTGATCTTCAGTCAAACAGGACCGTTCAGACATTTTTTTTTTGTCCAAAATAACTCTAACATCAGCATTGAACACCTGGTCAGGAGTTCATGTATCTTTGAACTGTTAACAGATTTATGTCCCCATTAATATAAAAGAATTAACTGGTGGGAAAATATTCTAAGCCAAAATCATAATAAAATAATAATATGGCTAGTAAAAATGTTCATGTTTTTCATGTAAGAAAAAAACAGAATACGATATCCACTATTTAAGTTTATATCAATAATCAATTCTGTAATGAGAGTTGATTGCAGTTTTTTTTCAAACTAATACAACAAGAATAACAAAACACCTTGGAAATTAACACATAATTAAGAAAAACGAACAAAAGAAAATGTTTTTTTTAACGGAAACTGTGGTTGCTTCCCCAGCATTTATAACACGCCAGAAAGCCACCGTTACTAACCTAAACAATTTCCGAGTCACATAAGTAATGTTTATTCTCTCACTCATTTAGTTCAATGTTAATTGAAGTAGCCACAAAGTTATAATGGACTCGCCCAAAAAGCAGTTCCGTTCTTAATGAGTCTTTAACAACCGGTTTCGGTTGTCAGCTCTTTACTTTCAATATGTCATTTTCTACTCAAATATTTCTCACAGATCTTTGATAGAAAAAAGAAAAGAAAAAAAAACCTTTTTTTATAGTAGTCAACTGCTTTGGGTTATTAGTAAATCATATAAATGTATTTCCTTATGATATTTTAATGAATAGATTTCACTTCTCTAGAAATGCATTATGATTCTTAATGAAAATACCCCTGTAATTTTGATTTAAGTCTTTGTATAAAAGGTTGTATGTCTAAGTTCATTTGTATATTGCAGTAATTCAACATTATAATGGATTCTTTTTTCGTTTGCATTATCTCACGGAAGTTGTGAAATTTACTTCTTGAGAGAGTGTATGGAAAATTATTAACGTTTTAGAAATCTCAATTGAAATCCTTGTAATAAACACTTAGCATTTTATGTATGGACCATACAATTTTTTTTCTGAATCCCTTAGCGTTTTCATGTATAGTATCTTAATTAATTATACTTATTTGTTTCACAAGTCTGAGCAATTGTTTTAGCTTTGTTGGTAAGTCAGTTATATATATATATATATATATATATATATATATATATAAAATAAGGAACTTTTCCATTTCGCTGGCGCAAATCTCGCCAAACAGACTATATTGTCGACAATACACAGTATCAGGGAAGTCTTAAGGCTTGGGCCAACTGGGCCCAGGGCCTCGGCCACAAAGGGGCCTCATCTCGTTCTCAACTCAGCCTTAATAAGATCATAATTCGAATAATTTCAGAAGTCAAATGTTATTTCCTCCTAAAAACTGAGAATTTCATACGATATGTCAACTGGCTACATGTGATGACCGTCGTCCACTTACAGGCCTAGGCCTACCACCATACACCATCATTACTCATTCAGTCAAAAGGCGGCAGTCGGTCGAGCTGATATGTGCGATTATAAATCATGTACATTTATTTGTTTCGTGTTATTGTTTGTACGAGTATTTGACAACATATATGCTATGTTCTGTTTACTTTTAAGGGTCATAGGTGGGGCCTACATTTGAGTAGGGGCCCGGGGCCTCAAGAAGTCTTAAGATGTATCTGCACAGTATACACCTGAAAGAATTTAATAAACGCTGGTTCTAAGAATTTTTTACTTTTAATATCGTGTAAAATGTTATCAAATGGGTCTAACGTTTGAAATGGGGTGGTAAAAGTTAACCAGTGGGAATATTCCGTTTCGCGTCGGTTGTATCATTTTTGGAGACTTCATCATCTGCGTACCAAAAAAAGGTCTTTAACATTTAATGTTGAATTTCAGTGCTTTTTTAATACATATACCGAGTATAAATTAAACAATATTTCCTTTAAATGTATTAGAAGGTTAGTGTTCTTCTTCCGTACAAGATTAATATGCTTATTTACTACTTAAGTTGTAATAAAATTACTTTATATCAACATTTCTCTTTGTGAAGATTAAACCTAAAACTTGAACTAAGGAGCTTAAAAAGAGGATCTGTAGACAAAATATTTTGAACTCAAATGACAGCATTTTAAATTATTTATTCGAATATTGCATAAACTTACTAATACAACACGATGAAACATATTCACAGTTATGAGAGCTGAATCGCAAGAATATTGGTATCGAATAGAGCAACGTACAAGATATCCAATTTCCACAAAAACAATTATTGAATTTCAGCTGAAATATGTACTTTATTCACTCCAAGATTAGAATAACCTATCTAGCCAAAAAGGGCAGAAAAACTGTTGCCACATATCTGAGCGCCGCTCTATTCAAGTAATCAGATACAAGAAGTGTTAATTAAATAAATTCACATATAAAGCAAATGCAAATTACGCAGCATGGCAGTTTAATATATTCACATAAATAAATAACAAAATAAAAATAAAAAACTGAAACATATTAAATAATCTAAAATTCAACTCACAATCAAACATTCTTTCACATAGGCCAAAATCTGTAAAAGTGTACTACATTTCAAAAGTTTCTGTACACAATTTTACATTTCTGATAAGTTCATCTGAAAATCATGGAATATTAACTGTGTTGCTCTATAACAAACACTTACAAATCTATAAATTTCCTTTCATTAAGGTTGTATTCCAATGTCCTTTTTAATTAATTTTTCGTGTTAAGGATTATGTTCACTTTGAAATTCAAAACACTATATATCTTATTAACAAACAGTGGGGAAAAGATTATTTTAACCTTAAAATTGATATTTTATTACTTTACAATTAATTCAGCTGATATTTTTCATTTGTGTTTATTATTATGAACTTCGGTACATTTTTCAAGAAAAAAAATTTGCTCAAAATAAATAATAAAGAAACTCTCTACATACAGTAATAAAAAAGTACAGTTCAATTTTAAATACTCAGGACTGAAATCAAGCTTAAAATTATTTCTAAAAACCGTTTTATTACAATGGCTACTTATCAGAGAATCGAGAGAAAAAGCAGAAAATGGGTTATAGAAAACCCACACATTTAATTCTCGTAGAATAAGATAAACTAAACAAAAGATTGTCAAAATAAATCCGTTATATTTATAGCCAACCTTTCATTCTTTCTCTAAATAATAATACAACTTTTAAGAAAAATAAGTCTTCAGAATTTATTGTTTTTATTTACAATTGTTTATTCTGTATTGATGGGAATCATCACTGAACTCATATTGTTTGTTTGTTTCGTTTTTTAGGACAAAGTGAAAAAGCAAAGACTTGTCCTCACCCAGCAGTTCCTATCTACGCTTCTATTGTCCTTTCTAATGAAGATCTGAGCGTAGGCACAACGGTCACCTATTCCTGTGATGAAGGATACGAGCTATTTGGGTAGGTTGGATTTCATTCCATTTATGATTGTATTCGGTTGATTGATTTCGATAGCATGCATCCTAGCATCCATTCTATATTTTTCATTTCTGTAAGAGTTAAAAATCAATTCGTCAATTCAGATATTCATCCAATTGCATCTTAAAAGGTATTAGGATGAATGGGATTTTTAATAAAACCTTAATCGTAGATCAAAATAAAATCCTATAAATTGATACTACAATCAGTTCTCCGGCCATTCTTCTTTACCGTTAAAAAAATGAGATTTGATGATACCCAACAAAATAATTAGAGAAATACCTTCTTTATTCATCATCATATCCGGCAAGATAGCCCCTCGTGGGCCAGTGCCTTCCTTTGAAGTCTCCTCCCCAGTGACCTTG
Organism: Trichonephila inaurata madagascariensis; assembly: GCA_019973955.1. Classification (NCBI taxonomy): domain Eukaryota; kingdom Metazoa; phylum Arthropoda; class Arachnida; order Araneae; family Nephilidae; genus Trichonephila; species Trichonephila inaurata. The sequence goes on from BMAV01013876.1 coordinate 178,410, forward strand.
TGATACCCTCCGACCCGGGGGTATCATCTCTTCATCTACGCGACCTAGATTTGTAGGAGAAAATGATTGATCACTCGAGTTAGCTATAATCAACTAATTTATTATTATTATTCCAATATATTGATCCAAACAACACAAGTTTTACTATAGGGATGTGCAATCAGGAGTGATATAACGTATTTCTAAGTTCTAAGTAAATAGTGCCTGGAATCCTAACCACTATCTTTATGAGAAGTTATCCTAAGAATCTTTATCTGCCTTAAATTCCTTAACACACTAAAGCCTGTACTATAATTATGCTTCTATATTTAATGTCTTACCAACAGCTGACGGCTTTCAGGATCTTATCATTCTGTCTCCTTCTATATTCTACCATTCTACCCCGCGAATACTAAAGCTCCATTATGTATCTATTAACTAATCTGCGTATCCCGGTTTCTTCTTGAGAGGATGTCATATGAAATAACTCAATTCTGGCCCCAAAGATTCCCCAAGAGGATTAATAGGAAGAACGCGATAAAGCCCCATCACAACCTCTCATTCACACATTCGTTCTCTAGTTTTTCTCATTCCTCATTTATAATCTTAAAGTCTGATTCTACTGAGTCTGTCTATCTTAGCCCTGGTCCTCCACGCTTCCGAATCCCAGGGACCTTAAACTGTAGTATCGTTTTGACAACATTATCATCTGGCATTCGAATTTTATGGGCTATCCAATTCATTCTATTTATTTTTAGTCTCCAGCTATTGTTTCATTTACACTTCCAAGTGTACTTCGAAGTATTCTTCTCTCAAAGGATGCTATTTGATTTTTTTTTCTCCAGTTTTATTATTGTCCAAATCTCAGATGCATAGGTCAAAACTGGTCTAATAAGAATTGTGTAAATTGAAAATTTTGTGTTTCTTGAAAGAAATTTAGATTTTAAAAATCTACTTAGTCCATAAAATACCTTATTTGCCAGGTATAATCGATTCTGGATTTCATGAGATATTCTGCTGTGAGAGGTAATAATTTATTCTAAGTAGGTAAAACTTTTAACTGTTTCAAGTTTATATGAATCTATTTCAAGAAAAGGATTTGGGCCTCTATCTTTTGAAAATAGCATATATTTAGTCTTTTTTTCATACTTTCCTTATTATTGATTTATAATTATAAGGATCGTTCAAGTAAAACATAGATTGGTGTTTTAAATGTTAGATACCTTATTGGGAAAGAAACGCTACAGCAATAAAAAAAAAATACTGATGAAACTCCGAAAAACTCCGAAGGAATCTACGGATAATCATCTCCATTGGTTAGGCAAATTTTCCAACTTGATACAAGTTTTTCTATACCTACCTTGAAAGACAATGGTTGGTGACGCAACCATTCTTCCACTATATCATTCACCGCTTGATCACAAATAAGTGCAACCTTTCTGGGTTTTCTTTGTGAGCCCAATGCAATTTAATCTCAAGGCAATAGATCCGGGCTGTAGGGTAAATAACCCAACACCTCTCAGCGAATGAACGCAGAATGATATGAATTGGCAACGCGCTGTATTGCACTATCATGAAGCAAAATCATACCTTGTGGCAATTTGTCTCCGTTCAATTGATACTATTTTTCACTATTCATCTCGGTATAACTTTAATGTTCGAGCACACAATTTTTTAATCGGGTGATTGCTTCTTAGTAATCCAATGTCAGTTAAATTTTGTCAATCGCTAAATATTTTGCGATTCTTTCATAAATAAAGAAAATAACAAGAAGCAACATAGCAATAAATGTATGACAGAAGCCCTAGAAGCGCAATTTTAGAAAGAATATCATTTATATAAAACCGTTTAGTTACGTTTTCTGAGCAATCAAATTTTGGCGATAAAATATAATATTCCAAGCTTTATAATTCACAAGTTCGTCTACAGATTTGATTGTAAGCACGGGATCTCGTGCTAAATAAAAATAATATGTGTGACTTATTTTTTGAAAATTGCTGCAGATATTCTTGTTTTCAAAATTAATATTCGAAAATCACATCTTTGTCAACGCAAAATTCATATTTTCTCAGGATTTACATTCAAAATTTTGAAGCCTGTTCAAAGAAGTTAAATTTATATGTTTTTAGTGTTGTAAAATCACTGAATTTTCCCAAGTTGAATTCATTTTTATAATAACGTTTCTGTAGAGGAGAAGTACACTATTATGGTCTCAAAAATAACACAGGAAATTAATAATTACTAGAACTGAAAGCTCAGCAAAGTCCATGTAAAATACATATAAGAATTTATTCTTATAAGTCCTTCACTCATAATTAATTTTTTTATAAAAATTTTTTTAAAAATTTCTGCCTCTGAAAACAGATTCAAATCTCGGGTGGATTTATTTTACAATAATACGTGCCAATCCTTTGAGAAAATGACAGCTTTAGCTAATTTCCCAATAAAAGTGATTTCTTTAATAATTTGACGGCATTTTTGAACCTTTCAAAAACAGAAAAACTTTTGAACTCACTATTTAACTCTTAAGTTTATGATTAAAATAATTTTAAGAGTATTGTTTGATTATTGTTGAAGCATTATTTCAAAATTAGACATACAACTATTGTAAGGATATTTATTTCTAAAACAACTATACAATTGGGAGTATATATATATATATAAATTGATAATTTATACATTGTTTTTACGTTTCTATTGTTATTTATTGTTTTATTTTGGGCATACAATTATATATATTCATATAAAACATGAAGAAATACATAAGTTTAAAATCGTGATGTAAAGTATTGAAAATTTCTCTATTAAATATATTCTCTGATTTATTTTTAAAAACACTTCTAAGAAATGGGTTTTGAGTAAAATGTAAAGTAAATTCTTTTTAAAACAGCATCTTGTAGATCAGGGATGGGCGCCAAGTTGATCCCGATCGACCGGTGGACTGCCAAAACATTTTGGGGTAACCGCCTGAAGATTAGCAGTTAGTAATTATGTACCGAAATATTCAAGATTGTTTGACAGTAACATAGATTAAATCTTCTTCTGACTAGACTTCTGACTTCTTCTGAAAATGTTTTATTTTTTAATGTATTTTGAATTATTTGATAATAAATGCAGCATTTGATATTATTATGTTTGTGTCTATTATTATAATGTTTATATCTTCGGTTTTGCTTTAAACGCTGTTTTAAAAGTGTGGGTTTTTATATTTTAATTATGTAGGTAAGTACAAATTCCGTAATTATATTAAAAATATTGTACATCTTTTCCTTACCTACCCCACTGGGTGGACCGCAACATCTTGAAAAAATTAGAAGGAGCCCATACCCTGGAAAAGTCTGCCACCCTTACTGTAAGTTATTGTTCTGCTTTTTTAGTGCAGAAACATTTTGCCATTAACAGGAGCCATGCATAAGTAATTACTAAATGGAAACAAATTAAAAAATCAGTTATATGCATACGTATACAGAAATACCTTGAACTTAAACCATAGGAGGGACTGAATGATGACCGCGTAAGTCGAATTCACTAAGTCGGGGTGTAATTTCGCATATAAATACATGGAAATTATTTTTAGTTGGTGACGGGGACAAAAGAAAATAATAATTTAGAAAAAAATTGTTTAGTAAAATCTTAGATAACACTAGTACAAAATTGCAAACCAAAGTTATTTTGATGTAGAAGATTTCATAAAATCTAAGAAAGTGATTTGCCGCCTCGGAGCTTTTTTTCTCCCTCAAAATTTCCTCGAAGCATGCTAGTAATTTTTTTTTTATTCTTTGATGTTTTGCTTTGTTTTTTTCCTGAAAAAATACGCTTTTTGTTGGAGTCTATATTTTCTAAAATTTGTCATCTTTTTTCAACTAAACTAAGCCTTCTGTCAAATTCCCAACCGTCATTCGATCTTTTGATTGAACTGGGTCTAAAGCAGTGATCCTTAGCCACTGTGTCACGGCACTTTAGTGTGCCACTAAATTCTTGATGTGCGCCGCCAAATTTTTTTAAAATTATTAATTATACTCTGAGAAAAAAAATAAAATCTGAAACCGAATCATTCGGCCGTTTTATAGAAATAGACTAAGAGTATTCGTGGTATATTTAACTTATTCTTTCGTGGCTAGATGGCAGTGTATTACAGATAAGTAAAATTCTTTTAAGCTTATTTTATTGTAAATGGACCGCCAAATTTTGACATTGTTAAAAGTGTACCGGGACAACAAAAAAAGGTTTTGAATCACTAGTCTAAAAACTGAAGTTCATCAATAACTTCTATGTTTTGCTCTTGCTCTTGCATTTCTATGAGCTGATCGTCAGTTTCTGATTGTGGGAATCCAGCAGTTCTTGCGTGTCATCACTATCCTCTTCTAAATTTATTTACCTGCCAAGATTGGCAACTTCTTCAAACACATTACCAATTTTACCATCCCCCCTCCACCTCAAGCAAAAGATGAATCGATGTGATTCGAAAATCACGTAACTCCGGGTTCGCGTATGTCGGGGTAGAGTAAGTCGAGGTATTACCGTATATATATTCATGGTTTTTAAAAATCAAAATTTAAAGAAATATAAAACAATATATTTCATATGCAAAACAAAAGAATTTGCAAAAAAGTGATGGTCTGCATTGTTTAAATAGGCAACGTTATATATATATATATATATATATATATATATAAGCTTCTGGAAGTGACAAGTGAATGAAGCAAGAGTTGAACACATTCCGCAATCGTTTCAACGGAGTCCTAATTGAACTTGTCAAGCATCACATGAACTTCAAACATCGCAAACAAATTTGATAAGAATTCTTCATAAAAATCTTAAGTTGCATGCTTATTCAGTGCAAGTCATGTTAAAGAACACTTGGAGAATTGGAATACCGCTTAGACATTCTCTCAGCTGCAAAGCGGGCACATGTTGAAATTCACTGAAGTAAATGGTCTTATAAAAAAATTCACAATAATACTTACAATTTATTGAAAAAATAAACATGTCTAATTATAATAGTTAGATCATAATAAATATTTATAATCAGGGCAAATCTTTTGGTTCACTCTATATAAAACACATAAAAACAAATGCAAAATATTGACAAAACATCAAACCTAACAAGCCTCTAGTCATATTTGTATCTAAATAAAAGCATGATCTGCGTGAGAAATTTCAAGTTATCAATTCAAATTTTGTTTTTATTTTTCAGGGAATCGGCGCGAGCGTGTCTACCGACGGGAAAATGGAGCGGTGAAATTCCAAACTGCGGTAAGTTTTTGTTTTAATAAATAAAATAAATAATTCAGTTCTTTGTTCGGTACATTTAACAACCATTTGAATTGCTGATAGGTTGCTTTGCTCATTCATCGTTCAAAAATGTGGTTTCGAGAAAACAAAAAATGTTAGAGACGTAGTTTTTTAATACTTGGATTATGTGCAGTCGTGTGATATATAAAATATTTACGAATCCATTGTCACAGACGAAAAAGTTTTGTTGACTTTTTTCTTATTTTCTAGAATTCCAAGTGTTCCATTTGTTCAATGTTATTTCGAATCGTTAAAAAAAATTTATTTCACAAAATTTCTAAAAGAAATGGCAAAAATGTGTTGCAGGTATTATTTATTTATTTTGGCACTTTCTATTCTTAAAACTATTTATCTTAAAAATTTGCTTTATTTAATTAAGAAATCTAAAGCAAAAAAAAAAAAGATTTTTCTGTAAAAAAAATGGCTTTTGGCACTTTAATTTTAGTTAGTCTTTAATACTATCAAAATTTAATGTATTATTATTTTTTCTTTTACTAGTAATTTTCTATAACAATATTTCTAATTTATAGCAAAATATTTTTAAATAACTGAAACGTTTTATATTTATCAATTTTTTCTGCTTCTTAAAACGATTCTTCTTCAATTTACTTTCGAATTCTTTTTTTAAAAAAAGATTTTCGGGGAAATGTTACGTAGAATCGAAAAAGGAGAATTGTATTACTATATAAGAAAGGGAACAAATACAATTTTTAGCAGTTTTCATTAATTATAACACAACTATATATAACCACTTTTGATGAATTTCATTTTGAATTCTAAATAGAACATTATTTTTCAAAGAAATAATTCTTACCATTAAATACATGTACGTTTTTGGAACTGAATTGATTTCAGTAAGCTACGGATTTTTCCGCCAAACGGTTGTAAAATTTCTCGAAGTTCGGGCAATTGCTATACCATAACATTATACTGGCTGCCAAAAATTTATTTGGCACTATTTCAAAATCACGCCAAAATGATTGATATCAAACTAGAGTTTCACGTTTTTATACAATAATAGTAATATCTAAACTATAAGAGAGCGCTTTTTTTAACCTCTTTAAAACTTTTCCTAGAATATATGGAAAAAATTCAATTTTCAGCACAAACTAACAGAGATATTATACATTTTATGCCACTTTTCACCATTTCTTTATTTAAAATATTGAAAATCCATAAAATTCTATAAAAGAAATAGAAGGAATAATACATCAAAAACGAATCTGAAGGATTCCTTCGATTTGTTTACGAATGATCTATTTCAGAATAAATACATCTACTAATTTTTAGGATTAAAAATATAAATATGAAGAATAAAATTTGAAAAAAAAGTATTGGAATTTTATGTATTTAATAGAGAATAATAAATTAAGGACAAGGACAAGAAAGAAAAATTGAAGACAACAATAATGGATACTATAAACATATACTTTTGAAAACATCAAACTATCCTTCATTTGAAGCATTTTATATACCATGCATTTTAATTTTATACAATCTCAAATAGTATTAAAAGGTCAAGACCAAAACTTTTATATGAAATATAAGATTATTAAACCTTTTGCTTTTAAGGCGTTCCTTTTAACATTTAAATGCGTTTATTCAAAAAATTATTCTTATTTCTTCAAGATCAGAAACTCTATTTTTATAAAATATATTATAAAATATTTTATATAGTACATTGGTTTAAGAAATATATAAAATTAACTTTTATGAATTAATCCATTGATATAATTTCTCTAATAGTATGTTTTCATATAATTAATTAAGTAATTAGTAAAAAATTAAAAATTAAAAAAGGAAATTGTTTAGCAAAAAGAAAACAAATTTCAACCACCTACTTAAAATACTTTTTTTAAGTTCAAAAACTTACATCTTGAATACCTTTAAGAAAAAAGAAACAGAATTTTATCTCATAACATTCATAAGATACAAACACACAACTACTTTCCATTAAAATTAGGAACATCATTATATATAATAAAGCTTTTAACTAAAAACTTTTACGTTATATCTTATAAGGCCCTATAATTTTATTTTCTAAGAAGAATTAACTATAATATATTTCAACAATAAGCACAATCAAAATAATATTTCCACCATATTTTAATACGACTTCGCATTCAAATAATCTTAATTTTGCATTATAATAAAATAATCTTAAAGTGTAATAACAACATTTAAGTTTATATTTTTGTAGATCCTTCAATGAAAATAATATGCTTTTGCAATTACAAGCAAACTGTTCTTTTTAAAACCTACTTAGCTGCCATTTTATTACTGTTACTTGACAGTGACATGCAAATGAGCTTATACATTACAGTGTTGCCTCTAGAGGGCTTGAGTAGTTGAAAAAAGAAAGCTGATATTTTCTAAGGCAGTAGTTATGTTCGCGATGAATTCCGGAAAGTCATGTTTAAAATTTTCCCTCTAATTAACCGGAATTCTCATTTAGATTTGCATAATAAAGTGCTTCTGCATACAGTCGTTTTGCGTCCCATCATCTCATACGCATGTCCAGTTGGGGTTATGCAGCCAAGAGTAATATTAAAATTCTTGATGTGCTTCAAAATACTTTAATTCGAATGATCGTCAGTGACAACAGGTATATGCGAAACGATGACATTCGTAAAGCAATTAAAATCCCTTCATTTAAAAGCATATCTAAAACCTATCAATTGATTTCTTTAACTCTTTTAAAAATACTGAAAACATTAATATGCAAAACCTTGAAAATTATACTGCTCACATTAAGAGGAAACGACCTAGGAGAATTCTCCTGGACTCGTATAATCCTCCCTAACATTTAATTTAACTCTTATTTTTATCGTAATTTGTACTTTAATTGTTCAATATAATCCTTTTTATTTTATTATTTCCTTTTTAAAATATCTTAATTTGTGGCGGTGTGCACTAAGCGTCCACCACACTTCGGTTCTAAACTGCAAGTGTAAGCTATGGAAGCTAAGTGCCAGTGCCAACACAGGTACTGTTTGCAATAAACAAGATAAAGTATCTCAAATTCGCTTAGACACACAGGGATTAATCGGTGGATAACTGGGAAAAGTAATGTAGTTCCATGAATCCCGTTTTAGATAACATCATGCGGATTAGCAAATTATAGTTTGGTGGAAACAGTACGGAAGCATGAATCTTAAATACACTGATATAACCATCAAGTGGACAAAGAAAATGTGATATTTTGGCGAATGCTTACCCGACATGGGGCTTTAATTTGATGGAAATGGGTGTCTGAATAAGGCATGATATATCTAAAGATCGCTTCTAACTAGGAATTTCCTTTATCATCTATCCCAAAAGCAATAAGTACTTATAACAGGGAATAATGCATCCTTCCATAATTCTGGTATTGCACAGTATTGGTTTGAATAACATAGCGGAGACTACTTCATTGAGTTACACTCCACAATCACCAGATCTCAATCTTGTAGAGCAGGGGTGTCAAACTTGCGGATCGTAAGCGGCCTGCAACGAACATTTTTGCTGCCCCGGCAAATGTATTGATACTCAATAATACAATATAAAATAAGAAAATTTTCTCAGAATTAGAAAAGATAGAAGCAAAGAAGAGATCTCAAATGTCAGGACGTAAACATTAATTTTTTCTTGTTCTTTTACGTTTATTACAACGTATTATTCGAAATAAACCTGCGTTTCTATAAATATTGATTTTTTTTTAGGCCCACCTAAAGTTTAACTTGTTTGTTCGTCCCAAATAAGAGTTTAAGTTTGACATCTTTGTTGTAGAGCATAGGGAAAACGAAATTAAAAGAGCCACCTTGTATCTAAAAATCCCTAATTATCCAATCACATTCCATTGTAAAGTGTTATACTTCAAGTATGGTCTCAAATTTCACACTGGTAATCTATCAACATCTTGTCAAAAGAATCAAGGTTTTATTAAAGGCACAAAGTTGCTTCACGAGATATTGATGGATAGATCGTAAGAAAATGGTCCCTCGGTATATTATTAGATTACTTTATTATTAAGATTCTAATGTATAGTTTTCCTATCTACTACTGCTTGATATAGTAGTATAATCACAGCATTCGATAATCATACTATTATCATCAATTACCTCTTAAGAAAATATAAAGATTTAAATACTTTTAAACGTGATATTTGATACATTAACTTCGTCTTTTATTGCTTTAAGTTAGGTTTCAAACAAGGAACAGAGATTTTTCTGCACCCTTGTCAAATTGTTTTTCAATTGTAACAAATATTCTTAAACTTAGAAATTAACGAAGGAAATATTTGTTTTATAAGCAATTCTTCGTGCTTTTTTTCTTTATTGCGTATGTTCTATCAAAAGCCATAACAAAAAAATCAGTTTTATTTGGATATATTTCCGCATTTTTAACAGTCAATAGAAGTTCAATAACCTCCCTAATCAAATCACTTGCTATTGCCATTGAGAAATTTAGGGGAAAAAAATAATCAAAGAACGGATTTTTCTATTTGTTTGATTCGGGTTCATCAAAAAATCAACAAACTAAAAGCAACGGATCATTTACAACAAATTATTCGTCTGAGAAATTTAATGTGACGTAGTGGGAAAACAGCAATGCGTATCCAGGATTCGTTTTACTTCGTAGGAAAAGGCGTGAGAAAAAATAGAAGAATTTCGATCACATCAAGTGAAATTTTTCGAAAAGAAAGGAATTCTTAAAGTTTTTTTTAAGTATATAATGCGAATCAGATGATATGCAGCCAGTGGTGGTATTGTTAATGGTATCACAAAACTACAACCATATCAAGATATTTTTAAAAAAATATGAGTAATGGATAATTGTGTACAAAAAATTTCTTCCTTCTGAAATTCAAAGTTTAGCATCTAAAGGGAAAAAAACTTTTTGGCCAAATTTTCTTATATAATATGTATAATATATATGTATATAATAATATAATATATATAATATATATGTATATATATGTATATATATATATGTATAAATACATACTTATATATATTCTTTGATGAATATAATAATGATATATAATAAGAATTTATATTGTATAAAATGTAGTTAAAATGTATAACTATCAACTAAAATTTGAGTTTTATGTTTTAGGCATTGAAATACTTGGTAGATTTTCAGCTTTGGAAACACACACAACTAAAATTTTCCTAATACTTTTTTTTAACTTAACTATCTCCAAAAATATTTAAAAAATGGATCACCTTATTTTATTAATAATATTTATAGTAATCAGTAATGACTGAATGTTAAATTCTATTCAGAAAAATTTCGGTTTCAGGCATTGGTCAGAGTTATCTGATTACGAAGTTTCAGCTCAACAGTATTGGGTTTACGAAATTACTAAAAGTCTTACATAAAACCTTAAATATTACTGCAATAAACGAAAATTTTCTAATTGAGATTTTATAAAGCTAGTGGGAAATTAGAGAAAATGAAATACCAACTCTTGGGTCATATTGACCTCTGGAGAGTTGTAAGGTTCACATTGTGGATTCAATAGTATCTTTTAATATTGTTATGAGACAGAATATATGTGTTGGGGGTGCGTGTGAACGCTTTTTTTAAAAAATACAGTCTACTAATTTCATATGACTTCACTATTCTTAGGACGTGGTAGCCAAGTGGCTATGGTCACGAACTCGTGGCCGGCGTGTTATAGGCTTGAGCCTTAGTGCCACCGAAGTCCCGTACGTTAAATCAGTGGAGGCTCAAAGTCTTCCCATTGGCAGGGGTTGGTAATTTAGAGAGTGCCACCTCATGTGTCATCCTTGTCTCTTGACAAACGTTTAAAGTAACGAGGTCCATCGCCGATAACACTCCTGTTGCTGTGTAGTGTGTTTATAAACACGATAGAGCAGCAATACTCAACCTACGGCCCGCGGGCCGCATGTGGGTGCTGAGCTTTTTTAAGTGGCCCAGCCATGGCCCATTGATCTGATTAGTTCACTTATTTAAGAAAATTGTATAAAAAATTTGGTGGGAAATTCTTCCTCAAGAAATATACTATATCAATTTTGCTTGTCGGTATCGTACGGGTACGAATTGTTATTCTTTTTCTGTTTGGAACAGTTAGGATTAGTAATAACGGGCAACAGCGGAATGAAGAGTGGAAGGAATTAATATTTTTAACTATCTTTCATATCTTGCAAGCGAAAAATATTCGAAGAAAATATATCGCTTCAAGACGATTAGGAAGTTGACTATTTTATAGTGATAACAAACATAGATTAGCAATTGTTTGATTTGTCATGAAAATGCTGTGTTTAAAAAATACCAATAAACAGGAATCATTCAATGACACTTTTCCTCGAAGATCTCTTTCAAGGGATGATAAATAGGCTTTTTCTTGAATAATCCTTGCTACAGCAACAAAGGGTTTTGTCCGTGGTAGTATCAAAGCGGTAACAAAGACATCCCATGAAGTTTGTTATATTATTAGTAATCATAAGATGATGCATAATTGTGAAGGAGCATAAATGATGCATAAATTGTGAAGGAGTGTTTCTTAAACGCTTTTAGTTTAGTGTTAGTAACAAAAATAAAAAAATATGAAAAATAATAATTAAAAAAAGCAAAACAGGAATTTTAATATTATGACCAATTTTCCACATTTTAAATTTCCCATGTTTTCTTGGTCTTAAAGCATTTCTCCTCCCCCTCCCCCATTTATCCTCATGTTGCGGCCCACGTGAAATAACTAACATATGTATGCGACCCAGCAGAAAAAAAGGTTGAGTACCCCTGCTTTAGAGAAAGAAATACTGTGAAATTCGGCGTATAACGCGCATTTTTAATACAAAAAATAAGATCAAAATTTACGAGTGCATGTTATATGCCGGGTATAAAAATGATAACTTTAAAAATAAGAAAATAAATTAGCATTAAAAATTAATTATGATACATACATCGGAATACTGTTTATTTTAAAGAAATTACATTCCTTTTATGAACTTAAAGGGTTGTAGTTCTAGAAGTATATCATTTTTTTTAAAAGCTTGGGATAATAGTTCGAATAAATGACTTCAAAACACATAAGTATATTGCACATGTACATTTCAGATCCCTTCCTAAATAAAGAGGTGCGCGTTATATGGCGAATATACCTGAAAATTATAAAAACTATAACCTGAAAGTATTGGTGCGCGTTATATGGCAGTGTGCGCTATACGCAGGATTTTATGGTATATTTCATAATACTATTCGTTTTTGTATGAGTAAATTTATTTTATTCTGATAAAAAATATTTTGTTTATTTTCTCTCTGATGCTATAATGCTAAATATGTTTTCAAGTCTATGCTTTAAAGTAAAAAAAATGACGTATTTATAGAACATTTCTCAATTTTAAAGACATAGCATAATATGCAGATGTTTTTTCGTACAAATCGTCACAAATTTATATGATATAATTGAAACAAATTTTTTTTTATCTGACAAAGTGTCAACCATTTGAATTAGATTTTTAGATATTAGACGAAGACAGCTTTAAAGTGTTTGAATATCATTCGCAAGATTTATCCAGTCAACAGTAGATCTATATCATCAGTCAATCATCATATTATGTTTTTATTTCTAATTATTTTAAAACTATTTACATTTATGTAATAAAAACTGATTTTGTTATTTATCATAGATCTAAATCAAACAAATAAATCTATTTTACAATCGTAAATAAAGATTCATTAAGCATTAAGTGCTTGTTATTGACAAAAAATGCTGAAAATTATGCCGTCCGGAACACTTTTGCAAGAAAATGCTTTTATCTATCGTTCAGTTTTGAGCTAGAGATGACTTCCATTAAATGGGTAATATCTGAAATTTATTGAAATCAATACATGAGTACTGGTAAAATTCTCAAAAAGTTGCGTGCTCGACTCAGTTTGAAAAGAAACAGTGAACTGCAAAATCCCAATTGTTTTGTTCAAATAACATCTCCAGATTGCTTCACACACAATGTTACATCTTGCGAATGCAATCGGAGCATAGCAAGTCACGACAAAATAAAAATAAAAAGTTAAAAAACGCAACTACGAGTGTTAAAAGTTTCTTCAAATTGTTATAAAATGCTCCTTGTTTTCGGAAATTTATTTTGTATACAATGGGGACATGCAGTACTAAAAGGTGGTTAAATTAAGTTCAAAAACTTAATTATTATTTGGACAGGAATTTGTGTGTGTGTGTACGTTTCGGTGTTATCTGCTCTAAAAATTGATAAAACAATTAGAAAAGGAATCAATTGTTCAGAAAATGAAAGAATATCACAGAAAAGAGAGGTAAATGGAAATATTCATTTATTTATTCTTTAAAAAGTATATAAACCCACATTTGAAGGTCAGCAGGCCCATGTCACACTTTCGTTTCATGTGTGTGACACGCGATATAAATCACACATTAATAAACAAAAATAATCCCATATAATCCCGTATCAAGCATGCAAATCTTAATACCTATACATTGCAACATCCGTTGATTTTAATTATTATTCTGTCACCATATAAGCTTACGGAAAATTAATCTCTTAATAAGATTGATTATTGAACTATGACTGAGACAATCAATACACTTAACTTTTTCACATACCAGAATATTGTTCATGGTTTGTGTATGGTTATTTTTATTAATAACAACATTTCTTTTTCCCCTACTTTGTGTTATTAAAAATTCCAACAAAAGAATCATTTTACTTATTTAAAACGACACTTAGATTAATATAATTACCTCTCTCTAAGTTGAATAACTTTTTGTCCAGACATTTATTTATCCAGAACAATTATTTTATAAAAGCATGCGATGTATGAAATCATTATTAACATACAAACATGGACGAGGCTCTCTACTTCATATCTAACTGATTTTTAAAGGTAATGGTGTTTGTATATATTGTTTCGAATTTTGTGTAATTAATGTTTAAAATAGTTTAAATAATTCGTATCCGGATATTTAATACGTTAATATTATTTTAGTTGTACTTTTTTGATGATAAAAATTGGAATATTCGCAAGCATCGCCATCCCTATTATTATAATAACGATGCAATGGAGACTTGGCTACCATGTTGGCGACCATATTTGGGGACTTGGTAACGACATGGATACTTCTGGAAATTATAGGAGAAATCTATTAACATCACGATCTTTGACGTAAACGGATTTTCCGAGATAGAGTTAGAAGGCAGCTACACAGATTATAAAGCAGTAACTCGCTGAAACTGAGTCAGTATCACTTTGGCTGTTGAAGAGTTCACCAGCGAGTAGTTGCTTGCGAATAAACTTTCCGTACTTGTACTTTTAGACACTGATAGTTGTGTCTGAGAAGGCTGCACTGTAGAAGGTTTGAAAACCTTCTGGGAATTACTACGCCAATTTTAGGGCTGTATCCTGTATTTTCAAGGATTGTCTTTCGCCAATAATTTTCATTAATCTTAAAGAATTGTTTGCTTTTTGAGACTGATAGAATAAAATCCTCGAATCCCCATCTACGTAACAATATATATAACACATGTACATTACATATACAAAATAACGTTTTAATTTTGAGTATAAAATAGTGCATGGTATGAAAACTGAGGATTATTTATGAAATATGTAGCAAATATAAGACAACTTCATTCATTTTATATAATTTCAGTTTTGTTTCGTTTCCTGCTCTATGTTATAATTACTCAAAGGCTTTATGAAGAATTATACATTTGGAATCTGCATAATTAAAAAATTTAACTATTCTAAAAATAGATCTAAACAAATTTTCAGAACAATCGTATGAAAATTTTGATTAAATTTCAAAAAGTGAAAATTAATTGGTAAATAATTACATTCAGATAAAAATATTATTTAATAACAGTTTTTTTATGATTCCCCGTATTTCTACCATTGTATATTTTCTCCTTCGAGGTATTCCTCTTTTTTTCTTTTTTTTTAATGAAACGAAACGTACCATTTTGTTAATGTCTCTAACCAGATCAGAGCATTACTTAACCTAGACAGGTGAAACCGGTCAGTGCTTTAAAATAAAATTTTGTGCCCTATTTACGAGGACTTCTCTGACATAAAATTTGTTTTTGGTTGCTTTTACGTCTACTTCTTTCAAATAGTACTTTCCTTTGGCACAGATATTGTATTCGGAGAAGGCATACAAGAAGTATGATTGCATCTTGTTAGGAAAGAAGATAAATAGTTAGAAAAAGTGTTGAAATATGTAAGAAAATCTATAAAAAAGCATTGAAATTTTTTTTCGTCGTTTTCGAGGTCATTTTTATAAAAATAATAAAAAAATATTTTTGAATAATATCAAGTAAAAAAAGTTTTTATATTGATTAAGTATTGCGAGATACATAACACAAAAATATATATCAACTAGCTGTTATACCCGTTCTTCGCACGGGTGAATTGAAAAATTAAACAATACAGATTGAAGGAAAAAGAAGTTTTTAATAAGTTAATTTTACGTGAATTGCAAATTAAACAAAAAAAAGCTTTTTGCATATCTCAGCTGAACACAAAAAACCCTGTTTGTTAAATTTTAAGTCTGTAGATCTAATAGCTGATAAAAAGAATTTTTTTTTCTATAACTCCCCGTAACTCTCCTGGGGGTCGATTTTAGAAAACACCTTCCTAAGCTGATCTCTACTCAGCAAAAGTAGCGCATTGTTACAAATTTTGTGTAATGGACGCTTAAAATAGTATAAATAATTTATATCTAGAAGTGTAATATGTTAATATTACTTTTTGTATTTATTTTATGTTAAAATTGTAATCAGCCTCACACTCCACCTGTTCAAGTTTTCGCAGTTCCTGGCGCCTGGCGTAGACAAAACAAAATGGAAAGTTTTGCTTCACACATAAAAGATAGATATATGCTGTCTCGTGCTTTTTTGCAGATGGCAGAATTTTTTCCTACTTACTTGACAATTATCGTTATATTTTGGACACTTCACACAATATCTTTATAAATTATAGCCTATGTGTTATTCTGATGTATAAGCTATATTATTGTAAAGTTTCATTAAAATCTATTCAGTTGTTTTTGCGTGAAAGAGTACCAAACATCCATACAAACTTTCACGCTTATAATATTAGTAAGGATGGTAAAGTACACTCCTTTTCTTTTTCTTCGGGTTTCTGGATTATAAAACGAATTCGATGCCTATAAAAGTATTCTGACTATGTGTAATCACGATTTAAGTAATTTCAATCCGAACTCAAATGCATGTTAATCTAAATTAATAATTTACTCTGTGGATACAGATTCTAATTTAAATAGTGAACTGTAAAAATTTTTAAAAATTTGATCTAATGTATCTAAGGACAGGAATGAATAGTTTTGAATAAATCAATAAGAATAGCATTTCGATAGAACAAGAATTTAGAATTAAGAATTCCATAAGAATAAAGTTTTTACATACCTCTCTGCTTCACAATTCGATTCCAATAAGAACATATCGCGAAGAATCAAAACAAATAAATCTGTTACCAGATACTTCACATTAACAGAAACGCGCGACAAATAAAAAATAATTAAATGCGTTGACGCAGCTTCAGTTTATGAGCCAACAATTTCAGAAGAGTTTAGCTGTATTAATACATGTAAGACTTCATAAATTTTGTAGTATTAAATGGTTATTGCATTTCTTGCTTTTCTTGTAGAGATTTGAAAATATTTTCATAATATGCAATGATATAATATTTCAGGATTCATTTATGTTAAAATATCTTTTGGAGGAATAATTTCATATTTTTTATAAATCGTTTGATAGTTATAATTATTTTATTATTTTATTTTATTTGTTTTGTATATAAATCATTTTCTGTAATTTCTGACTCATAACTGTTTCTGTAGCTGATTAAAAATGAAATTTGTGAAAAAGAATAATCTTATAGTTCGAATTGGAGTTTGCTGTTTAATTTAGGGATCTTTATTTCATTACAGTGGTGTCTGTATAATAAATGTGATGTGTTGAATAAAATTGATCTATGAAATCTATGATATATGATCTATGACATTAATGATGAAATCCTAGTTTCTTAAATGTTCGATAAGGTTTCTCCGTGTAGATATAGTTGTCCAAATTTTTCCGAAAATTAAAATATATCTGATTTTTAGTACTGATGCATTTATGGACGAAACAAGTTTCTAGAAATTCTAAATTTTTTTTTTTAAATTGAAATGTACGAATACAATAAAGTTTCAGATTTAGTATGGAAAAATAGCTTTTTGGAATATTTAGATATTGTAAATTTATTAACAAGATAATCAAGAACATTAATTTTACTTAAAAAGTTTTAAGATTGGATACACGTTTTTTCGTGGTAAATAATAATCCAAAAGTGATCACGAAAAAACTATTGCGAGAATTCATCAGGGAAAAAAAAAGAAGAAAAACCTATACCAGGGGTCGGCAACCTATGGCACGTGGTACAATTCTCAGTGGTACTTTGCAATACCTTACAATTTTGTCAATTTTTGGTAGGATGGAAGTTGCTAACTTTGTATGGTCTTTATTTAATAAGCATCTTCAGAATTATGGATAGTTATGTAATTACTAGAAAACATCTGAAAGATAACTCTAAAGATAAATTTACAGCTAGTTTGTAAAGGATTAAATATTATTGCTGGAGAGATCTAATTGTTTGAAGGGTGAAAATTGCATGTACTCTGCTTTTCGCTTTTGGTTCTACATATCTAACAAGGAGAGGACACGACTAAGGAAATTCATTTCGGGTCGAGACTTGGTGTAATAGTAGTACTCCTTTAGGGTGTTCAACCCTTAATGTAAATCCGTCGAATGGCCTGTCAATTCGGAGAAAACAGCGTTCGAAATTTATGCTTAGCTTTTATACAATTAAGTTTTTATTTCTTTCACCGGCCCAGTGGCTCGATTGGTAAATCGTCTGCTTTCAATGCAGTTGGATCCGAGTTCGAATCACGCGAAAAACTTTTTTCTTTCAATTCCTTTAATTATTTTTTTAAATTAAATAAATTTATTTATTAAAGGTTTATTAAATATTAAAGGGCATTTATGTAATTATTTTGTATTTTATAAATAAAAAAAAAGTAAATAAATTTATTATTTAAAGTTATTATTATAATTAAAATTACTTAAAATTAATTGTTGATTAAAATTACTTAAAATTAATTATTAATTAAAATAACTTAAAATTATAATTCATTAAATTGATATTAATTAAAATTACTTAAAATTATTATTAATTAAAATTATTTAGAATATTTTAATTAAAATTAATTATTCATTACAATTATTTAAAATTAATATTATTTAAAAGTAATTAATTAATGTTAAATTTAAATGTGTAATTAATATTAATTAAAATGACTAAGATCAATTAGAATAATTAATTAATATTAATTAGAATAATTAATTTAATTAAAATAATTATTGAAATTATTAATTAAAAATTAATTAGTATTAAATAAAATAATTACTTTATATTAGATAAAATAATTACTTTATATTAGATAAAATAATTATAATTTATATTAATTATACAATTCATTGATTACCATTAATTAAAAATATTAAAATTATATAAATACAGTTATTAAAATTATTAAATAATTTTTTAAAAATTAAATAGATTTATTTGAAAAGCACTTATTAAGTATTTCATATAATTACGAAATAGTTAATTTAATAATAATAAATTTTATAAATTATTTTATAAAATATTTCATTTATAGTATATTGTATTTCACATTATAAAACTATTTATAAATAATTTTTATATAAAATATCATTTAATATTTATTATATATTTTATTATAAATATTATTTATTTATATAAAAATTTATTTCTTAAACATTATATAAATATTCATATAATTACGGTAATTTTTTTACTGTATAAAATGCAAAATAATTACGTAGAGAATATCATTTAATATTTAATAAACCTTTCATAAATAAATTTGTTTATTTAAAAAAATAATTAAAAGAAAAATGTTTTTCGCGTGATTCGAACTCGGATCCAATCGCATTGAAGGCAGACGATTTACCAATCGAGCCACTGGGCCGGTGAAAAAAATTGAAACTTAATTGTATAAAAGCTAAGCATAAATTTCGAACGCTGTTTTCTCCGAATTCACTGGCCATTCGACGGAATTACATTAAGGGTTGAACACCTTAAAGGAGTACTTCTATTACACCAAGTCTCGACCCGAAATGAATTTCCTTAGTCGTGCCCTCTCCTTGTAAGTAAAAAAAATGTCCTCTAATGAAAAATATTTCGAGTCCGCAAAGAAATTGTTT
Source organism: Trichonephila inaurata madagascariensis (assembly GCA_019973955.1). Classification (NCBI taxonomy): domain Eukaryota; kingdom Metazoa; phylum Arthropoda; class Arachnida; order Araneae; family Nephilidae; genus Trichonephila; species Trichonephila inaurata. Next base: position 197,951 of record BMAV01013876.1, read on the forward strand.
AACGACTGAATGCTCCGAATCGTGCGAAATGGGAAATCACAAATTATACTACCGATTTTTCGATATGAAAGTAGAACGGCGCAAGCACTAGTATTCGCATTAAATTTTTATTTATCTTTTTATTTTACTTATTGAAGAGTACTTGTATTTTATATTGTCTATGTCTATTTTATTTTAATTTTTGTTGAAGAAATAGATATATTTTATGCTAGTTATTTTTATGTTAAGAAATATCTTTACATGAAGCAAAAAAATCTATACATAATATATATATACATAATATAGATATATACATAATACAGATATATAATGTATATATCTGTATATATTTTATGGACCTCTATTCTCTAACTCTGCGTGCATTATTACGGGAATCGAATTGCTCCAAAAATGTCCTACTGTGTGGCACGCAGAATCATATTGATAGATTGGTTTGGCAAGTCACAGTTAAAAGGTTGCCGACCCCTTATCTATACATTACCAACTTGTTCTACTATGTTTGGTATATATATACATTGGGTTTTTTAAGTATTATAATTTCATCCTCAACTTTTCTCTAATGAAATAACTATCACTAAAAACACTATGAGGTCTTGGTTATTTTTTTTTTATTTCTGTGTTAATGCAACGACAAAATAATGATCTTTACGTGTCAATAAAGTATGGAACAGAGAGCAAGGTTCAGGAATTCTTGCTGAGTTTTCAAGAAATTTTTACAATCTATGTTTTTATAGTTTCACAAATACATATATAAATAGTATAAAAATATCTTAACACCTATTAACATTGAATATTTCTTTTCCTTTTCACAACTAATATAAAGTTTTTATTATTTCCTTCGTTAAAAAGTCATCTTTCTAGGTCATAAATTTTCTTGAAAGAAATGTGGTAGCTTTATGTAAACTGGAGGGTGAGGAGACTGACTATAAGGAAATTCTGAAAGTTTCATTGCATATTAGCTATATCTGATATTTTTTGTGTGTGTTTCAGCCGTAAACGTGGCATATGGCAAACCCGCCAACCAGTCCAGTACGGTACGAGGGGGTGAGGCAAGCCATGGCAACGATGGTGACTTGACCATTGTCCACGAGAACAAGTACTGCACCGAGACCAAGGCTGAGGACTCTCCGTGGTGGCAGGTGGATCTACTGCATGCGTATCCCGTCAGGGTTGTCCGAATTGTTACTAGAGGATGCTGCGGTAAGTTGTTTTATTTTTATCAATTTTGACTAACTCTACTGGAATTGTTGAATTAAAGACAAAAATTACAATTATTTAATTTCTTATATATTGCTTTAGAGAAATATCTTGGTAGGAAATTTTTTCTGTAATTGAAACTATATTCAACTTATTTCCGATAATTCAAAATTTTGTTCCCTTTAATAAAAAAATATGCAACATATGTAATCAAGAGAAAAATTACTAATCTGTTGATGGGAAAGCTTTCTTGTACAATACTATAGCTGCTATAATGTTACAGAATCCAAATTATGAAAATATTAGAGATTCTCCATCTGTGGCATACTCCTAGAAAAATACTTCGAATTAGCTAGGGTAAAGGAAATTAACATTTATAATGCTAGAAAACCAGAAACGAAACCCTCAGCTATGCTATCCTCCATTGGCACTTTTATTTAATTTGGCGAATTTACACGAAGATACGCATCCCTTTCTGACAAACTTTACTGAATGTTGACATTTCCATCAAGTGACATATTTCATCTTATCGACATATTAAATAATATAATTGATGATTTATGGATCATACTGTGAATTAATATGGGGAAGGGGCATTAGCACAGAATAAAATTTTCCTTTGGCCTTTGGTCATTAGAGGCTTAAAGAAATCTCACTGTTAAATCTTCAGTAATTATGGAAGAATAACGCTAACGCATATATTAAAAACCAGTCTAGTGACAGGAGAGGAGGGAAAAGTCTGGAGACTATACCAGTCTAAAATTATTCTAAAGCTACTGGATACGGTGAGCGTGATTTTGAGCCATAACCAAATGACAAGAAGGACAATTGAGGTAGGGCTTAACTCTCACATCACGCTATGGGAAACCATAGAAACACGTCTAATTAGCCTGCAGCAGCTCTCTATTGCCTGTCCTTGATAGAAACTGGACAAACCGATGACTCTATGTGAATATGATCTGCCAATTGATTTAATTTAATCTACGTCACACTTTGAAGCAACAGGAGAGCTATTGGCGGAATGCCCAAGGGAATCGAGCTCGTCGTAAATTTGAGCCACGGTCAAGTAACGAGAATGACACCTAAGCTAGAATCCTAGACTGTTTTACGTGTATTAGCCTTTTTGCAGGGTGGGTCTTCAGCGGTATTAGGTTACGAACCCGGGATTCGTAAACGTCGGCCACGAGTTCGTGACTATGACCACTAGACTACCATTGCTACGTCACCTGCGACAAATTTTGCAGATATGGTCATTCGGTTACCATGGCCGTATTCCTTCTAAATTAAATATATATATATGGTAAATAGGTGTATTTTCAGAGAAGAAAGAAATAAAAATTAAACTTATATTGGGGAAGGAAAATTATTTTTTAAAGGGATGTATTTTTGCAATTTCACATAATTAATAATAAAAATTATGGAAACTATAAAATACTTTCTACCATTTAAAACAGCAATCTTCAATATTTCTGACGAAACGGAATTGGATTCGTCAAAACAATTTTTAATGAACAAAGACGGAGGACTACATTTCATTAATTCTGGACTGTACTTTTTTGTTGGGACATTGCGTTAAATATTTACATAAATATATTGTTCTTTGAACGATTCCTAAAAATTCAGGGACTTATAATCATTTCCCAAATCAGTAGCTGAGAAATCCCAAAAGTTAAAGTATTCAAAATATTTATCTCAGATCAATCGAAATTAAAACATAAGAGTGTTATATATATTGCGATGTATATATACATAATCATTTTTATCACTACTATTAAATAACAATATTTATGATTCGAAATAATTCAAAATATAATTACAGAAGGTCGTTCACACTTTATGGAAACTATTCTGATACTTAAGTTTTATAAATAAATGCCATATTTTTTGTGGGAAATTTACTTCTATCTGATAGTCATGATTCTTTACAATAGCACTAACTCGAATTTTTCATGAAAGTAAACTTTTTTTATTTCTGTCATGCAAATTTTACTCCATACCTCTTGAATCGTTTTCCAAAGTCCGTTCAGTGTTCTTAAATGCCATTTTCTTAAGGCTCGTTTTAAAGAATCGAAAGCACTAAAGTCCATTGCAGAAGCGTAGGGTGATTTTACACGTATTTTTTATCAAATGGGATACAAATTATTCCTGTTTCTGATTTTTTTTTCTTTGCTAAATAAGTGGTAGTTGACTTAGACGTGTGACTAGAGGCTTTGTCCATATGAAGCTCAAATTTATCGATGTCCTTTCCATATAAAGTTTGAATTTCTTCTTCAAAACATGTTCTAAAATATTCTGCTGATAATAGAGTGAATTAATATTGGCTTTCCTTGAGACTTTTTGATTTTTATTTTGCCATTGTGAGAAAATCCTACAACTATCATGAATCTCTTTGGGTACTTTACTGTGCACTTACAAAGCCATTTCGTGCAGTCATTCCCGTCAGCTGAGCAATATAGAAAATTGATCTCTCTCTTCTTTTACTATAGTCTCTCAAATATATCCATACCTCATCGAGTGTTACCACAAATTTCCATTTTTCAGCAGCCAGGTGTTTTTTAAATAATTTTCCATAATTTGCATTTCTTTCAGCAATATGTTTTAAAAAAGAAGACAATCTTTACGTTTAAACATCTGTTTTAACTTTAAATCCTTATTAATTATTTTGATTACAGTTCCGGAAGACATTCCGAGTTTCGGTACAATGAATCTTTGAGTCGATAGGTTTTCTTTTAGGATCAGAGACTTCATTTTCTTAATATTTGCCTGCGTTTGAACATTCTTTGGATGACGTTCCGTGGTCATGTTTTCATTTTTACTTTCTTCTAGATACGTTTTCCCTTTCAAATTTAATATATTATAAATACCTTTAATTGAAATTCAATAACCAAGATTTTTACACAGCTTTTTAATTTATTAATAAGAATATTTCTCCTTGGAAAGCGTAATTGCGTAACTTTCGAGCCATATATCATTTTTAGGAGCCATTTTTAAAATAAATATTTTATTTTATATTCCAATCAAAAGAAAACCTTAGCAGACGATTATTCGGAAATTTCCAAAGTTTTAACTCAAAATGCGAACAAGAAAATGAATTACAAAATCATTTCCACAAAGTGTGAACGACCTTCTGTAATACTTGATAGAGACAGAGGCAGATCCAATATGAATCGAATGCAACAAACTATTTCTTGTCTTCTATTTTTCTAAAAATTATTCTAATAAGAAGAGTTTATAGTTGGTGACCTAATCGTAATTTTTAAAAAAAAGAGTACAAAAAAATTTTTTCGGTCTCGCAATTTGTATCTATCAATTATTAATTAAATTTTCAATATTACATTGTTTGATAGTAGACGTAAAAAGATCTGCAGGATTACAAATTTGCCTCATTTTCTTTGAAACGAGAGCTTTTAAGAATTGCAAATGTGTGATACCGTTAAATGAATAATAATAAGGAATGCTGAAAATGTTATAGATTATAATAACACAAAGACTATTTAAGGCAATATTATCACTAAAAATATAAAATAATAATTTTAGTCGATATTGTAAGCAAATATAAGCATTTTTGTTCATATTTTAACTAATCATAATATATATTTTCAATCAAACTATTATTTCTTTTTAATAAATATCTTGAAATATGCGTGATTTCTCCTATTTTTTATTATCTCTTTTCGCAAGGCATTAAAATGCAAAAACATTTTAAGCTGGGATAATGAGATAAACATTTTTATATATAGATTGAATATCCTTAAATTTGCCTGATTAATTTGGTCTTTTGTTTTTTAAGTTGTAAGCATGTATATAAATTGCTAAGAGAAACGCCACTGTAACTGGTTTTTGTATTGTGATTAACATGCAAATTGCAGAATTACCTTTTTCATTTCTTAGATATATATAGAGAGACTATATATATATTTCTCTCAAACTTAAGATCAATATGTGTTTTTCATATATTTTCATTCCAATTAAACAAGTTTGTAAATATCTTTGGAAGTGTTTTGTTTATTACCTATTCAAATTTCTGCTCATTGCAATGTTTCACTGTAATTATAGAAGAAATCTTTTGTTATATTGCTGTAGGTCATCAACCGTTGCAAGATCTCGAGATACGTGTGGGCAACAGTTCCTCTGTTCAAGGTAACAGGCTCTGCGCGTGGTACCCAAAGACACTAGGTAAGCTACTCTAATTAATTTTCCTATTCATTATTCTTTTTCTGCATGCATGGAATTATATTTATTACATGCATCAAAATACATTTGATGCTTTGAAATTGGTAATAAATATTTCATATGATTAGTAATTATTAAATACATATATATATATATACATAAGTATATCTGCAGCCCAGTAGTATAGGCAAATATAGGAGAAGGTTGGCTGGCCTTGAAATCATGTTTACCACTAGAACCTTAGTTCATAAGGCTAGGAGTTAACTACTGAGGCAATCTTAATTTTGTTATATACTATTTTGTTATATTTCTATTTTTTGCTTTGATGCTTTAGATTTATATGGTAATATAGTATATGATTATATACATATATATAAAGATGATTACGATAATATTTTAAAAGTGGTTAGGTAACACTGTTATACAGAGGCTAAAACATTTTCTTCTTTACTAGCTTATAACTTCAAAATTAAGTGTTGTGAATAGAATGAAACTACATCAATAGTTTCTCAATTTTCTCAAATTTAATCATAATCATGATACATTATTTAAAATAGGAGTTTATCTGAATGGATATGCCGCGTACAGTTAAAAATTTAGTTTTTAAAAACTTGTGATTCTTGATATATCAATATAAATCTCTCCAGTGTGTTGAAAAAACAGATTTTCAGAAATTTATAGTAAATTAACAGCGTTCTACATTTGCAAAATAAAGGCGTCTAATTCAAAGTCCCTATGTAATAAAATATTTGGATCATCCGTATGTGTAAATTTGATTATTAGAGACATTTGGGTAATATCTAGGGAAGTAAAAGCATTTATCGTTTCCATTTTCTTTAGAGTTGTTCCAATCAATTTCGTCAAATATTCTTAATGTAAAGAATATGTATTCCATATAATAACTTAAGCTTGTCCTAATGATCTTGATCTCTTACGTATACTTTTTGGAATAAGAATTGCTATCATTTCATTATTAGAAACATTCGTATACTCCTTTAAAATGAATCACACTTTTTGTGAATCCATTTGCAGTACATTTTTTGTAAATTATTTTATTCACATGAATTATACTTTACTAAAATGTATACTTTTCTGAACGAATTTTAAACAAATAAAAAGTCAGTATATTAATTATTATGTCAATGGTTAATATAATAAAACAAAATATCTACTAAGATGAGAACAATTTTATAAAATTTGATTCTCTTGTTGAAATGTATGTTCTTTAATATTTACAGATGATGGAGTAACCAAAGATTTTGATTGTGCCTACCCCATTATCGGGCGATACGTCTATGTCCAAATGGTAGGAATACAAGGCTCACTTACTTTATGCGAGGTCATGGTCTTCACAACTCAAGGTAAAATACCTTTATTTGGTCACTATTTTTTCCGTTTTCTTAACTGCGGCAAAACTGAAATAGAGCAACAAACCCACAACTTTCGAATTAAAATATTACGAAAAGAGGTTCTCTCGAAAACCTTAACCCAGGGGCGGGCAATTATGGCTCGAGGGCCATATTGTGGAAACGGAGAATACCAGAGGACCGCACCTTTTTTAAAATAATTACATTCATTATAAAATTAAATAAATATAAGTTAAATAAAATAGTGGTATTTTATTCAATTTATTTATTATGCTAATTTCATATTGCCTATAGCTGTAAGCACATTTAATTTTATATAACTTTAGTTTAATTCAGTGCTTCTCGAAATTTCAATACTTGCGACCCAATATCCAATCATAATTTTCATTGCATAAAATTGTATTGAATTCAAAAATACTATACTTTGACGCTAAAGCTGTAATACGACGGTAACCTTTTAAGTGTCACCTGCGTATATAAGCGTCTTGCTGAGCCAAAACGTTAATTGTATCGGACGTATATATAAGTCTTTTTGAAGTACGATCTTTTCTCCGTACTGCTATCCATAAAATTATTCTGAAGGCTTTGGAATACAATACTAGGACCTTGACAGTGTTTGCGATGGGTTTACTTATTTCACAAAGGATTTGATTATTTATTACTTTTCTCTCTCCACCAATATACCACATGCCCTCGCTTGAGTGTTAAAAGACGGTGACATTGGGGAGCGAATCACATAAGTTTTAATCGACAGTTAAGGGGTATATTATAAACCGTACAAATTATCAAGATAAGTGAACTTTTGTACATAATTTTATATATAACAAGCTAATGGGTTCACTGGTAATTTTTTAACTTGTTCTTAACTTAGTATCGCTAAATTAATTATAAGTGTATCAATACTGCACTAAATATATTTTATAAATGTTTTATATTAGTATAAATTTGTATTTCCTTTTTTATAATGTCAGAATGCATTTTGTTTGCTAACTTTCTGTAAATTAATAATTTGTTTTAAAATAATCTCTTGTTTGGGACTTTTCAATATGCTCGCGCCCCCCTCCTAAAGTTACAATGCCCCCACTAGGGAGGCGCGCCCCACAGTTTGAGAAACGCACTCATGTTGATTTTCATGCAAGAAAAACTTTGCTCACAAATATATGTTGACCCAAATATAGAGAATATTTTCTGTTTAATTGGTTTGCTGACTGCCTTGGCGGGTCGCAAAAAATAGCCACATGTGGCCCATGGGCCACTATTTGTCCACCCCTGCCTTAAGTAAATATAGAAAAGAAAACTTTTTTAAATAATAATTTAGAGTATTGTCTTAATCAATTATTTTCAATAAAACTAAAATGAGAGAATTCTAATTTTTACTAAGACATTAAATGTTTAATAAAGGGGAGGGGGCTTTTTGCGAGTGTTACTTTTTATCAACAGTTTTCACGAAACAGCACAAAAAAAAAATGTCCATAATTAAAATTTATTAGCAAGAACACTTTCAGATTGGTGATAACTGGTAACTTCTGAAATAACAAAGTTTTTTCCACAGAGATCTCGTCAGGACGTTGTGGCAATCAGCTGGAGCCCCTGGAATTGACCACCTTCAGCCGCACGTGCTATGAATTCCAAGTACAAAAAGGCGGTTCCTTTGACGCCGCTCGGGACTACTGTGTGGCTCGGGGTGGCCTCCTGCTCCATGGAGTGAAGGACCTCAGTCATCACTTCATCGCTTCAGAACTAGAGCGAAGGAAGGACGCCCTCAAGTCCAAGCTGGTCTGGTTGGGAGCGCAGAGAGACCAGGGTCTCAGAGCACGTACTTGGCACTGGGTGGACGGTTAGTATTTGTTTTCGATTATTTTTTTAATTTGCATATTGTTTATTTATCGAGAAACAACTATAATTAACTCTTTTCTGTACATATCTGTTTCCATGACAAAGAGACTTAATCCATTTTCAGAAAGGGATCGTTAAATGAGTACAGTATAAAAGGTTTTTTCTGCAATGTGTCTGTAAAACAGTCTAGAAATAATTATGACAAGAGAATAGATGAGTAGAAATACAAATTCAATAATGCAATTTAAACATCGAGGAAGTGGCCATTTTACGTCCAATCTCTATAAATGCAATTCAAAAAAGAGGCACAAGAATCCCCACATTCTTTCAGCTAGGGAATTACATTCGAGAGAATAATAGGATATTATAGTCATATGCTAAAATGAAGAGAAACAGCAGTTAATTTTTAAAATTGCATAGGTAATATTAAGGAAAGGTTTAACGCTTGTCTCGTATACTTCTTTTTTCTAGGAATAGGAAACAGGGAAATGTCAAGACACAGAGTTTAATCCTTTTAAGTGGGAAATATGAAATAAGACTCTGGAACTTAGAAGAATGTCAATTCATTATTAAGGTTTAAAGGAAGAATATACAAAAGTGGAATGCAAATTAATATTGAATGAGATTGTACACAAACACATATGCTCACACATATTTAAGGTTTTTAGCAATACATTGAAAGTAGGTGGATAAGCAGTGGTATCAACTGACAGTACTTATGTAGACCATCGACATTTATTAACATGCTTTCAATTATTTTTAAGCCCATTCGTATAAATAAAATTACTTTATATATTATTATTTCTTACTAAAAACCTTACATTATTGCAATGTTGTCAGTGGCGCACACGTGAATTTTTCAAAGGGGGGGGGGGGCCCGGGGGCGAAAGTTCACCTTTCTCGTATCATGTTCCAATATGCTACCCAACATATTCTGTTGATTTGGTCGATTTTCGGATCAAAAAACAGTGAAGAGTTAATTATTGAATAAATAATTAGCATTAATTAATAAAATTAATAAACAAAGACTTGACTAAATTTTACATAAAAATATGCATAGGATTATAATCAATCGAAAAAAAATCAAATGCTTTGGGGGGAGTCTGGACCTGGAGCCCCCCCCCCCACCTTGTGTGCGCCACTGAATGTTACTAATAACTAAAATAGAATCATCATCCACGCAGAGGATATTGCCAATTAAAATAACATCTTTAACCGAGATTAATATTCCCACCTTAAATTGGATGATAAATGCTATTTAACATAGGATGGTAAGCTAAAATAAATTGTTAATAGCTTATATTATCAAGTGAAAAAAAATTACAAAAAAATATTTGTAAAAAGCTCTTAACAATTATCTTTGTGGACTTATATTTATATAAATGAATACATAAGCGTATGTATTATTTCATATACTTTTATTTTATGAAGTGTACACTTTTCAATTCTCTAACTTAATAATAATAGCAATAACTTAACTATACTCCATAACTCGTTTATAAAAAGTTAATGCATATTTTCTTTAAAAAATATTTAAAAATTGAATTAATGGCATTTAAGATTATAGTTCTACATTTTTTTAAAAAAATATTACGATGATATCAATAATATTCTCCATTTTTTACTATTATTATTATTTTAAAAAAGGCTTATGTTATGGAACCGAACAAAAGCAATCGAATTCGCCTCATGAAGCAGTTGCAATACGTTTCACAAAAAATTGAATCTAACATCGGAAAGTGAATATTTTCTTTATTAAAACGGGAACCGGAACTTTCTTGTTATTGTATATTAAAAAGCTATTTTCTCCTCTTCTTTCATCCGCAGACAGCGCCGTCCAGCAATATCTGTGGGCGGAAGACCAGCCAAACAACTACAACGGCCAGCAGAACTGCATCGTGTTGGACGGGGGTAGGCGATGGTTGTGGAACGATGTCACTTGCGACCTCGACTACCTGCCCTGGGTCTGCCAGTACAGTAAGTTATTGGCAATGCATTTTTTTTAATCAATACGTAGACTAAAAACAAAAGTGTTCTGTGGGCTTGAGAAAGATTGGAGATAAGGTTGTCTCAAAGTATATCTAAGTGTAAAACGTGAGGAAGAAAGTTAATGAGATGAGACAAGTCGGAAGAAACTCAATGACGTGAACAACACACACACAAATCAGATAAAAAATTAATTATTCGATAAATTTTTTTAAAAGTTTTATGTGAACACAAAAAATATTTTTCGTTTCTTTTTCAACAAAAATTTTTGACGTTTATACCGGGTTTCCGAAAAGTATGACTACACTTTCAAATATTAATTATAAAAAAACAAATAGATTTTCGCTTACGGTTTTTTTTATCCATAAATATGTGCCAAAGTTTTTTTTACAACGCTTTCTTGCACGATTTCAATATGCACGCATCACATCGAGTCTATGAAGCATCGTAGAATTAACATTCTGAACAGCCACTGTAGTTCGACTTTTCATTTCATCAGTGTCACTAACTGAAGATTGGTAAACAATGTTTTTCACGTATCCCTACAAGAAGAAATCCAGGTGTAATGTCTAGAGATCTAGGTGGCCACGTTGTTGGACTTACTCTTTCCATCCATCGCCCGGGAAACTTTTTCTCACTTTTAAACTCCAGTGTGGCGGTGTCCCATCTGCACTGTGCATGTGTTGCCGATTTAAATTCGATTAACTATTCTACAATTTGCATTTGTTCTTGTGATGAAGCCATTTTGAAACAAGAATGTTGAAAAAACGGAGACGTTGCGCCTCACTTAGTTTGCATTTCACAAAACATAAACTTTATTCTTTTCTGTAAGGAACATAAGAAACCGGAAGTGTGTGAAAATCTTGGTTTATTTATTTTTAATTCATTTTTGTAAATGTAGTCATACGTTTCGAACACCCTATATTATCACTCAAAAAACTAGGGTACTTAAAATATAATTCCATAAGATGATTAGCATAATAAAAACTTTAAAAGAAAATATATCCATATTTATAGATTTTAAAGTCTAGTGGATGCCAAATATGCAAGCTAACTTGTAAAGAGGCATGCAATTCCAATTTTCAGTAGTAGTTTGTTTACTTTTTTCCTTATTCTCTCAAACAAAGAAGGTTACCTAGTGTTCAATTTGTTTAGTTTCTCAAATCTTTTAAACCATGCTATAGAATTATATATTACTCAAAATAAACTCATTTATTATTTTCTCATGTTCTTTCTGGGAAAAGAAATAAATTTTCCTCTATTTCTTAATATTACAAAGGCAAAGACAAAATTCTTTCTCCTTTACTATATCATTTAATACACTTGGAAGTTTTTTAAGGTTTGAATATTATTATTTGATTTTAACTAAAATGCATCCAAAGCTTGTAAGTTTAACAATTAAGAGATAGACTAAAAGACCTAACTAGCTCTTTTTATTGAAATAAACTGTATTACAAGTTTCATCTTAAGAGGTATAAGAAAAATAAGCCTCAACATGAAAAAAAAATATCAATAATTAATTACACAGAAGTAAAGAAAATAAATTATAAATTTCAATTAAATTGATTCACAAATTAATGACTTAAATTAAATGGCTTGAAATATTCCAATTTAAATCAGCATCAATTTTACAACCTAAATGAAGTGTAATTATATCTCTTGTTCTTGGCATAAACTCCATTTATGTCTCTATACTTGCAAACGATTTCTTCTGAGAAAAACATTTTACATAATACATGAAGATAAGTTCACTTCATTTAGCATATTTTCATAATTCTGTTTCTAGAAATGAACAGGAGCTCACTATAAAATGTGTTTGATTTTATTTTATTTTAATTGAATTTTTACGTCACCCTGTAAAAAGAAACAAGAGGGCTATTGTTGGAGGACGTCTTAATTTTGAACCTCCGTCAGGTGACGAGGACGACACCTGAGCTGCTACTCCCCTCTCCAAACTCTTACACCATACCAATTTAAAGTACAACAGCCCCTCTGCACGGTAGGTTTTGAATGGCTCTAGGTTTCAACCCCGTGACCACTTGGCTACCACGGCTGTGGAAGAGGTGCATTTTATAGAAAAGAATAAAATCATAAAAATTGAAGCATCGGTTCCGTGGCTTTGAGTTAGTGTGCCCTCTTCGTAAATGCAAGGTTGCGGGTTCGATTCCGGCTGAAGTAGATAGACTTTCTGGACGCGAAAATGGTAGGTATGCTGGTTATATGATTATGGGGCTTGTAAAAGATCCTTTGAGTATTAATTTGGCTCTGGTATTTTCAGCAAAATTAAATCACGGTAATATTTACCATCCGACGAGAGTTTGAAATGAGTAAAATTCAAACTTTGGTTGCGGGAGCCACCACTAAGTAGTGCCCAGTGCCCACTTTTGGGGACTTATCATGTCTACAAATGGCTTAGCTACCAAAATGCAGCCCATTTGAAACAAACATAAAAATTGAAGCAATCAAAAATCAGAAGGGATCTTTCAAAGGAGGTTAAGCATTCGGATATTGTGAAAGTGTCTAATATATCTTATTTGTGTGTAAAAAATAGTTAATGTAAACCCATACTAAATGTCACAAGAAATCGCATATTTTTGTTTTTTCCTTTTCTCCCAATTGTGTCTTGGAGTTATTACAATAAATATCCTCTTAAATATAAAATTAGAATTTTCTTTATTCCCCGGCAGATCATTTTCTTAATTAACTTCTGTAAGACACGCCCGAATGTCGCGTCAGTTAAATAATTTTCACTTTATCAAATTGACACGTATATTTTACTGTTCTTTACCTTCAGGCCTGAAAAGAAATAGCGGTTTCGTTTCATAGTAATATGTATCTAATTGTTTTTTCTTCTCCCAGGTCCATCGAACTGCGGCAACCCCGATCGACAAGAAAATTCGACGATTCTGGAAAAAGACTTCCGCTTGGGTCAGTCGGTCACTTATCAGTGTCCCACCGGCAACAAGGTGGTGGGCGATAGGATACGACGGTGCGAAAGCAGTGGGTTCTGGAGCGGCTCTGCACCTTCTTGCGAATGTGAGTTGATTATGAGTAAAAATTGTTCTTCATTTTAGTTGTTTCATTATAAAAGAGTGAAATTTTCCAGCTGAAGATTCTTTCAGTGTTTTTGTTATAGTTGGTTGCTGGAAAATAAGCTATTCAAAGAAAGTGTTATCATAATGCTTGTCAGTTTTTCTTTCCTTCATAAAAATTGCATTTGTGAACTGAAACTAATTTTATAAATCGTAAAGGCGCAGTGCGTACTTTGGTTAAGAGGAATTTAAAAAAGTCATCCCATCCGGTATAGTGGTTAGTGACGCTAACTGCTATGCCGTAGAGCCTGGGTTCGAATCCCAAGAAAGGAATGGTTGTTTGTCATTATATATGATGCCTGTGCGTCATGGGGGAGCTCTAAACATTGTGGAGCTGCAAGTCCTCTCGAACAGCGGTCGCTAAATTTTTTTGACCTCACGGACCAGTAAACTCATAATTTGAATCCCACGGACCACTAATAGGACCATCGATGACCACTGATATACATATGCGACATACAGGACAGTGAAACAAGAAAAGTACGAAACGAGACGAGACAAAACATATAGCTAAAACAATGCGCTCTACAGCAGTATGACTTATTTACTGTGGAAGTAGTGTTTTTATATAAGTAGTGTCTATGATGTTTTCATAACTTTTTACGTATTGTTATGAATTGTGAATTATGTTTCAATGCATCTTAAAACATAACTTAACGTGAGGAGCATGTATATTCCACATTTTTCTGGGGACCAGCGAAATTTTCTCGTGGACCACCACTTTGGCGACCACTGCTCTCGAATGATTGGTGGAAGAGGAAAAGAGGAGGGAGAGGCCTCCTGATTTTCTTCTGGATTTTTTAAACAAGTATGCTAATCTATCCGAGTAAATGATTTTTCTAAACAGAAAATCATCTGCATCTATCTCTCTCTCTCTCTCATTTTAAAGAAAAATAATAATATAATAATTCTTCATATTCGATTGACATCTTATCTAGTAAATTAGTATCGAAAATTTCTTAAACAAGCTTTAAGGCACTCAACAACCTACATTACTTGGCTGTCTTGTTGGGTCTTATCAACATTAAACAAAGAAGTGTAATCTTATTTTGTGAAGTGTTATTAAAATCTATTAACTTTATTCGAAGTGAAATTAAAAGCTTCAAAGGTTTTGCTTTTATGCCAACCTCATGATCTATTTTTTTTTTCCCAATAATTTTCGGGAGCAGTTTCTTTTGTTGATCTACTTCGTGACAGAGGGATGATGGGCCACGCCTTTTCGAATGTCAGGAAATGTTCTCTGCAGCGAGGGCGATGTTTTTAAAAATATCGATTAGTGGGTCGATTAATTATCACTTTCATTTGTCTCTTTTAAATTCTGTGATTGTTTATTTCCAATTTTTTTTCTTAAGTAATAACTTATTTAGTAATGTTCTTAATAAGGTTTGAAACTGTAATATTCATGAATTATGTAATCTGATTTTAAAAAAGGTTTTTGACCTCTTAATGTGTGTGCTGCAAGCTCCCTAAACGGGCCAAACTGTGAACACTCGTGATAATTCGAGTAGGTTCGTATTTTATGATGATGCATTACAAATAATACTATTATGTTGATCGGGGTTCTCGAGAATTTTATGCAAATCAGTCGCAAAGAACAAGACAGTTCTTTAAGAGCGATGAGAATTTATTATCGAAAATTCAATCCTTGAAATACAGGATTCAGCAGTAATATTCAAATATACGTATATAAAAGATTATTCACAAGCAATCGCTCTTTCTACACAGCCGAAGTAATCACTAATCACTTCAACAGTCAAAGCAATACTAACTGATCGCTAGTCAAAACCAGACTGACTGACTTTCGGTGACCATCCCTCTATTTATAGCCCTCGCGGATAATTCGAGAAAAGACCCGCTTGCGTCATAGATCTTGAACTAAGTG
>BMAV01013876.1:223253-255953 GCA_019973955.1 Trichonephila inaurata madagascariensis
TGGGTCGCAAATATTGAAAGTTTGAGAAGCTCTGTTGTAGAGAGATATATGTCACAAATATTATGTAGATATAAAGAAGAAGCATTATATTCATATCGAGAACAAATTTTATATCGATATATTAAAGAGAAAGTAAATATAAAATTTAGAGATATACAGAAAGCTGTTTTTGCTATATTTAAAATTTAATAGTTCCTTTCAGATTTATTATGCACAAAATGTTCTTAATTTATTCCGATTATTGTGTTTTTTAGAAGTTTTTTAAAAATCGAACATGTATTATTGAAGTAAATATAAATAAGTCGGATAGTTTTTGTTAAATCGATCTTTTTATACGGTAGTTGTGGATTGTGGCAGAGTCCAGCCTCTGCTCCGTGGGGAGGTGCAGTACATCAACGGAACCACCCACCTATCCAGTATAGCCAGTTACTCTTGCAACCCAGGATTCCGTATGATCGGTAGCCGATTACGAGTCTGTTCCGAGAACGGAAAGTGGAGCGACAACGCACCCAAGTGCGAGGGTAAGGACTGTTATCACATGAAAAATTAAATTAAATTTTTAAGGTATCCGACTACGTTCGGAACCGTGATTTTAAAAAAGCGCATAAATGGATAATTTTCGTGATATTTAGTGTCATTTAGATTAGAATACATGTATAAAATTGTTTTATATAAGGACATTTTGACAAAAAAAATTATTTAAATACAATATTTCGGCAAAAAAGTAACTTAGAATAACCTTTTTTCAAAATGCTCTCCTTTTGTGAAAAATGCTTCTATTATAATAATATTTTGCCTGTATATAGCTCAGACCTCTGTACAGAGGCTCAACTATGATTTTTGAAACATTCACCGTATTTTCAAAGTTACAACCCATTGAAATAATTATCGGCGTTTTTTTCTTCTCCCCTCTGTTGTCGTAAAGCATGGATAAACCCACTTCTAGGTTATATACTTCAAAAATTCTAGTTGAGCCACTGTAGAGAGGTCTGAGCTATATACAGGAAAAATATTATTATAATAGAAGCATTTTTCAAAAAAGGAGAATATTTAAAACTGGCCATTCTTTGTTCCTTTTTTGTCAAAATATTGTACTTAAATAATTTTTATTGGAATAATATTCTTAAAACAATTTTCTATACATTTTCTAATCTAAGTGACACTAACATCATAAATATTATCCATTTATACGCTTCTGCAAAATCACGTTTCTGAAAGTAGTCGGATACCTTACAAAACAAGTCTGTTTTAGTGTTTTTATACAAAAATATTAGGATAATTTCTACAGATGTTGTTAAAGCTACATTCGTTTGTCTCAACTATTTTTACTGTTATAAGGCTTTCCAAGGACCCTACCTGAACTTTTATTTTCTACGATCAATTAATTAATTATACAAAATAATGTTAATTATTAGAAATATTAAGTTTATTTATTGACATTTTTCATGTCCTAAAGTTAATGAATTCTTAACTTTTTGAAAGGTAATTTCAAGATCATTAATTTAGAACTTTTTTAAGATCGGTGATTTTCTAAAGTTAATTAATAGATTATGTGTTATGTAGTATGAGAGGATAGCTTTTATTCATATTTTGTATATGTATAGAAAACTTTTAGGATTAATTTTGCTTAAGTTTACTTATAATGCATTGTCAAAAGTATCTGAAGTATTTTGCTCAGACTATTGAAAATTACGAGTATCAGTATAGCTTGTTTTAATATACCTATTTTCATATATGTAATACTTGTACTAACTGTTATTCATGCGGAAGATATTTCTTAAAAAAACTTCACAACCCAGCAACAAGGGTAAAATTTTCTAATGAGGGTCTACGCCAGCGATACTCAACTTGTGGCCCACCAAGCCTTTTTAACTTGCCTGGTCATGGCCCATTGCTCTGAGAAATTCAATTATGGGAGTCTCAGGGGTGTTAAACTTCTATAGAGGTCTGAAAATATAAACAATTTTCAAACAGGTTCAATTCTTTTAAATTTAAATTAAATGATTCGAATCTTCTTTTACACATTATTCATAAAGGAATGGGACTTCAGAAAAGTATAAAATGTTTAAAATGTAATAATAATTTTAAAAAGCATAAGCAAGTGAAAATTCTATAATAAATATTAAGTATCTCTTGCGTTGCGCACGCTATTTTCTAAAATAGTAGCCTCTGATGTATAAAACTTCATAGAATTATAAAATGCATCATACTCTTTAAACCCTACCTAATTTTAGTATTATATATCTTTTGTATTTCAAAATATTTGTAAAATATTGCAAATTTTTAAATATTTTTTAAAAATGTATTTTTTTTTATTTATTAAAATATGTAAGTTATTATTCTATTTGTATAAAAATAGCTACAGTGTAATAAGAATACATTTAACTTTATAAATCAACTTATAGCTAGTAATTAAAGCTACTATTTTAGAAAATAGCATGCGTGACGTAAGATTTAATAAATATTTCTTATAGAAAAGTTTCTTATTTTCATATGCTTATAATTTTTTAAATTATTAATATAATTTTAAACATTTTATACTTTTCTGAAGCCCCATTCCTTTATAAATAATGAGTAAAAGATTTGAATTATTTAATTTAAATTTAAAAGAATTGTACCTGTTTGAAAATTGTTTATATTTTCAGATCTCTAGAGAAGTTTAACACCCCTGAGAAGCCTTATTTAAGAACATTGTATAAAAAATTTAGTGGGAAATTCTTTGTCAAGAAATATAATGTATCAATTTTGCTTTTTCTTGTCGGTATCATACGGGTACGAATTGATATTCTTTTTCTATTTGGAACAGTTACGATTAGTGATAACAGACAATAGTGGAATGAACAGTGGATGGAACTAATATTTTTAACTATTTTTCATATCTCGCAAGCGAAAAGCATTCGAAGAAAATATATCGTTTCAAGACGATTAGGAAGTTGACTATTTTGTAATGAAAAACAAACATGGATCATTAATTGTTTGATTTGTCACGAAAGTACTGTGTATTTCAAAAATACCAATAAACAGGAATCATTCAATGACACTTCTCCTCGAAGATCTCTTTCAAATAGGCTTTTCTTGAATAATCCTTGCAACAGCAACAAAGTGTTTTGTCAGTGGTAATATCACAGCGCTAACAAAGACATCCCATGAAGTTTGCTATATTATTGGTAATCATATTAAACCCTTTACTGATGCATAAATTGTGAAGGAGTGTTTCTTAAATGCTTCCAATTAAATGTTAGTAACAAAAATAAAAAATATTAAAAAATAATATTAAAAAAAGCAAAATAGGAATTATAATATTATGATCAAATTTTCAGATTTTTAATTTCCAATGTTATCTTGATCTTAAAGCATCCCCCCTCCCTCCCCTCCGTCATTTATTCTCATGTTACGGCCCGCGTGAAATAACTAACATATATATGCGGCCCGTGTGAAATAGCTGACATATGTATGTGGCCTAGCAGAAAAAAAAAGGTTGAGTACCCCTGGTCTATGCTCACATACGCACACGATTCGGTACGAGATTACATACCCAAAAATTTCAAATAATATTTTCTTAAAAAGTTTGCACATCATAATCGTCAAATCATTTTTATCGAATTTTTGAAAGAATGCTTCTTTTGTGATAATTTATTCGGAAAAAAAGATTCGTTATTCTGTTTTATATAACGTGCGAATATATATAACAATCTCCAAAAAATAGACCTTGACGTCGCGTGACGTATCGTGCTCAAGAATATGCGTAGCAAAGCGTTAATCATCCTTAGCGAAAGAGATAAAAATAGATAATCCCAAAACTCACTCGCTAATAGCGTAATTAAAAATTTTTTATAAAATCCACAAATGTTTCCTACATTCTTTTTTTTTAAAAAAAAAAACTTTTTTTAAGAGAATAAATGTTCACATTAGAAAACCATGGCATTTGAATTAAAAAAAACTCATTAGTAGGACGATTTAAATATAAAAAAATCAGTGCCGTTTTGCAATGTTATTTTCAAAAATCACAGTTAATTAATTTATCCGCCGATAGTCAAACTTCTACAAAACATTTGCATCTCTTGGATGGTGCTAGAATCATAAGCCTAGAAAGTTTCGGTCGAGTGATATGACAATATGTACTCTTAAAATAGCTTCAACATTGAATTTTTAAGAAATTCCTTATTTTTTTAGAAAAAAATCTTTTAGGTGCCTATTACCATTATATTTCGGGCGTCTGAGCCTTTCTGTTATTGTATTATATTATACTGTTATGCTATACTGATATACTATGTTATATATATTATTACTGTTATTGTATTGTATTATCAAAAATCAGTTAATTAATTTATTCGCCGAAATAGTCAAACTTCTAAAAAACATTTGCATCTCTTGGATGATGCTAGAATCATAATCCGACAAAGTTTCGGTCCAGTGATAGGCCATTATGTACTCTTCAAATCCCTTGAAACATTGAATTTTAAAGAAATTCTTTATTTTTTTAAGAAAAAAATCACTTTTAGGTGCCTATTGCCATTATATTTCGGGCGTCTGAACCTTTCTGTTATTGTATTATACTGTCCATTCATACAAACTCTTCATTTTATCAACAAGGTTGTAAGATAGCGACATAATGGCCACTATAGCCGAGAGGTCATGTTCTCGAACTCATGGCTGGCATTATAGAGTCACGAGTTCGAAACCTATTGCCATTGAAGATCATCATGTAGAGGGGCTGATGCCCGTTAAACCTGTCAAGGCTCTCAAAGTCTCCCATTGGAGTGTGTGGAAATTTAGAGTGGGAGTGCTTGCGCAGGTATTGTCGTCGTCAGTTGATTGCGACTCAAAATTATGAGGTCTGTCGACAAGAGCCCGTATGTTGCTTTAGAATCCGATGTAAATTAAAATCAAATCCCAACAGCGACGCAAGACTCTGAAAAATAAAAGGATCCAGTTTCTTTTAATTAATATTTCTAGACTATGATATCAATTTATATAAATGATAAATTACGTTTTACCTGTGTGTTCTTATCATATTTCGTATTAAAATAGGTTTAAGGTGAAAGAATTGAACCTTTAAAATTCTTTCTAAGATTAAAATATAAAAAATAGGAATGATTGGAATAATATTAATTAAATTTTAATGTTATGCAAATGAGCTGCAAATAGCTGGTTTCTTCAAGAAAGTTTTTAAGGCAAAACTGTTTTTTATCTATTACTAATGAAATAATACTTTTTTTTAATTCAACTTGTTTCCAATTCCAGAAATTCGATGCGTTTCACCGGAAGTACCAAAGAATGCCACTGTCGTGTATGGCGGTAACGACAGAGCATCGGCCGATTCATTCCGTGTTGGGTCTACTGTCCAATACCGATGCATTCCTGGTCATCTACCAGTCAAAGGGGAGCCCCTCAGAACGTGTTTGCCCACAGGGGTATGGTCCAACGAACCACCCTTGTGCATGTGTAAGTAAAAAACACACGTCACGGTTTTATAAACCATTTTTTCCTCATTTTGTAGTAAAATTGTTGCCCCCTTCCCTCCCGCAATCACCGCATTGCGGAAGGGGAGGAGGCAAAGCTTGATTGACACTAAGTACATATTTGGGCTTGGGGCCCAAAACCTGGGTTTGCTGGAGGCCCTAATATTCTCCATAATGCCACTTACTATGTTCCTTTCTTTAAAAAAAAAATACTCCAGTAAAATAAAACATTAAAAAAAAATTCAGTCACATTATACTGAGCGGGGCAAAGAAAAGTTGTCCGAACGAACCTGGAACTCTCAGTTTTCCTGGCCACTTTTATTTGCCCCACCCTGTATTAATTATAGTCATTATTGGCAAAAGCAGGTGGGGATTGTAACATAAACAGAACTGGAAATTGCTAAGGTAATGAGCTGATCAATTTATTGATAGTCAAAAAATGCCCCCCACCTCCACCTCATCTTCATGGTTAACAATTCTTTCAAATTATTAGAAAATATGTTAAGATCATTTTAGCAAATATTAGTCGTAATGCAAAAAAAAGTAAGAAATTCTGTCATAGAAAACTTCGAGAAAAATATCAAAGAGAAGCTTTATGAGGGATGTATGTAAATTTTCAAGAATAAATTGCATATACATGATTCAAAAAAAATTATTGGTAATAAACACGCGCGTTTTTTAGCCTACGATGAAGATGAATCAAATCTTACACTCATTTATTCGAGAAACTCATGACATAAATAACTAGGTTTCAATTTTGCAAGCATCTCGGCTAGGGTTAGCTACTAAACTTGTCTTTTCGTATTGCTCATAAATTTAAGCAGTATTTAACCATAGCTTCGAATGATTTAATAATGTATTATGGTATTCTGCTTGGATTTAAATATGATGATATATTTTGGAACTGTTTTATTTATTTATTTATTTTGTTTATTTTTGATTGTTTCAATATCAAAATATTTTAGAGAATTAGTAAATTCTTTTGATTCAATGAAGATGAAAAATGATTTTACTCTCTCAAAAAAGAAAAAGAAAGAAAAGAAAACAGAAACTATAAAAACGCTGCTGGAAATAAAATAATTCTGAAGTATTATATTAATAGAATAATTTTCACGCAATGAAAACATCAGTAGATTGCATTTGTCAAGAATTTCAATCCATATCTTTATGTATATAATTCTTTTGTGCGTGTATATGTGACTAAATTCCTCCTAAGCGGCTGGACCGATTTTGATGACATTTTTTGTGTCGGTTCAAGTGGATTTGAGAATGGTTTAGATTCAGAATTCGGCCCGATATAGCAGTTAGTTAAAAAGATATTAATTAAAAACCTTAAAACGCATAATTGTTTTCTTGTTATGTAGCTTATTCCGCTAATGCGCGTCAAGAAAAAAAGAAACAAGGGCGGAAAATTTTGTTTTCCGCACGGCCAAATGTATGTTGCGAGTCCGAGGGTTGGCAAACCATCGCATTTGTTTGTTTATAACCTTTAAGGATTAACCAAAAATATTGAGCATTCAATGGTATTACGATAAATATATTTATTGTGCATTAAAAAATATACCTGTTATGAAAATAGCTCGAGTTTTATCTTTATCATTTAATTAAAACAAGTTTAAGTTTCTCTCTATTCAGAATAGAGCTTCTACCATATTCAACTTAGTTAATAGTGTACTCTTACTCATACGCAATCAATAGGTCGAATTGTGGTAATTGTGCATGTGATGACGTCAAGTATTGGAATTCATCAAAACGGTCCAGATTGGTACAATTTATTCAAAAAAGTTTGAAATTTTCGGATTTAAGACGTGTGTACAGGACAACGTCTGTCGGGCTGCTAGTTTAATATATTTTTTTATGAATTTTAACTATTTACGAAACTTACACTGTTTTTAAGTATATACGTGCGCTTTAAAGAATAAATTAGTTATGATTGAGTAAAGGCTCTCTTAAAAATTGCATATATCTCTTTCAAATCAAATGAATCAAGGAAAATAAACATAATTGAATTTATATAATTGCTTATAATTACAAGCACTATAAACCAGTTATTATTCAGGTCGAATTAAAATCGTTTAAATTGAATCAATGCTATGGGAAGTATAACATTAAATATATGTAATGGAATTAAATATAATTACTTTTCACAT
This sequence comes from Trichonephila inaurata madagascariensis, assembly GCA_019973955.1. Taxonomy (NCBI): domain Eukaryota; kingdom Metazoa; phylum Arthropoda; class Arachnida; order Araneae; family Nephilidae; genus Trichonephila; species Trichonephila inaurata. The sequence continues at coordinate 230,866 of BMAV01013876.1, forward strand.
AGATTATAATAGAGAAACGCTCAAATTATTTTCTGGATCTTCTGTTGAATGATTCTTTGTAATTATTAACCAGACTTTAATTATACATTTGTGTGTTTGTAGACATCGACTGTGGATTGCCAAGGCCGGTGCCTCATGGACATTGGCTATTGCCATCCAACACTACTTACTACGGCAGCCAAGTGGAGTACGTCTGTGATGTGAATTTCGAAATACACGGTCCGCGTAGGAGGCTGTGTTTGGAGAATGGTACATGGAGCAGCAATGAACCAAGTTGCGAAGGTAATTTAATGCTCCTTAGATCTGTTATCTGAAATATATTTTTCGATAGCACAAAAAGAATACAAATTTCCAATGTTGTTTTTATAAGAATGACACTGTCGATTTTTTTCCCTCGCCAAATTAGCAAACAAATGCATTTTCAAAAAATCTTACAAGTATTTCTCTGATTATTATATATTAAATTAGGGTATGCTTTATTCAGAAAGACACATTTGTTCTTGCGGACATCTGTCTATGGTTCGTGTGGGAAATTCTAAAAAAAATTTAATGTTCTAAACCAGGGGTACTTCACCTTTTTTTCTGCTGGGCCGCATACATATGTTAGCTATTTCACGCGGGTCGCAACATGAGGATAAATGGGGGAGGGGAGGGGAGAAATGCTTTAAGACCAAGATAACATTGGAAATTTAAAATGTAGAAGATTGATCATATTATAATTCTTAATTTGCTTTTTTTAATTATTTTTATTTATTTATTTTATTTTTGCCACTAACACAAAATTAGAATCATTTAAAAAACACTCCTTCACAATTTCTGCATCAGTATATAAACGGTTTCATATAATTACCAATAATAGAACAAACTTCATAGGATGTCTTTGTTATCGTTGTGATATTACCACTGACAAAACACTCTGTTGCTATTGCATAGATTATTCAAGAAAACCTATTTATCCCCTCTTGAGATTTTCAAGGATAAGTGTCAGTGAATGATTCCTGTTTATTTGTATTTTTTAAATACGTCACTTTCGTGACAAATCAAATAATTACTGATCCATGTTTGTTTTTCACTACAAAACAGTTAACCTCCCAATCGTCTTGAAACGATGTATTTTCAAATATTTTTCTCTTGCAAGGTATGAAAAATAGTTAAAAATTAGTTCCACCCGTAAAATGGTCGCTACTTCACTGTTGTCTGTTATCACTAACCGCAACCATTCCAAATAGAAAAAGAATATCAATTCGTACTCATACGACACTGATAACAAAAAGCAAAATTGATGTATTTGATTTCTTGACAAAGAATTTCTCTCGAAATTTTTAATACAATGTTCTTAAATTAGTAAATTTCTCAGAGCAATGGGCCATGACAGGGCCACTTAAAAAGGCTCGGTAGGCCTCATGTAGCCCGCGCGCCGCAGATTGAGTATCGCTGTTCTAGGGACTTACAATTTATGATTGGAGTGATGTTATGGTCTTTTTAAAACTATTATAAATTTTTGTAACAAAATGTATATTTATCGTGTAGGTCAGAGGCTCTTAGCTTTGTGCCTGCGGTCATCAATGAGCCCGCGAAGCTATATTTGTGCACCCGTCACTGTCCGCTATATACTATATCAATATAGACCGTGGACAACTCGCGGACCACCACAATTTTTTGTGTGGCGGGGAGATTCATAACGCTTTTAGAAATAAAATATAAGCTGTAAAATTATTGTTCTGGCAATACTGTTTTTTCTTATCAGTTGCTGTCGTTGAAGACCCTCGCGTTGAATCTGTTGCATCTTAAGATGAGATTTTAAATATTCAGAATGATATTGTATTAAAATCGTGTCGACTTCATAAAAATATTTGGAATCTAGCCAAAAATTTAAAAAAATATCCCCTTTTGAAAAAAAGGAGCTTACAGTTTAAAATCCTGTTTCGGTTCCACATATTTATATGAATCGTTTTTTTTTCAACAATGAACACAATTAAATCAACAATCATATCTCGACTGAACGATAGCAATCTCGAAGATGCTGTAAGATTGGGAATATCATCTTAAACACCTGACTTTGAAAAATTAGTGGATAATATGCATTGACAAAAATCGTATTAAATGTAACTATTTTGAATTTTTTGTTAACTTTTTAGTGTAGAATATTGTGTATGATGCTTATGATCACAATAAAATAAATATTAAGAATCGTTAGACTTTATTTTACCTGCGCCCGGCAGCAATTTCTTGTTTGTCAGATGTTACCAGACGCGGAATAAGGTTAAGAGCCCCTGGTATAGATAATAAGCCTAAAGTTTACTCATTTTCTATTAATCTTAAGCATTTAGGCTTTATTCTTCATGGCTGTTATATTAGGCAAGTGTAACATTTTTAATTCCATATATTATATAATTATTAAATTCAACAAAAAATAATGTATAAATTCTATCATAACCTCTTAAAGATTTTAATTTTTTCCAAACAAAAGAAGAAATAAATTTTCAAAAAGTCTGCCTATAAATATTTCAAACCTGCTATCTATTAAATGACAAGGACGTTGGTATATCAATAAGATGGATATGTTACTATTTTAAAGCCGATTGAAATGAGAAAATTAAATCAATCGAAGCCTCGTATCAAACTGCCTTCTATTTAAAATCCCGAAAGTTTTTTCTGTGCTGTTAATTATTAATAATTCTTAATAAATGCTCTTCTTTCAGTATTTATATTCAGTTTTTTCCAATAATATTGTTTTAAATAGCACATTTCGTTTCTTAAATACAACCTTTTAGAAATGTATTTTTTTTTCAGTTTAAGAAAGGGACTATATTTAAGGCAACACAATTTAAAAAATAAATTAATAAATTTTGTCTTTATTTTCAATTGAGCAGCCCCTTTATTCATGTATAATATATTTTCCTACAGTAGAAAGGTAATGCATATAATTGAGATATTAATAATAAAATATACATCACAAAAAAATTTTTTAACAGAAAAGTACCAATATTTCTGCGAAATGAGCAGAAGAATGGTGACTTAATTTTTCAAACCGCAATTCTTACCAACGTAACCTTTTCGATTGAATCAATGTACAATGTGAAAATCTTCTCGTGGGAATGCTTACAGTTTATTGTGTGATTTTTTAATGTTTAATATTTCTTTTTTTTCTTTAGTGGTCGCTTGCGGTCAACCAGACACTAGAGATGACCAGACATTCATAGACGGTGACAGCTACATTGTGGAACACTGGGTCACCTACAGTTGCTCTGAAGGCTATCGGTTGGTTGGTAACAGTAGTCGTATGTGTGGAAGTGATGGCCAATGGATGGGAGATACACCTTTCTGTAAACGTGAGTACTTTTTATAGCATACAGTTACTGCATATTTACATTTAAGTACCTAATTAACTAGTGTCCCCATTAGAAACAAGTAATGTTAAAAAGTCAATTCCTATTTAGGTCAACAAACGAAAATTTTATCTTAGTTACTTTTTATTAAATAATTACAATTAATATAAATGTGTATATACATATAACACACACACACACAGAATCACAATATTAAGTGGCAAAATAGAAACGGATTTTCCGTTTTCCTTTCTACATAGGGTGTTGGACTATTATTTTTGTGTTTGTGTTACTATTTATTCATTAATTAAATTTAATTATTCCAATAAAATAGTATATATAGTAAAAAGAAAGCACATACTCAAAAATTAGGTAGAGTTCTCCCAGTTGAGATTCGAACCCACGACCTTTGGATTAGAAGTTCAACGCGCTACCCATTGCTCTACAGAGACACAACGAGCGATTTTCCCTTTTATGTATAGTGTTAGACTATTATTTTTGTTTGTTATTAAATATTAATTAATTAATATTTGAAAAAAACTGTATTAACATCAAGTGTCATCCACTACAAATTTTAAAAAATGTATTTGAACTTGAATGGATGAATAGAAAGTATTTTATTAACGACTGAAAATTTGAACAAGATATATAAATAAATAAATATAGGGAGAGTGGAAACTAATGGTAGAAATTGAAAAATAGCAACGAATTTATCATTGTTTTCCACAGACTTATCGTTAAAAACATCGCAACGGTCACGTTGTTGTTGCTGCTGGTCCTACTGTAATCCACTGCGTGTATATATGTGTGACAATTTTGCTTATTATTAAGTTAAATACTAATTTTATATTTCCTTTTTTAAATTCATAAGTATGAATACCATATTTTAAAATCACCTACGCAGTTTTTTAAAAATAACTACTACATCCCTTCATCTTATCATATGATTAAAAAATGTAATGTTAATTATTGTACTTACAGAGAGGGGACGTAAAACGGCCTCTCCCTTGATAATTAAATTACGCTAATGAATTTGATTTTGTATTCGACTATTCTCTTATGTAACGACTATTTTCAGAATTAATTATATATTATATTGTGTGTCTGACTATACTTTCAAATATTAATTATAAATAAACAAAGATATTTACTTACGGTGTTTTTTATGTTCCATAAAGAATATACCAAAGTTTTATTACAATGTTTTGCTGCACGATTCCAATGTGAGGACTAATAGTTGCGAGAAAAACATTGAGTTAATTCGAGATTTCTGGCCATGTTCTATGAAGCATTGCAAGATCAATATTCTAAATGGCCACTATATAATTCGTCTTTTCAGAGTTCATCAGTATTACGAATTGGAGAAGAGGAAGTCCAAAAATGTTATGTTTAGAGATCTAGGTGGCCACGGTATTGGACTTCCTCTTTCCATCCATCGGTCGGGGAACTTCTTCTCACTTCCAAACTCCAATGTGGTGGTGTCCCATTTATGCTGCACATTTGTTGCAGATTTAAATTCTATAAACCCTTCTGTAACTGGCGTTTGTTTTTGTGGTGAAGCCCTTTTGAAGCGAGAATGTTGCAAAACCTGTGCACTATCTAGTTTTCATTTCTTTTAACAGAAACTTTAATATTTTCTTTTTGACAAGCATAGAACAAGCACAAAATCACGGGTGAAAATCTTTGTTTATTTTCAATTCATTTTTGTAAGTGTAGTCATACAGTTTGGATACTCTATATTTTTACCAATATTCAGACAATAAGAGTAACACAAGATTATAATATCACTCTTCCAAGTTAAACACGAGGGCTATCAGTGGCGAATCTCGCGCGCGCGCGTACTTTTCAACCGTGATCCAGTGACGATCACGACCACGACACCTGAGCATTTACCCCACCCCCCTCTCCAAATGCAATACGGAAGCACTACTATTGCTAATTTTTAAAAAATTTCTGAACTATTGAAGGCGACAGTGATTCAAAATTCATTTTGAAACGAAAAGCTGAATTTTCCTAACTTTTATCTCCTTAAAACCGTCGAGGACTTTGAAAAAATTCCACTTTCAATGTCGATTCTGTTGCCATCAGCGAAAACCTAAATTAAAGCTTGATCTCGGGGAAAGTTGCAGGTGCGCATAGATGTCGACATTTTATAAATGTTGGACGCTTACCACTCATGAAAAAAGACTTTTCACAAGCTACCCAAAGAATCAAGCCTTGTTACAAATCTATTGCTATTTTAGACTATTACCTTGATTAAACCTATTGTAGAAAAGGGATTATCTTTTTGCTGCCTTTATCATTTTTACTATTATACATTTTTTTGACCATTTCCGAATATAGTCAAAAGTTCTTTGTCGCGCGTGATCATAATAACTATGAATCTTGTTAGGTATTTAACTAGACAAGTATGTCACCTGAAGCATAAATAATTTGTTGATAACACATGAGTATCACCCCTTCAAAGTCTTTTCTTTTTTTTAGTTGTGGATTGCGAATCTCCATCAGCCATTGCTAATGGACAAGGCTTTTTATCTAACGGAACGACCACCTACCACAGTGTGGTGCAGTATCGATGTTTGCCCGATTTCCAGATGGTAGGAGAGCCAACTCGAACTTGTCTCGCTAATGGTGAATGGAGTGGACTCGAACCCAAATGCGTTGGTAAGATAACATTTTGTACAATTTTGACTATGAATTACGCATGCGCAATTCTCATCATTCGATCAGAATTGTTTACCTTAATAAAGTTGTATATAAGTGTTTTCTACTCCCTAAAAATTATTTTTACGCGTTTCTCGAAAGGTTACTGAAGGATAGAACCTGACAGCCTTATGGGCCCTCAAATTTGATTTTTCTGATTTTTATGATTAATAAATTTCATAAAATATGTCGAGTTTTTATTTTTTAATTTCTTTTTTTCCCTCCCTTTTCTTTGTCTTTTAATTGTAGTTGTTTTTTCGAATGTATTTTAACCCTTTAACTGTCAAGTTATTTTGATGATTTGGATACACAAATTGTCCAATTTTTTTGAACCAAAGAACTTCTAACCTCTAATCTTTAAAGTCTTCAGTAAAGTGCTGCCATCTATTGAATTGAGAGCATATTAACTTTTCCCGAGAATCAGTCGGGTTTGACAAAGAGATGAAGCCAAAATAAACGTCTCCCGATATATATTCGGGTAAAACAATACGATGCACTCAAAAAAAATTACTTCGAGTAATACTCGAGCGTGACATTTTCGAACACCAGGGCTGTGCCCGAGATTATCTCGGGCATAACAGTTAAAAGGTTAAATACCAAGAAGTAAAGAATTAGTGGAAGTATTGCTATGGGAACAAAAACTGATGTTATAATCGTGTTTATATTTCATAACAATTTCTGCTATCCTGCATATTTGATCATCGTTGATTACTGAGGAAGAATTGTGACACAGTGGCTAAATATTTTACAAAAAGTTGTGAATTATGAAATGATTTTCATCGCGTTTCTAATGCAATCTTATTAAAATAATTTTAAAACGGCGGACTAATGAATACTGAATACAAATTGAAAAAAAAGTATTGCGTTTTATTACTGGGTGACCAAAAAAAATCGAGCCGAACTTGAAACATGAAAAACACAACTAAACTTTAATAAATTCAACGTAGAAACAAGAAATAATATTTCTAATACGACGCAGCGAGTGGTGGTGCCAATTAACCTCGAACGAAGACAGAAAAAAGTGCTGGAGGGGAGGTACATGATCTACATTTGTGAAACGCTCTGCTTTCTCCTTCTATACAGTGTGCTTAGTTTTCACACGTGACTTGGATTGTTATGAAATATCTATGGCCTTTACGCTCGCCTGATTTGTCAAGTTGTAATTTCTCATAGTATGATAACCGGATGAGCAATATTTACAAGAATAATCCGCGATCTTTAGGCGAAATGAAAAGGAACGTACGTAATAGCTACTGGCGTAGCTAGTTTTGAGCGGGCCCTGTATCAAAATTCCTCCGGGGCCCTTTTTAGATATGAGAACCCTCTTAGTTGGACTGTAGTCACACATGTTGAGGCCCCTATAATTTGGGGGCCCCATATCATTGATACGGTGGTAGCTACGCCCCTGGTAACAGCATCACTAACATATAACAGAGCGAGTTACAAGAAGTTACACTGAATACAAATCATCAGGCCAACTCGTGCCTGGACTGGAAACAGGCTGCTAGACAAGAAATCCTCAAAAAAAACGGGCTTTTGTCTTTCATCTACATGTATTATATAAACCAGGGATGGCGAACCTTTATGGATCAAAGTGCCATTTTTTCTAAAGAAGTGTTTAATGAGGTATAGACGTGCCGTCAAATAATTTTGGGAAAATAATAAAACTAAATGCTATCAACACAAAACTCTAGTTACTATGAAAAAATACCTTTTTCTCTGTATAGTTATACGTGTAATTCACAAATTCAAATAACATTAGTGTGACTTCGTTGTTGCAGATTGGATGATAAATAACTTATATTAGGATTGTAAGATGTTACTTTTTGTAGAATACAGGCTGAATTTGAGTCATCTGCCAAATAATCTCTAAGCAATTAATTATTTTTGCTGTGGTTCTCTCTTTTGACAAGAGGATTTGTGATTTGTTTCAAAATACCGTTTAATAGACGATGTTCTGCATACCACTGTTCCAGAACATAAAACACACACCGCTTTGTCGCCTCTACTAATAATGCCATGTTTCTCGGTTCACCAAATTTAAAATTCTCTGTTACACTTACTATCTTGCACTTTTTGTTCCTTTGCTGAACTAGCCATGTTAAATAACAGTTAAAAATCGTAAATATAAAGCAGATAAACTTTAAAATACAGTTGTGTCAATGAAATTGACTATGCTAGAAACAGACTTTACATCATAAGCAATTGTAGTCTACGACGTAATTAAGGTAAGACAATTACAAACTAGTGTGCTTCCCACCACCCCGCGATCGATCACTCACGTTTGTTCATATTACTTCATAGTAAACTTCAAAATTTTGAAATAAAATACAAACCATTTTGATCACTAGCATGCCAAAAATATTGTGTCGCGTGTCATCAATGGCACGCGTGCCACTGGTTCGCCATCCCTGATATATACCATCTTATATAGTTCTCTCATATACTCTTTACTTACTTTAGGTTTCATTTATCTTGTGTACCACTCTGTATTACCTTCATAAGGGTAATTTTAAGCCTACACACACACACACACACACACACAAAGACATTATTTTTCCTTATAAAGCTTTTTGTTACAAAAAATCTAAATTTTTGCTCATTAAATTTTTTCTCAATTATTTTTAATTTCTTTATAACAATATAGATCTAAATTTTATCGCATTACATTATCTTAATTCCAAAAATAAAAAAATAAAATGCTATTAAACTTACTATATTTTAAAAAGAGATTTAATTCTTAATATGTTTCAAACGTGCTCATTTGCTAATTTTTTTTTTTTTTTTTTTTATTTTTACTTTTTTCAGATATTGTTCTTGAAATTGAAAATACTGCTGATGGAAGACGTAAGTATTTATTACTTCATTTTATATTCAAGAGATACATATATTGAATATATATATTGTGCTAAATTTTGCATTCTTCTCTATTTAAGGTTTTAAAACTTTTAAAATTAAAAACAAAGATAATTCTTCTCCGAAGTAATTATTGATGATTAATAAAGATACATTTTTTAAAAAAAATTACTGCATTTCTTATTATATTACTGGCTGGAAAATCAAGCTCTACGTGTTCTAAAAAAATATTTAGTACGAAATTTAATTCATAGCGGTGCTTTTATAAAATAATTTTGTTCTACATTTTAAATATATGGGTATTAGTCTGTATTTCTTTAACAAGTAACATTGGAATATAGTAATGTTATAAAGATTTAAGTAAAACTATAAAATAAATACCACACAGATCACCAATACGTAGATAGATAGATAAATTCTTAAACTAATATATATAATTTTGACATGTCCTAATATCTTCTCTATAATATTAGAGACGTTTAGTTAAGAATACATTTAAAAATCAAAAAAAATTAAATTACCGTAAATTCCGGCGTATAACGCTCACTTTTAACACAAAAATTAAAGTCGAAATGAACGGGTGCGCGTTATACACCGAGGGTATAAAATTGAGAACTAATGAGAAAAATTCAAATAAACTCTGATGACTCACGTAAGATGTAATGACAATAATAATTCATCAGGAATATATAACTTACCTGAAAAGAAAAGAAAATATGATTAATTTGAATGTTATATAACATAAAACAATCAAACATAAAACAATCGCATTTTTTAAGAAAGACGTAAAACAGTCTTTTAAGTATGCTAAAATTACGTATGAAATATATTCAAATATATCTTGGAACACACAAGAAATTATACATAAATACCGTAAAATCCGGCGTATAACGCGCACTTTTAATACACAAAATGAGATCGAAATATTGGGGTGCGTGTTGTACGCCGGGTATTAAAACGATAGTTTTAAAAATTAAAAAAATAAAAAAAGATGACTTAGAAAAAAATTAGGCTTCTGCATATATTGAAATACTGTTTACTAAAAAGAAATGACGTTTCTTATGAACTTAAAGGGTTGTAGTTCTAGAAGTATACTATTTTTTTCTGAAACTTGGAATAATACCTCGAATAAATTATTTAAAAATACTAGAGCACTGCGCATAAACATTTCAGGTTTCTTCGTAAAAAAGGGGGTGCGCGTTTTACGACGATTATACCTAAAAATTAAAAATTGCAGCTTGAAAGTATAAATGTGCGTTATACGGCGGTGCGCGTTTTATGCCGGATTTTACGGTAATAAAAAAAATGTAAATAGTTATACATATTTAAAATTTAATTTTTTTAATGGATAAGTTAAGAAATGAAAAGTTAGTTATATATCCCTTGAAGATATTTTGGAAACATTTCTTTAGTATTTTTATTTTATTTTTTCATTTTATGGTGTGTGTTTTTAGTTAAATCGCATTATTCACACTTTTTTGAATTATTTGTTTTAGACGCAGACGGACAAGATGTAGACGCTTCCAAAACCATAGGTAGTTATATTTATTAGTAAGAGCTTTATTAAAAAAAATGTATTTTTGATTAAATTCCAAGAATTAATTCCATTTTTGTTTCCAGGTATTGCCATCGCTGTTGGAGCGGGCGCTCTTCTCATCGTCATCATTATTGCTGCTGCTATATGTGTGAAAACGTAAGTCTGATGCATCAGTTGTTTAGATTTGCTACTGTGTTTATTGCCCTTGCAGCGACCCCTACTTTCACAAGTCGCGAGCGGTAAAGGACAGGAATAAAAGCTCCTAACGACTGACCCCAAAAGGGATGCCTTTTCGTCTAAATTCCGTATCACACGTACATTTTTGGTACAATTTTTTGGACCAATTTTTCGTCCTATCTGAGGGTGTAGGGTTGCCGTGATCAAAACGACATGCTTTGAAGTCAGCCGCGCTCTATCTCCACATTGAAAAATTACTCGTCGATTTTTCTGCTTCGGCAAACGAACATCCAACATTATTTCTTTTATTTCGCTAGTGCTTTTGTTGATGGGCTTAAACAGAAATGGAGCACCATTCTATTTAAAATATTATATGCCATTAAAATATTATATATCATTAAAATATTGTACACCATATCTGATGCGTTTAACGAAATCGAAGCCGCCATCTTACTTATGACGTAAGGCGCCGAAGAACCCCATTGGCTGGAATTTCAAGCAACTTTTATTTGGAGCAACTTTTTGAGCTCACAAGCAAAAAGTTGTTCGAAAGCCGTTGCTATAGCAACTGAGTAAAAATTGCACGAATTGGATAAACAAATGCTCGTTACGTGTGCGTGCGATACGGCCTTAAGGCAGCGGTTTCAATCGCCATGGCCCCCATTTATGCATCATCCTGACATCGTGAAACCCCAAAATTTAAAACACCTCTCCCTGACTCCTCCAAACATGACTGAATGACTTAAAACATGATTGTCTAAAAAGAGGCCCACGGGCCGCATGCGGCTTAAAAGCCTTTAAAATGCGGCTCAAACGCAAATTATGAAAATATTTAAATTTACACATTTTTATTAAAATGTGGAGAAATTTTAAAAATGAAATGTTGTGAGAGGTCCGCTCCTCTCTCTTGGGCACCTAGATATGTAGGAGAAGAAACACTAACCATGATCCAATCAATCTATTTATTGATCACACAAAATAACGATACAAATTCAATTAATAACAGTAAGAGAATGTCTCGGTGCTAACCGCTAAAGTGGAACAACGACGAAATACTCGAATGATTAGGAGACTATCAAACTCGATCCTTACTTTATATAGGATCTAAACAATTATCCGATTTAATCTAATATTAATTTAATCTTAGTGATCAATCGTCACTTTATAAATCTTTCCCCTAATAAGTATTTAATCACAATAATTCAATAATGATATCTGTCAGTAACAATCTCACCTGACTTCTGGTTTACATTCACTTCTTTTCTCTCTAGCTAGAAAACCTCGACTATATATAGTAAACTTAATTTACATATCACGGTTTCTTCAGAAGTGTTGGTTGTGAATAATTGTGAATCTTAGTACATGTGTTTCGACTATTTTTTCATAATATTATATTATAGTAATTGCTATGTAGTTGCAAAGAATAAAAAAATTAAAATAATATTCTTGATCAAAATGCATGTTCTGTAAGAGTTTCTTTCATCAAGGGTAATTTAGTAATTTATTCAAGGATGGCACATCTTTTAATTTTTCCACGAGACTTTTCAGAGTCTGGTAAAGAGGAACATTCTAAAATTAAATGAGAGACCTTCAGGAACCACCTAGAAAAATGATGGAGACTCAAGGGGTCCATGTACTACTGTTTAAGAACCCCTGGTCCAAAGCATGCACGGAGTAGCCGTAGACTCAAACAAACACCCTTGTCAAAGTGTTCCTCGATAATTTCCGCCAGACCCTCATTCACTTTATAATTACTGTTATTTTTATTAGTTTTAACGAGATCTAAAGCCACATTAACTATCTTAGTACAGTCGGATCTAGTTAACATGTAATTCACTAACATGCAAAATTCTATATTACTAGTATTCCACTAAGAACGTCTTTTCATGGATATTTATATTCTTTTACCAGGAGGAAAGCAAAAGCCATCAAGACCAGCACCACCACTGCCCTGAGTGGTCGAATCGACCACAAGGACTCGTCCACCATTAGGGCCTACCCTAGCATCGCAGCCATCACTGCTTCTGACAACCACAACAACGGATTTGGAGTGCGAAATCACCCCAACGGCCTGGTCACTTTCAGCAGCAACCCTCAACCAATTTACGCCAATGTCAACGGACACACCGCTGTCGAGAATGATGACAACCAGCCTGTTGCTGTGCGAGCGTTGCGTAATGGTGTTATACAAAGCGAAAGCCTGTGAAGCGGAAATAAGCTGTGTGAATAAGTATCTTATTTATTGAAAATGTGAAAAACTACATATTTTTTCCTTGTACAGACCGATTGTTTTTGTCCTGCATTCGATGTGTTTAAAGTAGGTTGACCTTTCAGTTCCCAAATCAAATTCAAGCGAATGATTCCTAGACCGAAAGGAAGTGGTTTCTGTTTTTGCTTTTTGTCCCTTTGCCAGTTTATTTTCTTAGAAGCATGAACATGGCCGGTATAACCAAAGCCTTTCAAATTTGCAATAATGCTGATGTACGAAATAAATTCAAGTTCTGAGTTTAAAATGACCTTATTTAACTCAGATTTATTGCTAACAAAATATTATATCTTATTTTCAAGTGCATAAAGGTTTTAAATAATAATCATATTCGCCGCCAATTCTCCGATAGTTTCGAAAGTTTCAGGGAACAAATTGAACGGTAGCTTCCCAGTTAAATCCCCTGATAATTTTTTGGTGCCAAATATTTTCGCCAAAAGCCTTAAAGGAAATACCGCGTGTTTCAAAATAGCCAGTTTGCGCTATATCCTAAGAATGCAGTTTGCGTTCAAAAGTTGTCAACTTGGCGCGAAAATAAAAAAAATAAATAAATAAATTGGCTCCACATATTGACGCCAAGTCAGGGGGTTCAACTAGGATCTGAGCCAATTGAATCCAATTAAAGTAATAATTCCCATTATTGCAAGCATAATTATTATTGCCTTTAAACTTATTTTAATAACCTATTACGATTTATATTTGAGCCGGAGATATAAAAATTGATTCCTAAGTATTGTAATTAAAGTTCCTAGGCAAATTATTCCAAAAGATATTAATCTTCCTGGTGAGAATTTTGGAAAATATCGCTCTTATTTTGTGATATATTACAAAAGAATTCCTCTAATTCTGAAAGGGACTCTTTATTATGTATGTGTCCTATATCTCTGGACTAAAATGTTATTGCTCACAAAATAACTGTGGTACTTGCGTAATATATATACTGTGTAGACCAGTTTCGTCAATTCAAAAAACGTCGCCAAATTTTGTTATCGTTATTATTGTGTTGGATCACGTATTATAACGGTTTACCATTATTGGATGCATATCACGTCATTTGACAACGTCTTTTGATTGGAGGGAATTGATTGACGGTATAATACGTAAAAGTACTAAAACTTTCATTTCTTTTTTTCTGGAATGTGAAATAATGATTAGTTGTAAAGAAAATAAAGCAACAATATTTTTATAAGAATTAGTTTTCCTCATTTTCATCTCAGGAATAAACTACTTTGGGGGTTGAGAACTGAAAGGTCAAGATGGGAATTTTGAAAGGAATGTGTTGATGTGACATTTTCGCAGATGATTTCAATCATCAGTACCGTAGAAAGTATATCATGGACCCTTTTGAAAAAGTACTTCAAGCTGAACTCATCCTCGGAGTACTTCATAAACATTTCCCGGTTTTTGATATTTTACTGCGACTATTCTTTGGAGATCCTTTTTAAGGGAAAAATCGATTTCTAAAAGTGGAACAGCATAAATTTGTCACCAAATTATGATTATTCGATATGTTTCAATTGGATACAAGTAAAAATACCTCTATTGCCAGATGGATAATATATTCTTCCCAATGTTTTTCACGAATCGTAATCCTTCAAATACCTCTTCAAGAAGGATACTTCTACGTTTTTTGAATTTTTACAAATGAAGTTTAAAAGGTTTATTAAAAAAATTGATCAATTTCTTAGTTGGAGGAGTATTGAAAAAAAATGTGTGCGCGCTTCCTATGATGCTACATCTTCAAGAGTTACTGTACATCTAACTGCAGATGGAACATCTAACTGTATATGGACATTATTGAAATATATCATAACCAAATTTTCATGTTTATATTCGAAGTTGACTCATACCTCTTAATCTGCAAAATTTTATAAGAAGTCAAAAAAGAAATTTATTACTTTTTGAAATGAGAAATGTCTCGAGTACTTCATTTTTATTTTATTATTGATAATTTCTATATGTGATTGTCTTGTTAAAAAATATTTGCATATGTTTGAGTTTATGTTTAAATAGAAACAGATGTTACTTATCATTTTTGCATTATATTCAATAGATATAACCAAATGCTTAAATTCATAAATTCTTATTAGGTGACAAAAACATTTTTAAGTAACAGATTTTATTATTTTTTTTCAAAATATATTTTTAAGTATATTGTATTAACTGTATATTTACCAGGATTGTTTTGACAACAATAATAATACTCGTATATGAATATTGTCCATTCATAGCTGTAAACAGAATCTTTTTTTGGAACAGGTATTTTATATGCCCGACGGTCGCCATCTTGGATTTTTTTGGCGGAAAGTCATTTCTCGCCAAATGCAGTGTTTACTATCCGCCACATTAGGCCTAATGGTTAACTCATAAGGATGATCTGAAAATCTAAGCGAAAGTCTTAAGTAATAAATAAGGAGTTAAATAATTAACTGTATTACTAAAACAATATGAATAATTATAATTACTGAAAAAAATAGAAGAAATTCGGCTACCTCAAATCTGCGCGCGTAGGGTTGCCGGGAATAAACAAATCAGCGTGGGGGAAAAAAATCTCGATTTTCCATAACAAAATGATAAGCGCCCTTCTCTTGGCACCATATTTGGTAAGAAGGTTGGCGGTCGGGTCTCATCGATATCTATGCTTAAAAAAGTTGTACTATATTTATGTGTGTAATAACAAATGTATAATTTTCTTTAACTGGTTTCAATACAAAAGGGCGTTTCTTACCGTCTTTCATTCTGTTAATCCGCAAGCCTTTTTATTACTTTTTAAATTATTTTTCTACATTTCAACTGCTTTCAACCATTATTTTGATCATCACCGAACTGCCTGTCACTCGTCATAGCAAATCACAACTATCCTGTTTCAAAACTGAATGTTCTTATTCTATTGCTAGCCATGAATGTCTGTGAAATGTTGTCTTATAATTGATGTAAAAACTGCTGTAAAGGTAAAGTAAAATTTTATGCGATGTCTTCCTTTGTTGTACTATCTTTAATGTACTTAACGATTCTTATTTCATCGTTTCATTATGTTGACTTCTTATATTCTTTTTTTTATATGTTTTAAAAGTATAAATTCAGAATAAATGTATCAGCAAAGTTATCATTGTTAAAATTGTCAATAATATGAAGTATTTCAATCGTGGACCGAAATACTACTTCATTCAGTAAATGGGCTTTTGTATGTTGTTTTATTACAACAAAAATTAATTTGGTATTTTTCCGTTTCGCCGGCACAAATCTCGCCCTGCAGTCTTTATTGACGACAACAAACAATATACACATAAAAAAATGTTATAAATCTCATTTTGGTTTTTCATCTATTTTTGATGTATTTCGAAAAAGACGTTACTGATTAAAAAAAAAAGATCGCGATTTATTTTGAAAATGTGGTTGAAAAAGGTTACCAGATGGAATATTCCGTTAGGCGTCGGTTGTATCATTTTTTGGCGACTTAATTGTTTACTCCGGCGAAACGAAAAGTACCATTAATATAAGCGCTTCTCATTTTTTATCTGAATTAAAACTTACATTGGTACTTATGTATTGATCCCGTGACATTGGCGATTCTTGGTGAATTTAAACATTCTTTTAGTAATTATCTTTAAGTTGGTTGGTTACCATAAGAAGTAAAATTTTTGGCGTTTAATATCTTGTATGCAGTTAATCTTTCGTAATTCATATGTGTAGTTAATCTTTTTGCAAATTAATATCTAATATACTATAAATTTTCAATATCTGCCATTCAATCAATCTTTAGTAATAAATCACTGTGGTATGGGGTAAGTGCATAAGTACCCATTTGGTAAATAATAGCCCGGTTCTATAGAAATTTCTTCTTTTCACTAAACAAAAGAAATATAATATTGGTACATAAAGGTGCACTACAATATATATAAAAATAAATGTGTCGTTTGATAATATGTAAGTATAAAATTATTTTTTTTCTGTATTATGCCGATATTTTATTTATATTGTTTTGTGAGCATACGTACTGTATATTTATATGTATCATAGTTCAATATTTTGTGATATGTTTTGACGTGCGAAACAATGGCTGGACCACTCAAACCAAAATTGTTGTCTTTAGAAGTTTTATAAAAATACTTTGTGAAACAATTGAGTTTGTTGTCTTTCATCAAATTGTGTCTGATTTTATTTTCATTTACATCAGCCATAAGATATTACTCATAGTTTATACACAGTGATAAATAAATTTATAGGCGTAAAAATTTATTGCGCTTGTTTTCTATTTTTTTAAAGCTCTTTATATTTGTAAAAACTGCAAATTATTTTGCCTATGATTAAAACCCCCCTTTTTTTTATTAATCGTGATGAAGAATGGTGGTCGGCTATTTTTTAAAAATTCGATTTAAAGGTTTCAAAATTCCTCTTGTTACAATCTAAGTGAGGATGTTGGTGTATGGGGGCTCGAGTAAAGATCTGCCATAACTAATTCAAATTCCAATTTATTATTTCACTAACTTAAATCAAACAACTGACGGTAGGGAATGCACAGCGCTACTAATCAAAAAGAGCAATCACACGGCTAAAAGATGCTTAATATATGAGTATAATCTACTTCACTTACTCCTGGAACCTTTGGACTTCTACGGTATAATTTACCGTAATTCTCTTATTTGTTGCACGACCTCTGGTGGTAATCATTAAACTCAATCTTATAACTTATTCACCAATTATCATCAATTGACCATCCAGAGATTACTCGTTGACTAACGTCACGTACCTAAATGTCCACGCTTAAATATAACAACTCATTTGCATAATTCGAGTCTTCTTCTTCGGGAGAAAGTTTTCAATAGAGCTTACAGTTAAAAAGAAATAAATTTACCCCAAGAGGTTTAGTTGAAGGCTCGCGGATAGACCCGTTACACTCTTAAATTTAGTTTATTGGCATCATAACAATCGTTAGACACATATTCTGAAAACAAAAAGTACAGTTTGTAGTGTGAACCCTATATAGTAGGAATATGAAACTCCAAGGGCACCGCATTCAAGAAATTGTGACTCGAACCAGACCTTACAATAAGATTCGAACACTAGAAATAACTACGCACACTAGAAATAGCCACTAACATAATACGGTCAAAAGTGTTCGTCCATAAGCTCTGATGCAAAAATTTGAGATCATCTACTGTGACTGAAATGCAGAAGTGATTTTAAATTTCGTCGTTGGTGACCGTCTGCGATATTTTGAAAATCCTTCATGCGTGTTTTTTAACTCTGTCAAAGCTTAAGGTATCCGACTACGTTCGGAACTGTGATTTTACAAAATCGGGTATTTAGTGTCACTTAGATTAGAAAATGTATATAAAATTGTTTTAAGAATAGTATTACATTAAAAAATTATTTAACTACAAAATTTTGACAAAAAATGAACATAGAATGGCCCATTTTCAAAATATTTTCCTTTTGTGAAAAATGCTTCTATTATAAAAATATTTCGCCTGTATATAGTTTAGACCTCTGTACAGAGGCTCAACTAGAATTTTTGAAATATATAACTTAGAAGTGGGTTTATTCATGTTTCACGACGTCAGAGGGGGAAAATTTTAAGAAAAAAACGCTGATAATTATTTTAATTGGTTGTAACTCTGAAAATAATGTGAATTTTTCAAAAATTATAGTTGAGCCTCTGAACAGAGGTCTGAGCTATATACAGGCAAAATATTATCATAATAGAAGCATTTTTCACAAAAGGAGAACATTTTGAAAAAAAAGGTTATTCTCTGAGTTAATTTTTTGCCGAAGTATAGAATTTAAATAACTTTTTTTGTCAAACTGTCCTTAAAACAATTTTATACATGTGTTCTAATCTAAGTGACACTAAATATCATGAAAATTATCCATTTATGCGCTTTTTTAGAATCACGGTTCCGAACGTAGTCGGATACCTTAAACACAGTAGAACAAGTAAACACAGTGATCTTCAAACTGTATTCCACAGAACCCTGGGGCTCCCGAGACATAACCATGGGTTCCACGAGTGACAATAAAAAATCGAAAAGAAAATTATAAATGTGTATGCAAAATGGTTTCACGTTCTCTATGAAGTTTGTATAAGCACAAGTATCTGAAGCTCATCCCAATAATTAAAACTGAAAACTGTATATCGTATTTATTCGAATCTAAGTCGCCATCGATTCTAAGCCGCATCCCAAATTCTCAACAAGTTTTTGTGAAAAATAAAAAAGAGTGGGAAATGGTTTATCGATATCGTATTTTACGAATTTAAAATCAATTTCAAATGAGAACTAATAAAAAGTGAATAATTATAATACCAGTATATTATAAACTTTTAAACACATACATGAACCTGTAATTGCTCTAATTGCCTCATAAAATGAATTTTTTTCCTTCGATTCCAAGCCGTACCCGATTTTCTGCAGCATTAACCCTGGAAAAAAAAGTGCGGCTTAGATTCGAGTAAAAGTGGTGTATATACATAACTTTATTTTGTAAAACTTTTTTTAACTTTTATTATAATCCAATAAAAGATTGAAAAACTTTTTCATCTTGGAATTCCCCCCAAACACTTTATAGTTCTAAGGTTTCCGTGAGTTGAAAAAGATTGAAGATTACTACAGTAGAATGAAGACCTGTAGTAACAGGTGTTGATAGATGAAGGAAGGCAGATGAGCTTGGAATGTTATTTTTCTTTCAACGAGAATCTGGTTGGGAGTAGTGTATTTAGTTCTATTTGTCAGAGAAAAAATTTATCTCCGTAATTTTAAGTTCAGATTAGTAGTCTTTCATCTTGTAGTATCCGGCAATGATAATATCAGATGATGGATTCAATGAGTTGCCTAAGCAACGGTAGAACAAGCTTGAGAAATAAAATAAGAACAATGGATTGAGCGAAATAAAGACGTTGAATATTTTCACCTTCTGAAATGTATGTAAATTATCTCATTTATAATATATTTCAATCATGGAGCAATAGTTAACACCATAAGGTGTGCCAAAAACGGCATCCCAATTGGAACAGTCTTAAGGGGAGTTGGAAACCTCTCTCTCTATATATATACTGACAATGTTAAATTGGCTGTTTTCGATGTACCTTTTCTCAATCTGTTAATGTACATGCTTGAAATTTTTCATACAATTAAAGTACACCTTTCTCATTATACTGAAATGAGCTTTTAGCTAATTTTAAATTTTTCAATAATTTATGAAATATTTTATCAAACTTTGCGAAATTTGACCCATTTTTCACATTAAAAATTTGTAAAAAATAAATTTTTGAGTTTTTTTTATAAAAGGCTCATTTCAGTATATATTAGCCACCATTATAAATATATCATAAAAAATTACATAGCTGTGAACAGTAGTTTCTCAGAAAAGGTACATCGAACATCAAAATTTACAATTTGCGATATAAATTGATCTTAATTTATACAGTGAAGCTTCTAATATCGGCTATTAAATAAAAAAAATAAAAGGCTCAATTTACAATGAAAGATACATGTTTTGGTTTATATCAGACGTTAAACTTTTAAGCAAAAACAAAAACTTTGTTTACATTTTTCGCCATTCAAATGGGTGTGGCCCAGTTTCAACGATTATTTAAAAATAGGTTTTAAGAGCTTCTAATTGCCATATAGGTTAAAGTAGGGTATTTTTAGAAAGGTTAAAATCTATACAATTTGAAAATGTAAAAATCTCAAATTGTCAAAAAAATAAGATTTTAGCTTTCCATGTTAAAGATGTTCCTTAAGTATATCAGCAAAGGAAATTTCTATGCAGGTAAGGCCTGCCTCAATACTAGATGATTGGCAAAGAAACTTAGAGCCCGTGCGAAGTCAAAAGGGGATTATTTTGTATAAAAGATGCAATATGTTAAATGTAAAGGTAAAATAAAACATTAACAAGATTTAGTTTTAAAACTGATTATAAATTTGTTTTTATTTTAACTCTTTTATAACTCTATCAGAACTTATGTTACGACTAGCTAGTGTTTTAACAACAGAAATGAAGAAACATTACGATATCGGATTCCAAAACAAAACTTTATCTTTATCACCTGATTAAACATAAACTGGTAAACTGATCAATTAAGCGTTTATTGGAAATTCAATTAATCTTTTGAATGAAAAAATTTTATTAAACTCTAAATTTATTTCAAGTTAGCATGTTAACGTTCTTATTTTTTCACATAATTTAATCGAAACATTTTTTCAATTCCTACTATTAGCTCACGCTCTCTATATATTTATTTTCATCTTGGTAGAATTTTCAATATTTAATAAAATACATTTTAAAGCGCTCAATTGAGCGGAAATTTTATATACATGATTACTTTGGATGACAATACAATAATTTAATTATAATTAATAAAAATTAATTGATTAAAACTAACTATTCAAAAAATTACAAATACAGTCACGTTGGCATCATTTTTGGCGACTTGTGTCAAAATTTGAAAAGGTTTTTTACTCATGTTTTAAAGCATTCAGTTGAACTGAAATTTTATAGACACGATTGCTTTGGAGGACAATACGATACTTTAATGATAATTAATAAAAATTAATTACCGCTTAATGTTGTGATTCTGTCATATGTATATACATATTTATATTAATTGTAACTATTTAATAAAAAGTAGCTAAAATAAAAATTTTCTTTGTTGATATAAGTAGGAATTGAATAAAAAAATTTATTTATATTATTTGTTTAAAAAATGTTCTTAAGACTTGAGAATTAAGATTGAAAATACATGATACCGCTAAATTTCAGAAATCAGTTAATCTGCAGATGAGCTAGGTAATCTGTACATGAACTAGATTGATCCATAAAAGCGCGAAAAATTGTTTCATTTGTCAAATTAACTGGGTAATCTGCAAATTACCTAGATAATTTGCACATTACCTACTAGACACTCGTTAATCTGTACTTCAACTAGACACTCGTTGAAGTGAAAATAATATCTTTGGTGGAATAATAGCAACGTTTCTGTACTCTTAAATTAAATGTTGTTTATTTATTTTTTGACATCAAAAGAATCAAATGAATGCAATGGAACAATCAACACATTAATTGATAGAATTAACCCTTTTGGCGGCCCTGCAATATCCCTCGCCACTCGTGAAGGGAAATGAAGATATCCAGATCTTTACGAATAAACATTTCGATTTTTGTAAATAGTATGAATTCACTTACTAGCTCGCTTGTTAAGGCAGCGTTTCTCAAACTGTGGGGCGCCCCCCTAGGGGGCGCGTGATAACCCTACATACGAGTGGGGGTGCGAGCATATCGAAAAGTCGTGAATAAAAGATTTAAAATAATTATCAATTTACTGAAAGCGAGCAAAACAAAATAATATAAAATAAAGTACATATTCACATTGATATAAGATAGTTATAAATGTATCAGTACGGCAAAAAGTATTTGATAGTAAATTATCAATACTAAATTAAGAATAAGTTTAGCGACTTCCATCGGCTTGTCATATACAAAATATAATACATATTTTGGGGGCGTAGGTAGCCTCGTGGTTAGAGCGTCGGTCTTCTAACCGGAGGGGCTGGGTTCGATGCGCGATACCACCAAATACCCTCCGAGTACCCACTCAGTTAATCAGTGGGTTCGAAAGTCTTGTGGGCGGTCGCAGCAGAGACCACGAGTGCAGGGGTCTGGAGAAGATTTCCTTCCCCTCCAGTTCCATGCCTAAATTGTGGAGGTAGAGATAGGTGGTGTCGCCATCTATCGTAAAGAAGTCCAACCTGTATCAAGCTCTGGCAACACTTTCATTCTTTTTCCTTCGAGAAGGACACAACAACAACAACAACAATACTTATTTTGATAGCTTATGCAGTTTATAATTAAAGTCGCATTGTAGTTTTAGCGTTGAAGTACATTATTGTTGCATTCAGTTCTTAATTGTAGAATGAGGGGGGCGCGATGAAAATTATGACTGAAAATTGGGTCACAAACATTCAAGTTAAGGGAAATCAGTAGTTTAAAAATCTTCAGAATTTATCGATTTTTAGATTTTGATATTTCTGAAATCTCCAGTTCATGAACTTTCCAGTGATATAGCATATTTGATATTTTATGAATTAGAAGTACGTCAAAATGACTTTTAAAAAATAATCAGCTGACATCCCACGCCCACTTTGACAGATAAAAAAGTAAACACCGACCTTTTAAGCCTGGGAAGCATTTTCAAAGCCTCAAATAGTTTTATTTATTCATACGCAATTTACAGTAGTGTAACAGTAAGTATTACTGCCAAATCTGTTTTTGGAGCGAAGTTTGCGTGCATTTCATAGAATTTAATAAAAGCATTTGGGTATATTAATGATGATTGAACAATAATAACGTAAAGAACTCGTGAGCAAAAGAAAGGTAAATTAACGATTTGAATGTGAGTTTATTTTTTTTTTCTTTGAAGAAAAAATATATGTTAAAGTATTTTAATTCATGTTTATATACGACGCGGTGTTCTTTTAATAGTAGTAATACATCAGAATTAAAAAAATACATCAAAAACAGGGAGTAGAATCTGGTGAATAAGATGCAAATGCCATGAAATGTCTCGAACTGGAAAGTCTAATGAAGACAATATGCGCATTTTCTGCACAATCCAAACAAAAGAAAAGAAAAAAGACTAAAAATAAAGGAAGGAGATAATAGTTAAAAAAATTAAGCAAAAATAAGGCAGGATTTTTTATGAGTTAAGATTACATGCAAAAATTACTGTTTCCTAAAAAAATTATATTTTTAAAATGGTGTTAAGGAAATAAATTTTTTCTAAATTTACGGTATGAATATGCTGCAAGTTCACATTATATATTTCTTTTGTACACATGTACATACTGAAGTGAGATTTTTGAAATATCACAAAAACATTTAGATAAAGAGCACATGTCGTGACAAAAAGTCACAATTTTGATTAAGGTATCCGACTACGTTCGGAACCATGATTTTAAAAAAGCGCATAAATGTATAATTTTCACGATAGTGTCACTTAGATTAGAATACATGTATACAATTGTTTTAAGGACATTATGACAAAAAAAGATTATTTGAATACAATATTTTGGCAAAAAATTAACTTAGAATAACCTTTATTCCAAATGTTCTCTCCTTTTGTAAAGAATGCTTCTAATGTATTAATATTTTGCCTGTATATAGCTCAGACCTCTGTACAGAGGCTCGACTATGATTTTTGAAAAATTCACATTATTTTCAGAGTTACAACCATTTGAAATAATTATCGGTGTATTTTCTTAAAATTTCTCCCTTCTGTTTTCGTAAAACATGGATAAACCGACTTCCGAGTTATGCATTTCAAAAATTCTAGTTGAGCCTCTGTACAGAGGTCTGAGCTGAATACAGGAAAAATATTAATACAATAGAAGCATTTTTAACAAAAGGAGAACATTTGGAAAAAAGGTTATTCTAAGTTAATTTTTTGCCAAAATATGGTATTTAAATAAATTTTTTTTTGTCATAATAGCCTTAAAACAATTTTATACATGTATTCTAATCTAAGTGACACTAAATATCATAAATATTATCCATTTACACGCTTTTGCAAAATCACGGTTCCGAACGTAGTCGGATACCTTAAGAACCGTTATAGGTAATTACCTCCTTTTTTAAAATATTAGGCGTAAGTTCTTGAGTAAGCAGATTCCATTCATTGAGTAGAAATCCGCTATAAGATGGGTTTTGTGAAAGTCGCTTCTTAAGTGGCGTCACGGGGGCTTAAGTGGTGTTATAGATAATTATTTCCATTTTTAAACTATTACACGTACAATCTTGAAATTTGATAAGCAGATTCCTTTCATGGAGTAGAGATCCGCTACAAAATAGGTTTGGGGAAAATTGACCCCCAAGGGGCCCTGAGGGGGATTAAGGGGCGTAATAGATAAATATTTCCGGTTTTCAACTACTAGACCCACCTGCCTGAAAATTAAAAGGTATATTCCTTTCGTGGAATAGAGTTCCTCGAACAAAGAGTTTTGCGAAACCCGCCCCCCCCCCCCTTCCCCAAAGGAGTGGGGTTGCGAGAGGTTAAGAAGAGTTATAGAAAAATTCCTGTTTTTGAACTTAACCCATTTACTTGAAATTTGTTGAGCACGTTTCTTGAGTTGAATAGAGTTCCACTAAGAATGGATTTTATGGAAATCAACTCCAGGGGGAAGCGGGGAGGGGGGGGTTATTGGGGCGTATTGATCCCATTTTCGAA
>BMAV01013877.1:0-78444 GCA_019973955.1 Trichonephila inaurata madagascariensis
CTGGCCAACCAAAATTTTATTTGAAATATTGGGGCCAAAACGTATGGTTTTAGTTCGAAATATCAAGAGTTTTTCGGGTTGAGATATACTTCGAATTAGCGAGAGGTTCGTATAATCGAAAGTTCAAATTATCGAGAGTCGACTGTATATATATATATAGAGAGAAAATATATATATATATAAAAAATAGATAGATAGATAGATACATGTATTACAAATAAAATTCTTGTAGTAACATAATAATTAAGTGTTTTTCCTCAATTCCTACTATTAGTATACACTCTTTCCTTCAAGGTTGCCACGCCCCAAAACTTTGTTTAAACATGCAATATTGGTTCCTAAGGGCCGGAGTTTGCTGTTATACTACTGTGGCTTATATTTCCTACAATCTTGAGTAGTTATACTTAGGTTTTATAGCTATTTGTATACACACTCAGGGACAAAAAATTAGCGAACCAAGAAATAATTGTGGGATCGTAACGAAACTTGGAATGAAGGTACATCTGTTGGAGATATGCAAATTATTAAAAATGCAAGGTGATTGCGCAATACGAATAACTGGTAGAGGGCGTTTAACATCATTCTCTGTGGAGTATAAAACAGGTAACCAAGGCTTGTTTGAGTATGCTGTATCGTTTACAAATGAAGAACTGAGGTAAACATGCCATTACGCCGTTTTCGAAGACAATATGAGCAGCTGTTGCAGTTTGTAAGGGGGAGAATCAATGGCATGATGGAAGCTGGAAGATTAGCTAGGCGAGTAGCTCGTCAAATCTGCAGCTCTGATATTGTTGTGAGGAGGTGTTGGGACTAGTAGATCCGAGAGATGTCATTTACACGAAGACCAGACTCAGAACACCCACGACAGACCAGTCGTCGAGAAGACCGTCAAATCGTACGAAATGCACGCGTACAGCCAACTGCTTCATCCGTTGCCATCCAGGCACAGATAGCACCTTCCCAAATGACCCCTGGGTCTTCTCGAACCATGTAAAGACGCCTGGCTGAAGGAAATTTGGTATAGCCCCTTAAGTTTGCTGCCCTTAATATCCATCCATCGAGGCCTCCGTTTGGATTGGTGGACTGCAGCGGAATGGAACCAATTCGTCGTTAGAGACGAATCTAGATTCAATCTCAGTAGTGATGGCAATCGTGTTCGTGCGTGGACATCCCGTGTTGAACGTATTAATCATGCCTTTGCTTTATAGCAACACATCGCTCCCACAACTGTTGTGTTTGTATGGGATGCCATTGCGTACAATACACGGTCACCCCTAGTATTGATCCATGGCACCATGGCAGCCCAGTGGTATGTCCATGCCATCCTGCCGCCGCATGTGTTGCCATTCATGCAATGGCTCCCAGGAGTCAGTTTTCAACAAGACAATCCTTGCCTCACACGGCAAGGGTCTTAGAAGATTGTCTACGCACTGTTACTACCCTTCCGGGGCCTGCTCGATCGCCAGATTTGTCTCCAATCTAGCATATCTGAGATCATTTGGGATTGCGAGTTGTGCATCCTATGAGTGAACGAATTCGAGGCAAGGTTACAGCTTATATGGAACGAAATATCTCAAGACATCATACAGAACTTGTATGCCTCAATGCCCGATCGTATCGCATCGTGCATTCACGCTATATATAGAAGGTGTGCGACAGTGTATTAAAGCTTCCGTTCTTTTGCCTTTTCCTCTGAAATAAATTATCTTTTTTCTGTGATTTTCTAGTCATTTTCTTATATCAAAGTAGTCATTACGTATGTAAAATTTCGTTACATTTTGATGACTTTTTTGTCCATGAGTGTATTTATGGATTATATATATATAAATATATATATACATATATATATATATCTTGCTCAAATTTTCAGCTGTTAATAAAATACCTTTTATTCACCCACTGAAGTCAAAATACTTTTTTTTTAATTTGCAGTGGATGACACTTGTTATTAATGCAGTTTTTTCAAATATTACATCATTAATTAAATTTAATTAACTAAAATTAAAAAAAAGGTGACATAAGTAGAAATTGATTTCAGAAACATATTTTTTATATTACTTGTTTTTCAGAAAAACATTTTAAAGGAAAAAAAATCATTAATGAGTTTGTTGAACTCTTCCCCTGATGCAATCTGTTTTCCAACTGGCCTTTGAATCGTACAGTAAAATTATGTACTCCTGCCATATTTCATAGCTTACACTTTCCAATTGGCGAAAAGGCGCTATCCTGGAATAATTGGGGATACATTCTCACCAAAGTTTAACGACTTCTATTGCGAAAAATTATGGCACTCGAGCTGCACAGGGAATTGTTGGAAAATCATCAAGACAAACAATAGAAAAATATGTTGTATGTGTTTGGGCAGTACCAATTTAAATATAAGACTTTTAGTTCGCGAAATGATGAACAACACTAAGCTTCGAAGAATTTCGTTAACTCCACACTGTGCTATATGGGTGCAAGGCTGATAACAAGAAATTTCAACCTCTCAAATAAAGTAGCATCCCATATTAGAACCACTGTTTGTTGAGGTGTTTGGGAGTCGATAATCAGGGTCTCTTGACAAGGCTAGGGACATTTCCCCGAGATTGCCATTCGAGCACAAGCGACTGAACTGAAAACTTGCTTAGAAGTGTGTAACGTTAATGGGTTATCGATGCAATAATGTACACTACCTCAAGTACCATTTGTTCAGTCACCTGTATTGATGTTCCTTATAGTTACTGATTTTCTGATTATGTATCAGGAGCTGTAATCAAAAAGCAAATGATCTATCTATCCCTTTGTTCTGTTCTCAATATTGGTCGATCACTAACTTCTTGGTCCTCTGTGCAATAATTCTAGCCTATAATGTGAAAATGTAGCAAACTTCAATTGGTTTTGGAATTTCACTAACCTTTGAATTTCATCTTTACTTGAATGCCATGCAGTCGCGAATCTTCTGTTAAGTATTCTTAAATATACTTGGTTTGACAGCAAAACGGTTTGTATGATGGTTGGAAAATAAGTCTTATAGTGTTGGAATATCCTATATTTTATGCACCATCAGTATGTTACAATAATTTAGTTCGCAGTTGTTTGCACTTCCTCTTGTAATTCTCTAATATTGTGCTAATAGGTTGAACATTCTATTTTCAGATAATTTTTGCAGAATTCAGTTACAAAAACATATATATATATATATATATATATATATATATATATATATATATATACCCTTAAAAATCTTATCTTATCTTAAAAATCACTAATAAAACAAAGTTTTAAATTGAAATATAACAGGACAGTATAGGTAAAAAATAAGACAGCCATGTTAGTGCTTCTCAAAATTTCAATATTCACGACCCAATATTTAATCATAATTTTGATCATGCCCCCTCCCATGCAATAACAATGTATTGAATTCAATTATACTATTATACTATACTTTGATGCTGGAACTACGAAACTACTTTAACCTCTTACTTTACCTTACGTCTCACTCTATCAAAACATTAATTTCCCCTGACGTATATATACGTCTTCCAGAAGTACGATCTTTCCTGCGCAGTGCTATCCATAGAACTATTCCGAAGGCTTTGGAATGCAATAAAAAAACCTGGACAATGTTTGCGAAGAATTTACTTATTTCAGATTATTTGCTTCTTTATTCCTTTCCGCCCCAATACATAACATACGCACCCTACGTAGAAAACGGTTGGCATTGGGAAGCGAATCGCAAAACTTTAAATCGGCAGTTAAGGGATTAATTATAAGCCATAAAAAAATATCAAGATAAGTGTTTATTTTTGTATATAATTTTATGTATGACAATCTCATGGGGTCCCTTGTAATTATTAAACGTTTTCTTATCTTAATATTGTTAAACTAATTATCAAATACATTGTATAGCACTGGTACATTTGTACGCCTAACATATTAGTGTAAATGTGCCTTATATTTTTTATTATCTTACAATATATTTTGTTTGTATTCTTGTAGTATATTAACATTTTTTAAATTCTTTTGTTTTCGTCTTTTCAATATGCTCACGCCCCCCTCTTAGAGTTGTAACGCACCCAAGGGGAGTGCCCCCCACAGCTTAAGAAACGCTGAGCCACGTAGAATAATAACAAACTCATAGCCTTAGCAACTAATATTATAAGGTTATATATATATATATATTGAGAGAGAGAGAGAAATTCAATATATTTCTCTATATTTTGCATACGACAATCACCTGCAAAGAAGAGAAAATATCTCAAAAGTAAGATTCTATAAAATGAACCAGAAATACAAACATTTCAGTAATAAAAAAGAAGAATAAAAAGAATTTAGCAGCTTTAGCAAGAAGTGAAAAGGAAAATCGTGTCATTTTAAAACTACATTACACATAAAGAAAAGTTGATCATGTGCACACACACACATAAAACACACAATGAGGTTGAATCATGTGACGTCATAGTCACATGATAGTGAAAGCCACGTGACTCTAGCCAATCAATTCAAAAACTCATGTGACGTCATAGTCACACGAGAAAAACTATCTTGTGTTTCCAACTAATCAGTTCACGCGCTCCAGTGTTGCCAAGTTTTGCTCTTTGCAGAAACTTTCTCTTAAAAAGTATATATGTATACAAAATGCATTTTATTTAAAAGTATAAGCATAAAATACGACTTTTTTTAATTTTAAAAAAATCTTTTTGAAGAAATTTTTTTTCCTAACATTTAAACTTCTTTAACCAAATATGAAAATTGAAATTTTATCTGAGTTTTACAAATAGAACAAGTACAATTAGTTTAATGTTTGCTTTGAATTCTATGGAAAACACGTGTTTGTTTTTATCATGTGACTTCATGAATCAAGCCCATTATGACAAAAAAAAAAAACCCAAATATGTTACAAAATAAAATATCAAAGGAAGGAAATACCAAAAAAATTCAATATCCTGCTAAAACAAAATAAAAATTATTCAAAAATAATAACCTGTTGAACCATCTTGTGTCTGCATGCATAAATGACAAATGACATTCTATAAAAATAAAATTGTTTTAACCAGACAACAGTGTTGACGAAATTAAAAAAAATATAAACACAAAAATAATGAGCTTTTTTAAAAAATAAAGAAAATTTAAACAAGCCATTAATATTTAACACATTCGGAATGTAATTATAAGAAAAATCAAGCAGAGATAGACAATGTACACAAGCGATATTTTTTTTTTCATATATTAAATGTGGAGAAAAAATTTTGAAATTTTTTACTAAAAAATTTAAATTACGTAGAAAAAATATTAAGAAGAAAATTTTTTTCGGGAAAAAATTATATAAATATTAAAGTCTCAAAAAATACACTAAAAATATTAAAATTAAAGGCATAAAATCTATAACTATTTAATTTACTCCATTTTGCATACCTATACATATATATGTCTTTGTTTGTATGTGGGTATAAAAATATCTAGCATTATGATAAATTTTTAACATTTTTTATTGATACCAAAATTCTGCCTTATATAGTTAATAAATGATTTCTTAAAGAATAATTTATTTTAAAAACTTGGGGGTGGGTACCCTTCGTCTTTCTATTGGCTTCCCTTTTTCCCATTCCCTTAAAAAATTATAAACCCTTTTTCATCCCAAATGGCTCCAAATGAAATTTTTAATGTATCTTGTAACTCTAATTTTTTTCAATATTTGGTAATTAGGGGAAAAAATAAATTTCAAGTCCTAATCCCTGCATTTAAATTGTTATTTAAATTCATTGCCTCTTTCAAACAATATTTCTAGTGACATTTCACCCTACATTTTAATGGATTTTTGTTCCTTGCTTCTGTACCTTGACAGATAAACATAAAATTGTATAAACATAAAAATAAAATGTTTATGTATAAACAGACTTTTTCAAAACTCCGCCCCTGTGTGTACCTGTAGATTATCATATGAATAATATGTAATATAATTCGTATGATAATCTATCCATATACACTAGTATTTAAGGTATCCGACTACGTTCGGAACCGTGATTTTAAAAAAGCGCATAAATGGATAATTTTCATGATATTTAGTGTCACTTATATTAGAATCAGTTTTAATATTTTTTTTAAGGACCCCTTTTGACAAAAAAATTTTTTTTAAATACAATATTTCGGAAAAAAAATTAACTTAGAAAAACCCTTTTTTCCCAAAATGTTCCCCTTTTTTGTAAAAAAAATGCTTCTATTTTAATTAATTTTTTTGCCTGTTTTCCAACCCCCGAAAACCACTATACAAACTAAGTTTTTAAAAAATTCACACATTTTTTTCAGGTTACAATCCATTGAAATAATTATGGGCGTTTTTTTTTTTAAAAAATCTCTTCTTTTGTTGTCTTTAAAAACATGGAAAAACCAAATTTATGTTTTTTAAATTTCAAAAATTGTAGTTGAGTTCGTAGAGGGGTTGAGCTATATAAAAGGCAAACTATTATTATAATAGAAGCATATTTCACAAAAGGAAAATATTTTGAAAATGGGTCATTCTATGTTCGTTTTTTGTCAAAATATTGTACTTATATATTTGTTTTGTTGTAATACTCTTCTTAAAAAAATTTTTTAAAACATTTTCTAATCTAAGTGACACTAAATATCAAAAAATTTTATCCATTTATACGCTTTTGAAAAAATCAGGGTTTTTTGGGACGTAGTCAAAAACCCCTAAAATCTAACCAACTTTTCTGATTTTGAGTAGTTCCGAAGAAAAAAATAATAACCTTCGGAACAGGAAATTCACACTACAAACATTGTAGTACTTTAGAAGGAAGAATAATAATAGTAATAATAAATAATAGCCTCTATGCGGTATGAAATGAAACAGAAAAAAAGCATTTTTAATAAATAGACATTAACAAAATATTGCCTTGCAAGAAAGAGAACAACAAACCAAAGTTTCTCATAAAGAGAAATAACCTCCAGTAAATACAATGGTTTGCGTGCACCCCATCTGCTCACATTCGACATCATATTATTCAACATTTCTTGAGGTAAGAACTGTCATGCGTCAATGATAATCATCATCAGTTGTTACAGATTTGGGTGCTCTCCGAAGATTACGATTAAACCATTAAGAGTATCTTCAAAGCATCCCAAGTATGCTCAATGTGGTTTAAATCAGAAGATCTCGCTGACCAATCTATTCTACGTATACCTTTACTTTTCAGAAATTCTTGAATAGCATAGGATCTGAGTTATTGTACATTATTTTCCGTACACGTAGAATCCGGACCAATATCACTTCGGAGCAGACGTATGTGAAGAATGATAACTTCGTTGCAGTAAAGATCTCAGGTAACTGAATCTTTGCAGAAAATGATGCTCTGTTTTCCAGTTTTTATCAAAACTTTAAAAATCTTTCAAACACAATTTCTCACATCAATCGCGCAATAAAGCACTACTTTTAGGTAAACCTTTACATTTATGAAACAGTGCATTTTTCTTAAAAGTTTTCAAAAGTATGCAAAACGCATCTGAAGATCATTAAAATAAATATTTTACCCCCCTAAAATAGTCATTTGGGAAAGGGTTTTTAAAACTTTGGGGTTTAAAAATTTCAATTTTAATCCACATCCGTTCCCTTGAATGTCCAGTGGGGGAAAACCGATTAATAGCCAATTTTTTCCCTTTTTTCCCTCCCTGATAAAAAATTTTTCGCTGGGAAATATATTCTTCTGAATATTTTTCACTACCAATCTTGTGTTATTACACGTTTCCTCAGTCATGCATAAATTTTTTAATAGCATGAAGATACAGCCTAATATAAAATTCAGTTTAATGTGTGGCATTCCTCATTGAGTTAGGAATGATAGATATTCAGGAGGATACTGTAGCATAACATTCTCTTGATGATTGCCATCGCCGCCGCCAAGGTAGAGAGCTTCAAAAATAGAATCGCTTGTTACAGTGTTACCTAGTAATCTAGTTAGAAAATAGAATTATAATTTTTTTTTCACTTCATCCTTTCAAACAGCCAAAAATTAAATATATTACCAACCCTTTGGTTTTGAAATAAAAGGGGTGAAAATTGTACTTTGTTGCCAATTTGTAACCATAATATTGAGCAGGACTAATCTCCCACCTTATTGATGTTATCGTATGTGAGATAAATAAATAAATTTATTACTCGCAGCGAATTTTTTTTATATAATAGAAGGATTTATTTAGCAATACCACTACTTTAAATCTAATTTATATCAAAAACTCCAATTAAATTCAACAATACATTGCAATGTGCATATGCTCAATTTATCTCTCTCTTGAATGACCTCAAATAATCTCAGGGATGGAATATTTAAGCATTATTTCCTTCCCATTTCCCTCATATTATACAATATTAACGCTACAGTTAGTGTCTGGAATTTATAACGGTGTATAAAAGAAGCATCATATAATACTAAAATTTTGCCAGAAAGCTCTTGAAGCGGATAAAGGGAACTTCATACGGAATCTTAACAAAAATAACCAAATACTTTCCATTATCGTTTTTTATTTGTTTTGATACTTAAATTTCAATGATAAAGGAAAAAAAAACAAGTTCAACCTCAACAAGTATGTCCTTAATAAAATAAAAACATTATACATAGTTTTAGCCATTCAAATATTGTACAAGTTTCAACTCAGATTTAAAAATAATCTTCTTGTAAAATGTTGACGCTATTTAGTGGGTTTCTTATATTTTGATGAAATACATACCACTTATAGAACACATTTATTTTTCATACGAAAATGAGAAAAAATGGATAAAAACCACATCTTATTTTCTGTTAGAGGCATGATCACCCAAAAAAAACCTTTGAAGGTCGTTTGCAAATGGGCTATGTCTGTCATCTCGAGAATTGGTGTTCGAGAAACTCAGAATGACTTTTTCTTTACATCTTTCGTGAAAGGATAGTAAATGTTTTACTCCTGCATTGCTTCCTAGAGACATGTTTGTTTTCTTTTTATTTCTTCCAAACATACGCCATTCCAAGCATTTTCTCTATATTTTATGTATTTATTGCAATATTATCGATTATACCTACTGGAGGAATTCGACAAAAAAAAAAGACGAGAAAACTAAGAAATATACGGGGGAAAAATTGAAAACAACAATACAGTTGAGTGAAATGATATTATTTTTTCGAACAAAAAAAATGTGTTTACCGGCTTCAATAAAATCATAAGAAAAGTCAATGACCTTTATTTTGCAAGTTAAAAATATAACAAATATTTTCGTTCAAAGGTTTTCCTTTTTTTTAGCAGTTAATTAGAAGATAAATTATTCCTAAGAAACATATTTTTTATAATAACTGAAAGACAATTAGAAATAGTTTGAGCATATAATTTTAACAGAAGTTATTATTCCTTTAAATGAAAACGATGATAACTTACAAAAAAAATATAAAAGAAAAAAAAAAGTATACAAAATACTTTTGTTAAATGTAGTGAAATACTAAATTATAACAAAGAGTTAATTGGTTGCATCTAATTATTACCATATTTTAGCAATTAATGATGAGTATTTATCATTACAGTTTAATGATACTAAAATATAAAACATCATAGAATATAAATACATATAATATTTCACATTTAATAATGCTATAGTATTTAGCTGGTGTTCATCGAGAAGTTTACACATGCGTGGGAACTTCTGTATTTTTTTTTTCCACATTAAGTTTGTACTTTGAATATAATGATATAGAAATTTTAATTAACAAAATAAAAATATAAATATAATGTCCGTGCACGGTAAAATATGCATAAACTATAATCTGTGTTTATTAAGTGTAAACATTTTTTTGCTTCTGAGATCATCCCCTTTTATCAACAACTGCATATGCAAGATTCAAGTAGCAATGGGAAGGATGTGCATGATTTTTTCAATTACGTTAATTAATCATGAATAATAGTCTACGCACACCAAGGGTCAAACTCAAACCTTATAACATGGGACAAACAATTAATGTTTAACTTACGGAGAGCCCCCAAAAATCATTATCCATAGAAAAGTATTTTATTTCGAATAAATTATTATAATAAACATATATAAAAGCAAAAAAAAAAAAACAAGTTTAGTTAAAAAAAAGTTTAGTGAATTCTACCAATCTTATTTTTATTTGCTTTGGTTTGTTATTTTATTATATTATTGTGTGCCGATATATTGGCCGGGCCACAAAAATGTTGGGCCGCGAATTCTACACCCCGGGTCTACAGCACCGGGTGAAGTACCTCATCAATATTCTTAATATTTTATCGATGCTTTAATTTTATTGTTGCTAAAGACGAAAATATCATGTCACATAAGTAAGTTGTAGAAAAAATGTAAAACAGACTGTATTGTAGTTTCAGATAATATTGGAAATTCTTTTGTAACTACTAGCCAAAAAGTCTTCTAAAGCCTTTGTATCAAAATCAGTTTGTAACCCTGAATATGCTGATAACTCAACAGGTTCTTGAAATTTGAGTGGAAAATGAGTTATATTTCTTAACAGCAAAACCTGCAGTTATATATACATATATGCATTATTACATTAAAACATGTGTACATGCGTTAATAAAACACCCGAACTTCGCATATGGTCTTTTGACGAACTAAGAACAATATGTGCAAAACAAATAAAATAAATGGTTTTATTATAATTTGTGAAACATTTCTTAATTGCATGTATTTTATTATCTTGAATTTTTTTCTGATACAAAGTGTTAAACAATTTGTTTATGGCGAACAAGCTATTTTGGGCAAAAAGAAATATCAAAAATCCAAAAATCTGCATTTATCCCATCTACAAGTCACGCACCTCCTTTTGGGTCCCAACCCCTAGTTTAACGAACTCTAATTTAAAAGAATATATCCTTTGAGAGTAATTGACTAAAATATTTTTTTTCCAATTTATTTTAAATTAGTTTCATATTTACTTCGAATCCATTTTTCAGAACGAATAGTTTTCAAACATGATTAAAGTTCTACAATTTTAGTGATTCATTCGGTATCAGCACAGCAAATCAAGGAAACATTGCCGAAAACAAACGTACACTAATAGAAACTTTCCAACTGAATTCATTTTAACAGCCAAAGAACCCAATCGCGCCACCTCATTTCCAAATTACGCCTGTAAGGATTAAAATAAGTTTTTTTTCCTCTTGAAACGGCGCCAAAATCTTCATTTTTTTGCTCTGTTCTCTTCTAGCCCAAAGTGAAGATTTATTGCTATCTCCATTCACCCAGCGAATGTTTGATGATATTTAAAAAGAGATTTCTAAAGGACTTTCAAGCGGCTAACTTCTAACTTCCTTCCAATGTCCTCGACGTATGTTAACTTCAGAACTCTTCAATGCGAGAGGTGATTTCTACCGTGAAAGGAGTTGCCGGAATCCATAAAATACCCAATAATAATAAAAGCGATATATATCGCCACGTAGTAAAGGACGATCTGAGATTTAAAATCTCTTTTCTATCACAGAAAACTAAATCTTTGGAAGTTTGAAACTTATTCCTTTGTCGCAAGCGATTTTCAGTCAAGCCTGAAACATTTAATTTCATAGATGGTTAAGCAAATTTAATTGGTATCGCGCATAGGAATAAAGGTTTCCATAATTAGCTGGAACGTTTATGAATTGAGGATTGAAAGCGTTTCCTGCCAAAAATACTTGATAACTCCCTTCATTTTTTAAGCACCCGTCAAGCAAAATTAATAGCATTTTCCTCAGACGAGCCATTCCAGTGAACTGCTTTTATTTTGTTGTTTCCACGGGTTTTGTCTTTTCTCGTTTCGCTGGAGTGACGTGAAAAATTGAAGTTTGTTAAGGATATAAAAAAATACATCAAAGGAATATGGAATTCTTGACAACTTTTTATGTTTCAATCGCTCCGACAAGGAAAAATGAGGTTTCCAAAAATAATTATGTCGTAACGTCGCTCCAATGGATGTATTAAATTATTTTTCCTGAAGAAGAAAAAGAAAAAAACTAATATATTTTTTTCTACTTTCTTCTAAGATATAATTATGGGAAAGGATTTAATGGAAATACTTACGAGAATTATTTTGTTTTAATCATTACGTATTGTTCATAATTAGAATTGTGATTTATGAAAAAGAAATATTACGTTTTGACACGTATCGGTAATTACTTTTGGATATTTAATACTGCTTCATTTTTTTCGTGAAAAATTATCTTCACCTGTGTGTGTGTGTGTGTTTTGATTTAATACTTAACGTCTGTCTTTAATTATAACTCTTCTTCCATATCTCTGTTTCTGTTTTATTACACAACTTAATTTAAAAAGTCAAAAATCGTATCAATCAGGGAGTAAAAATTATTTTAAAGTTTTAAGGATAATTTTATTTTGATGAAAATAAATTATGTAGATAATTATTTATAGAAAGGCTAAGAATATGTTTTAATATTTGTTGTTGTTTCTTATTCTAAAATAATCTGACGTATGTCAAATTCACTCCAGAAGGTTGCTGACCCCCCAAAAAATCTATAACAACAAGAGAATTATTTTTAATGTCCCCCTTAGAAACCCCGATGCTTTTAAGAATGTGCTCCAATGAAACTGGAGGGTCAATGAATTTCTTACAAGTTAGGTGGATTCTTCTGCCACTTTTCAAAGGAAAGACATTTCAAGTGGCTACTTGTTAGTCTAGCTAGAGCCGTTTTGAACTGTTGATCACATTTGATTTCCAGAAAAGATTCAGGGGATGCTCATGTGTCCCATTGATGCTTAGGTGGAATATGCATATTAAATTTAGTTTATATCTTGCATTAAAGTACATTTCTTGATAAGTGAGAGAAGTTCCAGTGGCTGTTTCCTTCTCACTTCTCTCTTTGGCCAGTCTATCAGCTAGCTCATTATCTTTATAGTTTAATGTTTGATAATGTTTAGTAATTGATTTTTAAATGCATCCTGGGAGATGAATAACATATTACACAGTGCTTCTCAAACTTTCCATCATAATTTTCATCGCGCCCCTCTTCCATACAATAAAAATGTATTGTGTTCAATAATAATATACTTTTAAATAAGTCTACAATACGACTTTAATTATGAACTGTACAAATTATCAACATAAATATTAAATTTGGTATATAATTTTATGGCATGCCCATAGAGTCACTGGGAATTATTAAACTTGTTCTTAACTTAGAACTATTCAATTATTAATGAAATACATTGTTCAGTACTAATACATTTATAAGTGTATTATTTCAGTGTAAATAAATGTGTGGATTTCATTTCTTATTACGTCAGAATGAATTTTGTTTTGCTTCCTTTCAATAAATTAATATTTTTTTTAAATAATCTGTTTTTGACTTTTCGATATACTCGCGCCCCCTTGTAGAGTGTACACGCCCCCGAAGGGTGGCGCGCCAACAGTTTGAGAAAAACTGATATAACAGCATGAAAAATGGAGTTTATGTAAAGGGACTTTCCGAAAGAAAGTTTCATCATTTTATTTTTTTTATATATACGAAAACTTTGCCTTTAAAAATACACTCTGATATCATGAACTACACATTTTCAATATGTTTCGACATAGTCGACAAATAACATTAAGGCATTATTTGTAGAACACAATCAGTTTGATGAAGCCACTCTTGTCAACTTCGGGTAACCTGCGATGCAAGGAATTGTTGTACAGCCGGCTCCACCTTAGCATTGTTCGGAAGTTACGTTCCGAGAATGCTACTTTAAACCCCTTCCAGGCTCATTTTATTTCTGGATTATGGATCCAAAAATGTCAATTTTTGCGCCTAATTTTGAATATGCATATCTTTAAAATATAATACAGCATTCTCATATAAAAAATTTCCTAAAAAGTAATGTAAAAAACCTATTTAAATGAATCAGTAATTTACTTCTAAATTTGACTTTTCGTGATATTGAAATCATTAGACTTTATAGTCAATCCACATTAACTATAGATATAAAGCTTAGAATACCTAGCTTTTTATCTTGGATAACACATTTTATTAACACCTTTTTATTTACATAAATGATTAGGAAATTATTAAAATCAAAATTTGATCACGTATGATAAATTCGAAAATATGTTGGGTATTGCACATAACCCAGCATCACAATCTGGACAGTAGAAATATTAGTTACTACTGTCCAGAAAAAAAAAATTAAAAATTGAAGTTAAATTATTGGGCTTTTTTACACATTATTTAAAAAGGAATGAAGTTTCAAAAAAGTGCAAAATGTTTAAAATATAATCGTAATTTAAAAAAGTCTAAGGATATGAAAATAAGAAACATTTCTGTAATAAATATTAAGGAAATTTTACGTTGTGCATTCTGTTTTCTAAAATAGTAGCTGTTGATGTTTAAAACTTAATAGAAATATAAAATGTTTCACATTCCTTAAGCCCTGACTAATTTAAGTATTATATATCCTTTGTATTTCAAAATATTTGAAAAATATTCAAGTTTAAAAAAAAAAAGGTAATTTTTTTTAAATAAATAATTTATTATTCAATTTATATAAAAATAGCTGCACTGTAATAAGAATGCATTTAACTTTATAAATCATCGTATTGCTAGTAATTATACGTACTATTTTAGAAAATATGTGTAACGTAAATTGAATTCATATTTCTTACAGAAATAATCCTTATTTCCATATGCTTATAATTCTTAAATTATGATTATATATTTTACATATTTTACACACACTTTGTTTAAACCTTATTCCTTTATAAACAGTGTGCAAAAGTATCGAATTATTTAATTTTAATCTCAAAGAATTCCATCTAATTAATTTTTTATATATACATTTTGAGCTCCCTTGACAAAATTAACACCCCCTAGACCCCTTACAAAATTTACGAAACACTTTCAAAAAGTCCTTAGTATTTATAAATATTTTGAACATATAAAGACATATTTAAAATATTCTATAGGAATAGCTGTTCGAATCCATCCATAATATTTTGATTTTGTGAAAATCAGTGTATCTTAAGATTCCTCATAGAAGCACTTTTATTTAATTTTAAATCATTAACAAATGGAAAACTACACATCTCTTGTCACTAAGATGAATATAATTCAAAGACTGATACAAATTTTATCCTTCGCGAACTTCAGCAAAAGAAATGATTATTTCCACAAATGGCATGGAATATTTCGAAATGACAGCAATTGTTTTAAGAAGATTACTTCTACTTATTTGCGTAAGCTGGATGATGATTTCCAATGTTGCTTCAAATTTTTTATACTAGACAAATTGGGTCGCATTTTAAGCAGCTTAAATCAGAAATGGGACTATTATACCAGGATTATGTTTTCAAAACCAAAGAGTTGTTTTTACTTTTTTTAAAATAAATACTTATACCAGCTTAAATAATAACATCTATAAGAAATGGTATTTATTTAAAATATTACTTTGTTTCAGTTTGCAGTTCTTTTATTTTAAAATATTCTATTATTGTTGTTGTTTTTAATTTTTATTTTTCATGAACTCGTTTCAAAAGTTCTGTAATTAATCTTTTGTTTCCTAATTTAGAACTTAATAAATGCATTACTTAGTGTCTGAAATTTAAATGTACATTAACTTTTTATAAGAAATTCAATTCTATATCTTGGAATCCAATTTAAAATTCGCTGATTTAAATATAAACAAATTAAGGGTAAAACATACAGGGTGGCATGGGAACATCCTTTTTTGAAAATGCAATAAAACACAATACATGTTATATTTGACTTTATTTCTATTTTCTGCCTACCACGCAGCATTGGAAATTTGAATTTACACAGTTTTAAACACAATGACTACTAAATGCCGCTAGTCATTATCAATACACTGATGCAAACGATTTCGAAAAATTTGAGCCACCTTTCCAAGCATATCGACTAAGAATTGTTAATCTCGGCTTAGATGTAGTTTTTTAGGCCCTTCAGGGTCTTGGAGTGATCTTTGTAAACCAGGGACTTGAGATAAGCTCACAGGAGAGGATAAATCAGGTGAACACGCAAGTCATTTTACGTCAACTCTCCGGGGAATCGGTGATTCGGGGAAGAGGCTGCTCTTAAAATAACTTTGCAAACCATGGAGGTGTGGGCTGTGGCCCAATGTAGAAGCCTCACGTTGTCAAGATCCCTGTCTTGGAAGGGGGTAAGGAGAATTGTTGGATCATTATCCTATACCGGTCTGAATTGACACACCAACTCGTTTTCCTTTTAAAAGGTGATTCCGACGGTCTTCGGAGTTCCTTTCCTTTCTTTGGAGACATTCCCCGTCACTCTACAGGCACCCTTCCACATTAAAACACATTTCCGTTTAGGAACATGAACTCGGGGACGAATATCTAAGTGACAGGTGAAAGGCACGTTGCATTGCAATCACCGACCGACCGTTACGCCACCACGGGAAAAGCGCGCTGCTGCCTCGACCACAACACGTTTGAGACTGAAACGGGCGAGAACCCAAATATCCCAACTATCCCCTTTCACCTAACCCCTAACTACACCCCTCACCTCCCTACGGACACCACTGGAACATGCTCAACAAAGGAAGTTTCCCCTCCCCCTGTATAAATCTCATTTTATGTATATTAACTTCTATACCTTTCCAAAAAAAATCTTTGATTTGAAGAAAACCACAAATATTCGTACAGTTCATATGGAAAATATAATGCAGAAACAGTACTTTTATGATGAAACACCATCATCTGGTAAGAAAAAGTACTTTTTGAAAGTTTTGTAAGCTACATCTAATGAGTAAATAATATAATAATAATTAATACAGCTTAAAGGTATCCGATTACCCTAAAATTATGATTATTTTCAAAATTGACGTTTTCTTTATGATTGTGTGTGTGATATTTTGTAGTTCATCTTATTAGTTCAATAAAAATACCAAGTTTATTATTTTCCATTCACTAGAACAAAAACTACAAGCGTTTTAATAAAATAAGATGCCATAACGTTACACAAGGTGTCAAACTTTAAAATGCGTTTTACTCGAAATATGTTTTTTTTCGAAAAACTCAAACGGGGACAGTAATTGTTAAAAAAGTTTTAAAATTAATTTACTGAAATTTTTTGTGTTTTGTATAATACTAGAAGCGTTTTGACCTTCAGATTTATCAATCACTGTTTTATTTCAAAATTTACAGTTCTTTATGTGAATACAATCACTGCTTTTTTAAGCAATTTCATATAGTCTCTAAGATAGAGTGCTCTAGTTTTTGTAAAAATTAAAATATCCATTATCCTGAAGATCATTTCAAACATGAATAACAAAGTAAAACTTCAAAATTGAAAAATTGAGAACTTGTTCAAAAATGTTTTATGCAGAGTGGGCCCCGTGTGTGTAATTTTTGTACATTTTCACCAGTTTTTTCCCATTTTAATAATAATAATATTTTTTTTCTGTTTTCAATTTTACGAATTTTCCTTAAAATGTACTAAATAAATCTAAAAAACACAAAAAAAATCCCCATATCACCATTTTTCAAAAAAAAGTTGTCGCAAGCAGTCGGATACCTTAAGTTTCCGATGTATTTTAGAATGTATTTTAAACCATGCTTGGATTAAGATGTTTATCAAAAATAAAATTTTATATGTAATTTGTGATTAACGCATGATTAATATGAAAACATTTTCTCTCTTTCACCAACTAAGCAATGTTCATTTTATTCTTGAGCTTAAGTTACAAAAACCAGACAGTTCCAAATTTTAATTAACTTAAAGACAGAAATAAAATGCATATCAAAACTTTTAAAATTACATATTTTTGAAATTTGTGTGTATACTGGATGATAATTTTCATAGTTTGTTACATTTTTTGTTATTACTTTTAAATCCACAGTATGAAACTTATTTTGATATTTTAATTGCTTCGTACTTATTAGATCCTGTGACTTTAATTTAATTCCTATTCTTAATCTTGTTTATTATATGGCTTATAGAATAATAAAATAAGGAGTTTGTTTTTTGAAGAAGAATAATTTCAAAGTGAACAAATAAGAAGAGAAAATAAATTCCTGTTATTTTTGGAAGAAATTTAAACAAGTCATTTAATTTTCTTAACATCAAAATACATTTTTATATTTATTTAGTAAAATATATAAACTTATATTTTGAATTTTTTTTACCTGTGTTTGAAAGTAAATTTATTTTGGCTTCACTTGATTGGATCTTTTTATATGTAGCATTTTAAAGAAAAGCGATGGCAATAGGTAACGGAATTTACAATTTTGAATCACGGTTAAATGATAAGACGACACATGAGCTGCAGCCTCACTCTCCAAACTTCCACATCGTGCCAACATGAGGGCTTATAGACATAATTTATTTAATATGCATCAGCTCCTCTACAAAAAAGGTTAAGAAAACCTTTTAAAACTGTTTTAAAATTGAATCTACTGCAATGTAAAACTAATTTTTTGTTTAATTGAATTTCCATTTAAAACAATTAGTGTTAATTGAACACTATTGAGAAATTAAGGGTTTAAATTGAACTTTTTGTGCAATTAGGTTAAATTTAACACTATTTAGACAAGTGTTAATTTAATAATATTGTGAGAATCGGTTAATGAACCTTTTTAGACATGGGGTTAATTTAACACTATTGTAGAGAATCAGTTTAATTGAACACTATTTTAGACAATCAGTGTTAATTGAACACTATTGTAGACAATTAGTGTTAATTTGATACTATTGCAGAGAATCAGTGTTAATTGAAACATTTTGTTTAAAAAATTAGTGTAAAATTGAATCTTGTTGAAAAGGGAAAGTTTAAACTTTTTTTACGAATAACATAGAACTATACGTTGACTGGCATTGTCTTTAAATTATGAAAGCAGAAAAGTAACGTATTAGTATACAATTGAAAATGATCACACGGGGATATTTTAGTCAAAATGCTCATATGTGCACTTAAATGCAATTTAGGAAGCCATTTGATTAAATTAAAAGCCATTTGAGCTATTTTATTACTATTTGTTAAAAATTCTAAGTGATTTTTTTTCAATTACGAAGTTTTACCAAATGAAAATTTATTTTTATCCTCTAATATATCCTTCTTTTAATTATACACATAAGAAACGCTTTGAAATACTACCCATTAGGTTATTCTTTATTCTATGTATCTCTGAATGGGATCGCATTGATTCGTAATATTTCTTATCCAGAAAAACACATCTCTTTTTGGATGAGATAAGATACTTTTATCTGATCCTATCACTGTTTTTCTTAATAACCTCAATATATTGATATATATCTCAGCTTATTGATCTATTTTTCTTCGAGGTAACCCAACACTTTAAGAGCTCGCGTGGGATTTATTTTTCTTTTTAAACAATACGATATCTATTTCAATATATCCCTACCACATGGCTTTGAAAGCAATAGTTCTGTAATATTCTTTAAAAATAATAAAAAAAATATGTCTTCAAATAAATATAACAAATTATTAAACGATATTTTTACCACTTAAGAGTTAAAATAAGTGTTAAGTTATAAAAATGATACCCTAATATTGTTTTTATTAGAATATATATATATATATATATATCATATAAAATAAACTGCTCAAACAAAAAGTAATTATTTT
The DNA here is from genome assembly GCA_019973955.1 of Trichonephila inaurata madagascariensis. Taxonomy (NCBI): domain Eukaryota; kingdom Metazoa; phylum Arthropoda; class Arachnida; order Araneae; family Nephilidae; genus Trichonephila; species Trichonephila inaurata. The sequence goes on from BMAV01013877.1 coordinate 19,559, forward strand.
ATAAATTTATAAATAATTAGCTGACTTTTACGTTATCTTATGTATGCTACCCCTATTTGTTTATTTAAAACAAATATTAAATTTCATACATCACTTAAGATGTATTTTTACGTACATAAAATACTGAACTCAGTGGCGCAACAACCCATGAGGTCCAAGGCCTACTGTGCCTGTCTCTATTTTCGTGACCTTAGTCGCTGTGGTGCATGTGTAGGTGTTTCAGTCAAGTGGTCAGTCTGACGCAAAACTCCCAGTTTTCAGTTCCCAAGCAAGTTTGGTACTCATTTATCAACCCATTGAAAGGATTAAAGGCTGAACCGACCTTTCTCAGCCTGGTATTTGAACTCCGGACCTGTGGTGTAACGTACATAAAATATTACAGTAAAATTTTCATACATACTTGAAAAAGATGTAAAATCTTTCAAAAATAATCACTAGGTTTATTATTGGAATGGAATATTTTTTCAGACTTTCAGAACCTAATAAAGTGGGTAAAACTTTCGATGCTATATTGGGAAAGGGTGAAAAGCCTTAAGCAAATAATTCTTAAGTTAATTACTTCCACAAAAAGAATGTATTTCAGGTATTTTATTTATTTATTTATTCATTTTTTTGGTAAGAAATTCAAAGTAATTTTTGTCAAAGTAAAACAGCATTTATGTACTTTTTAACATTTATTGCGATGAGAGGACTCATACAAATATGTACAAGAAAAAACATCAGGTACATTTTAACTGCTTCTTTAGTATTAAAGTTTAAAAATATAAAAATCTACTGTAGAAATTATAGAGCACGATAAAGCGAGAAGCTTAAGAAAGCATGGATTGAACTGAGATAACAATGATGCTGGGAAAGAGTTACGAAATTTTGAAATGTTACACTACACCAGGAATCGGCAAACTACGGATCTGCTGTCTTCTACCTCTATGAATTATTAAAAAATTAATTATGTATGATAAAAAATGTTTCTCTTTTACAATTATTTAGTAAAAAAATTATCTGTACTTACTAACACATTTAAACATTTGACTGGATTAAGATAGTTGCTTAAGATTGTTATTTGTTCATTATAAACTATTTCTCTTTGCCAAATTTTACTAGGAATCAGAAAAAAATAACACAATTATTTCTAAAGAAGTAAAAGTAAAGTTTATCGCTGAAAATGCCACCAGGGAAAAACTAGCCTAAAGTAAATTTCAGCAATGTTTACGTAGTTGCATAAATTAGTTCGAGGGTCCGCAAGATTTTCCACAAGAGATACACTTAAACCCCGACAGAAGTGATAAAAACATATTCTGTACTTTAGAACGAACTTTAAGCTTAAAAATAAGGTTGCTGAAATTACTTTTGTTTTCAAGAACAACAGAACACAATTTAATGAATTTTAAAATCAACATTTAAAAAAAAATTAGAGTTTTAGTGGGATTATTAGTTTTTTTTTATGGTTTTAAAAATTTTCACCGATTTCTCAGACTTTTGATTTTGAATATGTAAGTGTTTTCTAATCCTTAGGGGTTTTTTCTGTTCAAGGCAGAATCTTGAAATTTTTTGTAGGTATTTCCCAATATATGTTCTATAAAACTTAGCATGTATTTATATCTCAAAGCTGTAGTTATTTTTTTTAAATATTAAAATTACATTTTAAAAATGGTCATGTTTTTTCCAGGTATAACTATAAAAATAATCATTAAAATCCTACAAGGAAACAGATTTTGAATTCCATACACACATACTAACATTTCTTTCTAATAATCTAAAAAACATAAATCAGTTAAAATGACTAAACAATTTTAAATATTGAGCATTCTATAAGAAGTTGAACAAGCTTCAAACCTGTTTACAGTTTTAAAATTGTCTTGGCTTGTCAGACTGGCACTTTTAATTTTCAGAATCAATTTAGTAATATAATCTAAATATAAAACAAAAATTACTTTTATTAATACTGTTTCCAAAAAAAGTATTTAAACAAGGGTACTGTGTAGCCTTAAAATCAATATTATAAAAATAATATAAACAATAAATACAATTTATATGTAAATTCATATGAAAAAAATTTTATTCTACTCATATATTTATTATTTGTGATAAGTAAACATTTATCTGAATTGCAATTACTTGAGAGTATTTTTACAAGAAAATAACAAATAAAATATGTTATAAACTATAAATTCTCTCACGCACTCACAAACTATAATTTAAGTACTTTATAACAGATAAATATAGTTAATTAACAAATATCCATCCATTGCATACAATCATTTCCAAATGGGGAGTACATATGCAAAAATATAACTCCATACTATTTCGTTTAGATGCCTCTCTTTTGAATAATGGTAAATACATTATATTTTTCTTCTCTTTATTACATATAAAGTGGGAACTCGTGCAACAGATTCTTGGGGTAGTAAAAATGAATTAAAATCGTATATTTCTTATCCAATAGGGAAATTCGAATAGTTGAAAGAAAAGTATTTAATTATTTCGCTTGGATCTGTCGCATGGTAATTTTTGTAAAGGTTTGTTTTTCTTCAGTCGATTGCTGTATGTAACGTTATCGTCTGATGTTATTATGTTGGTGTTCTGGTAGTTGCTTGATGCGGAACGGTGGAAGAAAATTTGCAGTGTCTGTGTTTGGATTTGAACAGCACGAACTTTGGAATAAGAATAAGTATAAAACATATGACAATGCATTTTGAAAAAAAATATTCTTTTTTTTATTTCTAATGGGGTACGGATGGTGTTCCACCATTGCAGACGTAGTACATTTATCGGAAGCTGTTATCTTTTTTAGTGCGGCACCATAGAGGTGGATACCAATCACCGCAGGTAATTTAAAACCCAGTTTCCTCCCTATAGGGGCACCTGAGCTCTGACGATGCGACCTTGTACTAGGATTTAATTTTGCCAAATGCCCCAAGCCAAACACACACTCTCCAGGATCTTTTATATGCCATTTTATTATACGACAAAACCACTGCCGCTTTTCCGCATCATGAAAATCCATCTAATTGGGCCGGGTTGAACTCGCAACTTTAGAAGGCCAGCGACAAACCAACCACGTCACCAGTCGACAGGGAAAATTGTAGACATGATAAATTTTGATAGTGCATTGCAACATATGTTTTTATTTGTAATGATTTGTTTTTCTTCTACTTATTAATTTCTTTTTTTTGTTTTAATTGTAGGGTACTTAAAATACAATTTTAAATGTTTCTGAGGAAAATTTATACCTTAAATTAACAAAATTAATGAATATTTTACAGATATTAATTGAAATATAACTTGATAATTGTACATACATAAATATGCTTAGATATTTTTAATACACGATTGGAAAATAAATATATGGTCACGGTAGCCAAATGATGGCAAATCCGTATTGTAGAGCAATGCTTCTCAAACTTTCAATATTTGCGACCCAATATTTAATCATAATTTTCATCGTTCCCTCCATTCAATAACAATGTATTGAATTCAATAATACTATACTTTGAAGCTAACCTACAGCACGATTTTAAGCTCTTAAGTGCCACAGGCGTATATAAACGTCTTGCTAAGTATCTCGGACGTATATATTCGTTTTCCCGAAGTATGATCTTTTCTGTGTGCTCTGCTATCCATAAAATTATTCCTATAGCTTTGGAATGCAATAAAATGAACTCGACAGTGTTTGGAATGATTGACTTATTTCAGAAAATGTGCTTCGTTATTCCGTATTTCAGGCAATTATAATACCACAGTTGCGAGAATGGAAATAGGAAATTATACATTTATCATAAATTTTTCAGACGTAGAAGCCTAATTTTTTTCATACTCATCTATTTTTTGAAGCTATCATTTTTATACCGGACGTACAACGCGCAACCTAAATTTCGATCTTATTTTTTGTGTTAAAATTGCTCCCTATGCTTCGGATTATGTTGTAAATAGGATTAAAATCAAGGACTATAAGGGAGGAGTCTGGTCCCTTGAACCCCTATCTTGGGTGCTCTACTGATGGCGTCGAATTAATCTATGAACCGATTAGCTGGAGACATGGGATTATATTTATCACGTGACTGTGATGTCACATGAATTAATGGGGCCGTGGTAGTCGAGTGGTCAACGAGCTCGTGGCTGGGCTTGTCACGAGTCCGAGCCCAGTACCACTAAAGACCCTCCGCGTAGGCAGCGATGCACGTTAAACCTGTCGAGAGCTCAAACGTCCTCCCGTTGGAGTGGTATCGTAGGAGAGGGGGTGCTTGCTCAGGTGTCGTCCTTGTCACTTGACCATGGTTCAAAATTACGTGGTCCGTTGACCAAAAGCCCTCATGTAGCTGACAGTGCGAGGTAAATATTGTAAAACCGCCCCCCTAAGGGGACCGTTTCTTTAATTATCCGCGTGAGCTAGAGGTGTAGGGTTTACAAAAGAATAGACACTTTTAAATTCTTAATATGACTTTATTAAGAATGAAACTTAAATGTCTAACAATTTAGATAATATTATATATGCAAGAATCTATTATGAACAAACACACAGTAATAGTTAAACCGAATGGCGTTTCTTGGACCACTATCAATACTTAAATCGCCTAATCTCACTCTAATAATATTACAAGTCCTAATATCAAATAATCAATACTACCTTAATCCAATTTTAGTTTAAATCTTATGAAGAGGCGTCTGGATGCGCGTGCAATGGTATGCACCTTGACCTAATGGCTTAATCTTCAAGGTAACTTCACAATTGGCTGTCCATTCACGCTCCTATCACTTTCACATATAACATTCCCCAAATTGCCATACGTCTTACTGAAACTTCTGTTATTTAAAAGCTATCTTATTTGCATTTCCTCTTGACATTTTGCTTCTTGGGTTTTGGTTGAAAAGAGTTGCCATTAATCTTGGCCCCAAAGAACCCAGAGGTCATGAAAGAAAAGACCGTGGGGCCGTCACAAATTTTTTTTTTTAAAATTTTTTTTTTTTTAAAAATTTTTAAAAACCAAAAAAATTTTTGGGGGGTTTTTTTTGGGGGAATCTAAAAGGGTAAAAAATTTTTTTTTCCTTTTTTGGGTTAAAATTTTGGGGGGTTTTTTTTTAAAAAAAAAAAAAAAAAAGGGGCCGGGGGGGGGCCCCCCCGGAACCCCCTTTTTTCCCCCCAAAATTTCCCCCCAAAAAAGGGGGGGGTTTTTTCAGGTCCCCTTTGTCACTTAAAAAAATTTTTTGGGGGGGGAAAAAGGGTCCCGGGGTGGGGTGGGAAAAACCCCCAAAAACCCCCCCTTTTTTTCCCCCAAAAAGGGGGGGTTTTTTAAAAAGGGTTTTTTAAAAAAAAATTTTTTTTTTTTTTTCCCCCCAAAAAAAAAAAGGGGGGAAAAAAAAAAAAAAAAAAAAAAAAATTTTTTTTTTAAAATCCCCTTTTTTTTTTTTAAAAAAAAAAAAAAAATTTTTAAAATTTTTTTTAAAATTTTTGGGGGGGGAAAAAATTTTTTTTCCCCTTTTAAAAAACCCAATTTTCCCCCTTTTCGGGCCCAAAAATTTTTCCCCCCTTTAAAAAAAACCAAATTCAAAAAATTCCTTTTTTAAAATTTTTTTTCTTTTTTTTTTTTGGGGGGTTTGGTTAAAAAGAAAAATTTTAAAAAAAAGGGCATTTAAAAAACCCCCAAAAAAAACCACCCCCCCTTTTTTGGTTTTTTTTTAAAAAATTCTTTTTTTTTTTTTTTTTTTTTTTTTAAAAAATTTTTTAAATTAAACCCAAAAAAAAAACAAAAAAAAAAACCCTTTTTGGAAAAATTTAAAAAAAAAAAAATTTTTAAAAATTTAAAAAGGTTCCCCAAAATTTAAAAAAGGTTTTTTTTAAATTTTTTTTTTTTTAAAAAAAAAATTTTTTTTAAAAAAAGAAAAAAAAACCATTTTTTTGGGAAGTTTTTTGGAAAAAGGGGGGTTTTTTTTTTTTTTAAAAAAATTTTTTTTTTAAAAAAATTTTTTTTTTTTAAAAAAAAAATTTTTTTAAATTTAAAATTTTTTTTAAAAATTTTAAAAAAAATTTTTTTTTTCCCCGGGGTTTTTTTTTGGGGGAAAATTTTTTTGGGTTTTTTTTGGGGGAAAATTTTCCTTTTTTTTTTTTTTTAAAAAAGTTTTTTTTTTTTAAAAAAAACCCCCCAAAAAATTAAAAAAATTTAAACCCTTTAAAAATTTTTTTTTTTTTTAAAAAAAAAGGAAAAAAAAATTTTTTTTTTAAAAATTTTTTAAAATTTTTTTTTTTTTAAAAAAATTTTAAAAAAAATTTTTTTAAATTTTAAAAAAGGAATTTTTTAAAAATTTTTAAAAAAATTTTTTTTTTTTTAATTTTTTTTTTTTTTAAAAAAAATTTTTTTTAAATTTATTTTTTTAAAAAAACCCAAAAAAATTATTTTTTTTAATATTTTTTTTTAAAATTATATATTTTTTTTTAAATTTTTTTTTTTTTTTTTTAAAAAAATTTTTTAAAAAAATTTTTTTTTTTTAAAAATTTTTAAAAATTTTTTTTAAAAAAAAAATTTAAAAAAAAAAAAAAAAAAAAAATTTTTTAAAAAAACCCAAAAAAAAAAAGGGGGTTTTTTAAAAAAAAGGGGGGGTTTTTAAAAAAAGGGCGGGGGTTTAAAAAAGGGGGAAAATTTTAAAATTTTTTTTTTCCCCCTTTTTTTTTTTTAAATTAAAAATTTAATTTTTAAAAATTTAAAAAAAAAAAAAAAAAAAATTTTTAAAAAATATAAAAATGGGAAAAAAGGGACTTAATAAATTTGTTTGTCTTATGTATATTCATATTTATATTAATTGTAATTATTTAAAAAAAAGTAACTAACATAAAATTTTTCTTTCTTGACCAAAAAAAATTAACTTAATGTATTTTTTTCTTTCTTTTTTTTTTTTAAACTTAAAATAGAGTAAGTTGTCTGTAAATTTTTGACATATCACAAGTGTGTTTTATTGTACAATAATATTTCGGCCTGTAATGAATTCCCGTAAAGGTTTTTGTTTTAAAATTTTGAAAAAATGCAAAAACATTTTACCTCTCCAGTTAATTTTAGGGAAAGAATTTGATTTAAATTTTAAATTTAAATCTTATTTGTTAATTGGAAACATTTTACATCACAACAAACATGTTCTTTTACGTAGTAATATATTCTGCCATTTACATAAACTTATTTGTATGTTAATCTCTTTTCATGTTTTGAAATTACATGGTATGTCACCAATAACCCTCGCACAGTATCAAGGACAAATTTAACAAACCATCAACTTTCAAGCAGTTATGACATTATTTCACTAACTTGCGCCTTATAGAAAAAAAAGGGATATTTATGAACATATGTCTATGTAATCAATATTCCTTCGGATAATTATCTTTCATTACATACTTTTAAATTAAATGTTAATTTCACTTTAATATAAATTAGCTTTTCCCTTATATATGCACCAGCTTGGACAGTGAGTAAAACCTGATTGGCCTTAGTTTGAAATCTTCAATTACCAGATCTCTCTCCTTTTCAAAACTCTATTTTTATAAAAAAAAATAATGTAATGTTTACTAAATCTAAATACCTTCAATGTTTTCTCTCTCGTTTGGAAAATATCCCTGTTTACCATTTTGTCTGAATATTTTCTAACATGTATTTTTCTAATGAAATTCAGACAGACATAAAATTACTAGAGTACAATATTGCGTTAACTTACTTTCGCGATATACACATTACAATATTAAGTAAGGATTATTTGTGTGTAATTATGTTAATAATATATTGTTTCCAATGCAAATATCTACTTCAAAGCATGATATTACTCATAATATAGCCATTAGACAGATTATGCACAATACATAGATTCACTTGGTGAAACTGACGACATTTGAAAATAAGAAGAAACTAATTAAAACTCTTTGTACAAACCTTAAAAGGATATTTCGCAAGTTTTCGTTCCTTTCCTTTCAAATTCCATTATGTTTTACTTAAATTCCAGAAATAGCTTTCTGAAAGCTATTTCATAATTGAATTCTTGAGAACCTAGACAAAGCTTTCGTTATATAATCCACAGTTAGTGGAACTTTCCATAAGTATTTATTTCAATACTACCATATTAAAAACAACTACCTATACGTATAAATATTCAATTAAAGTGTGTAAAGAGTTCCAGTATTTGAGTATTTGTATTTGTACGGAGTTTAAAGTTGAGAGTCAATATTGAACAGATAAAATACAAAGCATTATAACTTTGTAATTTAAAAAGATGCCTCCAAAATTTGTTAAACAAGTCCGGTAGTAATTAAATTGTAGCAAAAAAAAATATTTCTCCTTTTATCTCTTGATGAGAAAGTATGTTACTTGAATTAAAATTTATTTTTCGACTTTTTCTTTATGTTAAGAACATCTAATTACTAAACCTTTGTCAATTGCAACAGAATTTTCATAACACAAATCCAATGCGGAGGATATTTAGTATCCTTGTCAGGAATATTTTGAATTTCATGAAAAGGTATTAATTTCTTCTGAATCAAATTCAAGGAATCTGAGGAAACCGGTTTGCAATGAGATCGGTATATATAATGCATCAATACATTTCTAGCTCCTTTCTAAAAAATATGTAACAAAAGGAACTTGACGAGAAAAGAATATAACCTAATATAAATTACTGCAACTAATGAAAATCTAAATTAGCCACAGCTCATCACTATCAACCTAATTAACTTTATAACAAAATTACAATACCACCTATCGTGTTTTCACGTCAATTAATCCCCTCTGTAATCTAATCTTTCGTATTCAATCTTGACTCCGTAGAGATTGACTTTGTCAAAACAAACTAGGAGATACAACTTCTTTTCTCATTTTCTTTAATTTCTTAAGCTTATTGGGTGTGTTTAGAAGCAGTAAGTAGATAGAATAGAACGAAAAAAAAAACACAAGGTAAAAAAAATTAAAATTGTGTAATTCTCCCAATATATGCATTCGTATTAATTTGCTTAGTAAAATTAATACGCCAAAGATAATAAATTTTCAGGAAATTATTTAACTTGGACCCCTTTTGGTTTTCAGGTAAAATGCATTCATTTATTTGACAAAAATAAGTTCCTCAACTTCAAACGCGTTTTATTTTTGTTATTTCGTGTAATTACAACAAAAAAGAAAAAGTTAATTTCAAAATATCCAACGATAATATCAAACTTTAATAAAATCCAACTTTAAATATCCACAGCTTTTTTTTTAATTTATAAAACAGTACACACTACTCATATTTTTCTAATAATGGACAGTGCATGTCCAGTTCTGAAATTAATTACTAATTGTGATTGTAAAATTAAAAGCTAGGACATCTGAATGAGGAATAGGAATTGTGCTAAAAATTGTAAAGTAAAATTAATGATCATTCTTAAGAAAACTTGTTTTACGATCCGTAATTTGATTTATCTGTTGTTGTTTATTATCCCACTTGATCGGCAAAAACATTTAGATAAAAATAAAATAAACCCCTTGCTTTTAAAAGGGGAAAAAAATTGAGCGAAATTCACCACAGCTGGATCTTTTTGGCAACCATGCCAAGATGTGGGTGGGGGCTTGGGTCACTTCAATTGAAATGGAGGGTAACCTGTAAGACTCTTCAGATGCCGTTGAGCTCGATTGTTCCCTGCGGACAAATTGTTTCCCCCCTTTTTCCAAATGTTTCCCCGCAAAGTAGAACCAGGACGGCTTCCTTCCTACCACTCACACTGGGCCTGCCTCCAAGGGAACTAATATTACCAGGTAGCAATTTCTGAAAAATAAAGCAGCCACCATGTGTAGAATTCTAATGGCTTCCCTCACGGTCCAAACCATCTGCAATCTCATTCCCGCAGAATATCACGTGTGACGGTACCCACTAAAAATATCTTAACATTGACACTCAAGCAAAGTAAAAGCTGTACAATACTCGTTGTCTTTCTCTCACCATACCTCCACAATTCAGAGAGATGCTGAATAGAGCTTCGTCTGTCAGTCAATATCCAAATATCTGTATAGACTCTAAGAAAAAAGAAATTTTAAAACCTCCTTAATAGCCAAGAGTTCTGCTCGCAAAACTGAGCAGTAGTCATGATTTCCTTTACAGATATTAATACCATTTCCCTTTTTGATAAAAATCCTATTACGCGAGACAGCACCTTCACCCAAGCTGCCATTAATATAGATCTGTAACACAACTCATCACACTGGATTTTATGAATAATCTCCAAAGCAAGCTGACTTAGATACACTGGATGCTGAGTACCATTGTTAGTGTACAAGGGTAATTCCGTCTTAAAAAAGACCCGATTATAGAAGCACCCATACAGCATGCAAGCGAGACATGTTCTACTTCATTATGCAGCATCCCCCTTTTTTTAACATGGTTGAATTTTCATGACAAGATTGTTGTTCCCAAATTTCACACATACGTGATTTTTTGCGTTTTCCATAACGTGAGCTTGGCAAAATATTTAGTCAATAGGTATTCTTTTTGTTATCTGGGGGGTTCAAATCCTTCATACAAAACTTCCTCAGGCACATTAAAACCGTGGACTCTGGCATCAATAATTATACCCTTTCTAGTTTTTTAAGGTTTTATATATATATATATATATATATATTTCAAAGTGTCCAATCACTCGCCCCCCTAGTCCCTGCCAGGAATATATTTTAAAATTTTCAGCAATAAGAAACTACATATCATGTTTCTGAAATGAATCCAAATGTCAATGTGATGCTACATATAATATTGCCATCTGGGTGGATAAAAATTATTCACTAATCAATCAACAAAGTGAATTCCTTTAAAATATTTAACATCTTTTCAACTATTATTTTAATCAAATACTGCATTTTGACTTTAACCGCAGTTTTATCGTATTTTTACTTCGGCTTAGCTACGCATTTGTAAATAAAAATAATTGATAACTATTCATAAAATATACACAATGTTTTTAAAAAGAACGTAATTATATATTTTTAAAAATTAAATATATTTAGAAATTTTAAATTGAAAACTTATATTTTAGCTTAAATTAAATTTAATGAAGTAAATTGTTAATTTTGTCCTTTAAAAAAATAAAAATGTTACTTTCAATAGAATACTTTTTATTCAGCATCACAAAACATTCAGTTATTTATTAAATTCTCAATTTTGTAAAATAATATTTACATGTATTAACCAAGATTTATTATATCATACCAATTCAGTAGCAATTAAAATATATATTAAGCCATAAAAAATAGTATTTGCAAAAAAAAACAAAAAAATGATCCCTTCAAAATTACTATCATTTTCTTATACATAAATTACTTTGGGGCAATAACAAAAGAAAAAAAAATGTTAATAGTTCTATTACACTCATAATGAAACAATAACGAAATTTTTAAAACATAATATAAGTACTAGCTATAGCGACACTTAAAGATAAAATTTCATAATATTTTCCCAACAAAGAAAATTTTTAAATGTCCTTTTGCTTGTCAAAATGCAAAGGTGTTCTGACATGAGCAAAATTCTTCACCGTGTTTTTTATTCAAGAAACGCGCGTGTTCAAGAGCGTGGAAAGAAAAAGTATTCTTCGCCAAACCCAAAAGGAAAAAAAAATATTTTAACCCTCTAAAAACTCGCCAAGCGTTCTAGAAAGAAAATTTTAATTACAAGCATGGTAGAAAAGTAAGATGGCTGAGTTAGGGGAGGCCATGTGGGGGTCAAAATCTTTCTACTGTATATATATATTATAAGGGGAAAGGGATAGAACTGGGGGTGAAATATGAGAGAAACTGGTAAAAAAGAAACAATTTTCACGATGTTGACAGGCACTTCAAAAAGCGCAAGTGCGTCTTTTTGAAGGGGGTTTTGGCGAAAACTTTAAGAGCCGTACTTTTCCAGAGTGAAGAGTAATAACTGAAACCGTAGCGTAGAAAGAGAGTAATCGCTGTTTGGAGGAAAACTGTTAATACCCCGGAAGAACTGAGGGGGAATTTTTTTTAAAGTTGTTTTAGATGTTTGTTAGTTTTTTTATCCTTACTTTCGTCGTTTCTTTGAGTATAGGACTCTAAGGGATAACATTTACGTGCCTTGTTGTGGTTGCTGTTTGGAATATAAATATAAGAAAACAAATATATTTTTGACAAGTAAAAATTATATCATGGAAAGTGTTTGAGAATAGCAAACTTTTCCTTAATTTTATTTCTTAGTTCTACAGTTTTTTTTAAGTATATGCATCGAAACTTCAAAGTAATCCTTTATTTCTTTAAATAATTTGATTTTTTGTGTGTTTATAATTCTTAAAAAATACTCAAATTTAAATTAAAAATATTTAATATTTTATTTTTAAAATCCTCAAAGATAAGATTTAAATTTTTATGTTATCTGTGCATTCAAGGGAATATACTTATTTTGCTTTTTACCTTTTAACATAAAATCCATCGGACCGTACATTAATTTGTGTGTTTAAACTTTAACGGAGAAAATAATTTTTAAAACTTGTAGATTGTTTTTCTTTTATCAAAAACTGTTTCTTTTGGTTTAATACTTCATAATAAGACGACTTTTAAGTTTCTCAGACATTAGACATCTTTTTCCTTACATTTTGTTAAATTACTTAAATTTAGTTACAAAAAAAATTCATATTTTCAAACTTTTTGTAGTAAATATCCTTTTTTATTACATTAAAAGTATTTTTTGGGAAAATTTATAATGTCTAAATACATGTATAATATTTAAATATGTTTCAGGAAAATGAAAATCGCTATATATATATATATATATATATACACTTTAATTTAAAGTAACAATATGGGCGGACTAATGGATAGGATCACTAATCTGATAAATCGTGTAACAATGTATTATTAAATAATTAAAATGATTAATGACAGATACGCTACGATAACAATTGCTTTGTGAAACACATTGATATTGTATATATTATAATAATATGCAATGCAAATAATAATATGCACCAGATTTATTATATAAATCTAACCAAATGTGTTTAATATCAATAGAAATTTAATTAAAATTTTTCCAAATCAAAAAATTAATACAGTTTTAAATTAGTTTTAAATTGAACATGAATTAGAAAAAGGATGTGTTTAACAGTATTTTTTTCAGCAATTACTAATCTAAGTTACAAATGGAGATATGTATTTGTTTGTTTTCATTTTAGTTAAAATAATTCACAAAAAAGTGAAAATTTTCTGAATATTTAATAACAAACATTTAAATAAAGGTGAAATCACCTACTGAAGTATTTATATTTAGGTTTTAAATAACAGCATTATGCGTAAAGTACAATACATATCTTAAATAATTATGTATCCATGTAAATTCATATTATTTCTGAAGTAGAAAAATCAGTTAGAGATTCAATTTTGTTTATTAACGATTTTTAAAGTTGTGGCAACCAAATTAGTTTTTCCAACGATTCTTAGATTAAAATGGACAATTAGCAACACACTGAAAATGAAATGAATCCCCAAAGGGAAAAAGCTGGCAAACTTTTTTTAACTTAATTTTTAAAAAGTTTTTGTAAATAGATGTCTTTTTGAGAATTTTTAATTATTTATTTTTAATTCAAAAAAATTTAACCCATAATTGTTTAAATTAACCAAATATCTTTAACAAGGTTTCTTTATTTTTTAGAAAATTGAACTATAATTGTAAAAACCTTTATTTTACTAAAATTCAATTAAAAGGAACTTTATAAAAACAAAATTTTTTTAAATATGAAATGGAATTGAGAGAAAATTTTAAAAACTGTAGATGGTTCAGATTAAGTTTCATAGTTTTTCTGAGACATCGATTTTAACTTATGTTAACATTAAAAATAAGATCAAATGTAATAAATGATTTACTGATACACTTTTAGAGAGATTATCTGATCTAAAACCGTTTTATACTGGAATAGTTTTTAGAAAGAATATAAATCAAAATTATTCCTCACAGAAAATTATGATTTTTTTTAAAGTTTCAATTCAATGGATTTTCTACAATAAAAATCGGAGTTCACAATTAACACAATTTAGTAAATTGTTACCAAAACAATATTTTGTTAAGATCTTAAAATGTGTTCTCTTATATTGCTCAAGTCAATAATTTATATAAACAAAATAAACTCAAATATAATCATTTACTATTTCTTAAAAGAGCTTTATTATTCCTTTAACAGTTTGTGAAACTCAAATACTTATTTCTAATCAATTTCCTTGGCATAATACGGGATAATTTCACTTAGATGTATTTTATATATATATAAATTCCCTCTGTCAATATCTAAATTATTTTAAAAACATTTTTTTTATTAATAGCTAAACGGTATTTGAGATTTTCAACAATTTTGCTCTAAAATAATTATTAACTTGAAAAGAAAATTTGAAACTAATTTCCATCATAGTTTACTACATAAAATAAAATATTAAGATGATTAGTCTAGGATTAAAAGAGATCTATAATATTATTTTCTTAACACACAATTAAAGAGAGATTATTTAACGTGTTTTTATACTAATTCAAAGTAAATAAGTTGCGTTTGTTACATAAAACAAATTAATTATAATGCAACATAGCTGATGACTAATGAATAAACATAATCACTATTTTTTATGACTTGTGTTTTTTAAAACCGAAAAATTTAAAAAAATTTTTTTCTTAAATTTTTCTTGCCCAATTTAAAATTTAATTTTATTTAGAATTACATTTTTATTTAGAATATTCTTTTTAAATGGATATGTTGTTATTTTTAGAAACAAACAAGATACAAGAACAGTGCTTTTTTAAGAATTAAACCCAAGTACAGTTTTATTTCAATTTATATAACATTATATTTTTTCTTAGGAATTTTTATCTTTCGTGTTTATTTAATAACTTTGTATTGTAACGAACTCTAGAATCATTTTTTAAACTCTTGGTGGAACGCGGATGATCGAAGCACTCCCAAATGCCACCAGGCATTCGTGATTACCCTTTAATGGGGAGGTCGTTTTTGCACCCCCTAGGCAAATGTAATTTGAGGATATTTTTTTTTTTGACGGGGAGGTTGTATTTTGCTCCACCAGTGAGTGTATTTTGGGTTTTGGGAAAACTACAAGGAGTTTTGAGATAAAATTTTCCCGCCGAGGGAGATTTTTGGGACAGGCCCCTTTATTTGTCTTATTTCTAAAAAGGGCATCAACTCGGACTATTTGATTTTTTCTTAAAATATGCAAAAAGTAAATTTTGGTGAATTGAGTATCCCGTCGGTAAAAAAAAGATAAAGAAAAAAAACATTATATCAAAATTTAACCCCGGATATTACAATATTAAATATCATATGGAGTCTCATCGTGTATTTTATATATAAATATTGTTTTTAATTTCTATAGCTTGTTTTTCGGATAACATTCATTAATTTTGCTTTTGTTTAGTATTAAGCACACACTTTATGAGAGTAACGGCATCTATTTCTATTTATAGAGCAATAGCATATATTCAATTTTTTTGCCGTTATTTAAATTACGAATCGAGTCATAAATCCCTTAACGTTTGCAAAATACCATGGTCTAGGGTTCGCTTTTTTGTGAAAGATCTTTAAATCACAAAACTTAATACTAAAAAAAAAAACTGCCACTAAAATACATACATTAATATCTGTAAGATAATTAAGATTAGTAAGTTATCCTTGATAAAACTAAGTTACTCTTAATAGAAATTATTTATCTCATTTCACTTTAAGTCGAATGGAAAAATCACAATCCTTTTCTAAATGTTTTAGCACTGAAAATATAATAAGGAGGTCGGGTCTCTGCCGGGGACCTAGATGTGTGGGCTGAAGGGAAGAAAACTTGACTGATCCAACAACCTATTTATTTCCAAAAAAAGACAGCCCAAATTTCAACTAATAATATTAAGAAAATGTCTCGAACCCTGAAAGTTGAACAACGACAGAAAAAACGTGAGGTTTTGGGTCAACAAACTCGATCCTTCTTTAATTAAGGATCTAACCTATCATTTAATTTAATCTAATCTAATTCAATCTTATGAACAATCATCACTTGAAGGTTGCTCTAATAAAAGAATCAAATCACTTTAATTCTAAAATTATACCTTCTGTTGCAATCTCACCTGGCTTGAGTATATTTTCTCTCTGCCAAGCTCGAAAACCTAACCTACTTTGGGTAAGTTAATTTTATACGTCTCTTCTTCCGAAAGGTTGGTGTGAATAACGCGAATTGATATCCCAAGGGTTTTTAAGAGATTATTTGGGAAAAAACCGTATAGAACCGTCACAAACTTTACTTAAAATCATTAATTAAAGCTATAGATATACTGTATTTAACTCTATTTTTGTGTCGAAGGAATCAATTATATTATTACTCCAAAGAATCAAATGTAGTTATGAAATCATTTCTTATTTATACATTTTACGTAAACGATCATTAACAGTTACTTCCTGCTACAACTTATGTATCTATAATGTTGAAAATGAAAATTTAAAGAAAAGTTTGTATTTTTAGAAAAGTCGTCAAGTCATACAGTTTTTAATTTACTGCGCTGTTGTGTCTTTATAATATTATAACTATTTTTAACAAACAGTTTTTCAATTGGGGATTTGTGTTTATTTTATATATGAAGTAACATTGAAAAAGTTTCAGAATAATAAAAGTTTGTATATATATATATATTTTAAACTCTAAAATTTTTGAACAATTTTTTTAACAAAATGTATTATTTAAGTATTTATTTATATAATATTAATATGTGTGCTATGTTTCAAAATTATAACATTAGTGGATTTAAAGTAAAAACGTTTACCTTCAACTAATGCATACCAGTACCACATTTAAATACCTAAAATACTTTTAATTTAGCTTGAGCAGAAGTTATAAGTAGTAACATAACTGAATTAAAAGAAGAAAGACTTGTAGTTGATTTCACAATAATTTAAATTTCATTTTTTTCACCAAGTTTCACGAAGAAACCGGAATGTATTTTATTCCGTTTATATTCCAGCCAAACCTCGAATTTCCTATCGTTAAAGTATAATGAATTATGATTCCAATAAATTTGCAGTACACAGTCGGACCTTATTAACAAAGTTGCTAAACCCTGAAAAAATTCGTTTTATGGAAAATTCGTTTTATAGAGGTTCATTTATTAATATACTTTATAAACCACATAAAACAAATTTTAAATTCATAAACACTATCTGTTAAAAAAGGTAATTATTCACTTATTTTTTAAATTAATATATGTTTATTTTATATATCTTAGCCATCAGTAAAGAAAGAAAAACTGCAAGTAAAACAAGATAAATAATGTCGAAGATTTCACTGTGTTTTCAATATTAAGAAAATAATTTATGCTAAAACTAATACATTTTAATGACATTTTATAACTTAAATCATACAAGTAATATTAAAATACATTATTTTATAATTACAACACGGGGACACGGGACAACTCCACTGAAGGTGAAAGAGGATATCGAAGATGTTTCTAGAGAACTGGGCAATATGGATTAAAGGTTGCTATTCTTGGATGAAACATCCAGAACTCTATTGCTCTCGACGAGTTAGAATCTAATAGAACCAGTTCTCAATACTTATCACCATCATAAAATGTGTTAAAGAGAGAATAACTTGAAATTTTTTTCAGAAATACTTTAAAAAAAAGGAGAACAAAAATTGAATCACAAAAGATAAAGTTCGTTATATAGAAAATACACTTCACTATAGAGAGGTTATTTTACGAAGAAAATAGTGAAATGGTCAAGGTTCCAGGAAAAAGTTCGTTATATAGAAAAATTCGCAATATATAGGTTCGACTGAATATGATAAAATTTCGAAATATTTTAAATTATGTGTACAATTAGTGGAATGCTTGTAATACGCATATATCGATTATGCAATAAATCGTTTCAACTGTGAGATAAATTTCTCTAGAATGAACATTGATAAATTAATTGAATATAATTTGCATACAAATCAACAACAAACCTATACCTACTTCCATCGTTTTATCGTCCATTAACTACAAAAGAATTTTAATTCCAGATCATGCTTATGCCCCAAAGACTACATTCTAAATCTATGCTCCAAAGTATCCGATTTAAAATATTTGGGAAGTGAAGACTAGAATTCTTTTGTGAAATTAACCGCTTTGGCGTATAAACTTTTCAGGAACTGTTTAATAGATTAACAGACACGTCGTTAACACAGAACTTTCTGCCTCCCACAGCGCAAAGCTATTGTTAAACTGCATTATTTTTATCTGATCAACAATCTACAACTACAAGTTCCCAGCTGCTTTGATGGTCCCAATTTTCAAGACAAAGAGCAGGCATTCGCTTTGAAAAGAGCCTTTCTAAGGATTGAGCGGCGTTAGCTAGTGAAAGACGCATTGGACTTTCTAAAATGACTTTCGCGATGGCGGACTTTTAAGATGAGAGTAGTTTATTTCAAAGTATACTGGAATAGGTTTTTTTAGTGAAATAGACTATCTCATGGGTGGGATGTGATAGTATTTCCGTTTTAAAAAAAATCTATTGAATTGTTTTTTTTCCATCTACAGAATGTGATGTTTGTGAACTAAATTTCAGGAAATAAAATGTGCTGTGTTTTGTGAAATGGTTTGATTTAAGTGAAGGAGAAGATTCTAGTTTCTCGACAGGTGTGTCCTTTGTTGAACATTAAAAGATAAATTGTATTTGATGCAGTTTAGAAAATGCGATAACAAATAGGAAATTGTTACATATGATTTTGATTGCATTTTAAGTTAATATTAGATACACAAAATTCTGAAAGATTCAAAGGCCAAAGTAACTAATTTTTGTCTGTCGTGCTGGAATCCAGTATAAATTACAATTAATATGTATTTTTATGGTATGGTGACGAAGCATATCTCTTTCCCCTATTTTCCAACAGATCCCTTGCCGACAGAAGCTGCGAAAATTCCAGGCATTTCCCTAATTGCTGGGAATTAATTTCGTAGCTGGGTGGTCGAGTTTCAGCACCGTTTTTGCCCAGCTGACCGGACTGTCAAAAGGAGGCGCCTTATCATTGTGTATTCATTTTCCCACCACTCGGTGACGCCGTCGCGTCTGAGAACATGCAAATGTGCACCCAGCCTCGGTTCCTCTTTGGGACTAGAGGGAACGAGACCGGATTTGGCGCGGCAGAGGGGTACGACATCAAGGGAGCCGAGACGGAAGGCGGCATCAGAACCATGGGGACTGAGGCCGACAAAAAGATGAGCGGTGGATGACTAGGGGAAAGAGATAAGATAAAAAGGGCGAGAGAGTCCGGACAGAAAAAGACTGGATTTTTGAAGAGAGCGATTCGGACGTCCCTTGAGAGATAGGAAGAGCGATAACGAGCCCGCGAAGTACAGCGGTCTCTGGCTTGGAAAATCCAGGAACGGAAGAGAGTGCGAAAGTGACTCGAAATTGATATTGAACTGTAATAGAATATACCATTTTATTTATCTTTCTTTTGATGATTTTCATATGGAAATAAATAGTTAACCTAGAGCTGAGTAAAATCATTACAGTATATACATTTTATTTTGAAAAAAGCAATTCAAAATTATTTTACATTATTAACCCCATAACTGCAGCTGGCGTAGGCTACCGCTTCACACAGTCATCGTGTTAATTGCCCCTGAGGTATATATATACATCTTCTTTATATATATATATATATATAGTCATTGTATTAACTACCCCTGGCTCATATATAAGCCTTTTAGAATTACAATCCTTTGCATTGTGCTACCTGTAAAATTGTTCCGAAGGCTTTGAAATGCAATACAATGACCTTGTTAGTGTTTGCAAAGGACCTACTTATTTTAGATATAATACTTATAAATGTTTTTCTTCCTCCTCCACAAACATTGCTTACAATATCGTGCTGTGTGAAAAACGGCAGTTATGGGGTTACATAATAATTTTTTTTTTCTTTTCTTTCCCCATATATTTAAATAGTTCCTGGTGATATTTAAACAGCAATTTTTTTTTTTCATATTTGGACTAATCAGTAAAAAGGAAATACAAATTTACTATTGGAATTTGGGTTTTGGTCATAAATATAAATGAATAAAAGAAATGTATGCAATGACTTTTTATATCTGTAAATATTTTAATGCTGTGAAGTCATTACATGCAATTCTAAGCTTAAATTCAAACAATTAAACTTATCCTAATACTGTTAAGGTGAATCCCACTTAATATGAACAACCACTTTAAAAAACTCAAAATTAATTACTGTAAAACTGCTTTTTTCCCCCAATTTAACACTAATCATCTAAGGAATGCTTCAATTTCAACTAACCTTTTGCTATTGCTTATATTTAGATTTTTCTTTTTAACAGCATGATGTTTTTTTTAAATAGGGGGTTTCTTTTGTATCTTGGGTTTAAATTTTTTAAATTTTTAGTTTAACGACTAAATGCGGGGGCCTAGAATCTTTGATTAATCAGAATTATTGAGTTTTTACTAAACAGTGAAACACGCCACATATGTTGTTTTCCCCACAATAACACTCTCCTTGCAGAAAATTGAGTTTTACAGAGAAAGTTCATTTTCCAGTTTGAAATTGGGAAAAATAAGATTATGGCAACACTGAAAAAAGTGACCAGGTTTACAACAAATATGGCAAAAAATGCTAATTGCCAAGGAACTCCAAAGAAGTGTCTCGGATCGACACTTCTGAAATTTCGATGAAGATATATAAGGGAATTTCGACACAGCGGTCAAGCCAGTCGGATCAGAATCTTTGCACTGGCAGCGATAATATAGAGACTCAATCTGAGTTCCAACAAATGAAACTGTTCTAGATGGCTGCTTCTAGAGCTCTTTAAGTATTTTTTTTAGTTTTGTAAATAATCAGTTATAGTATTTCGTTGTGTATATCTGTTGATTTCATGTCGTTCAGCCATTTCTTCGTATGACATACCCTGCGCGTGAAGTCTCAGGTTGATAAAACCTGGGACTTCAGCGCAGGGTATGTCATACCCACCATCTAACTTTTTCATTTTTCAGTGCTCCTTCAAACGTTTAGGGTCTTAGCTTGTAGGCGGTTCTGAATATACATTTTTGGATAACGCCTTTTCGGGTATGTCATACCCAGTGCGTGAATTGCCGTTACAGTTTTCTGAATACATTAGCACGCTTTAAAATATTTCTATATATATATGCTCTAGCGTATTATTGTAGTTGTGATGAAGAAAATCGACATTTAAATAATTAGATGGATACAATATTTAATAGACATAGTATATTACATTTTTGGAGTGAAGAAAATTTCTTTGCGAGTTTAGCCTCTACTGCGAGCGAGTGTAACGAAGGCTAAAGGAATGCATTAAAGATGTATTGACGGCCTTAATAAAAAGAACAGAAAGTCTAAATTGTAAGTGTAATAAACATAATGCATTTAATATTTTTCTTCCTTTTTACCTTTGTATACAAATTTTATTGAATAAAATAGAATTTAAACACCGTTGGGTAAGAGATACCCTGCGCGTGAATTCCCGTTCGTTTTTTTTTTCGCGAGAGTTATCCCGGGTTAATAAATCTATTATTCAATCGTTCGGAGTCTCATCGGCAGCTTCCCCTCCACATAAATTTGCAGCAATATAAATTGAATCACATTCTATGTTTTATTTCATTTAGAGTAAAAAGAAAAATATTATTTTAAAAACTTATAGTTTTTAAGCAGGACTTAAAACCCAAATAACATTTTCTATTAAAACCCAAATTTTGTAAGAAATAAATTTGTAGCAAATCGCTCTTAGACAGTAGATATTATGTGAAGTGTTCTTTACATTTCTCTACAAGTAACACATAGATGGGCCCTATCAGAAAGACCAGACGATATTTAAAGGATTCGGACTTGATCTTACAGAGTTCGGAATCCTAAAGACTTTATATAAGACTCCCGGAATACATCTCGTGAATCAAGGTGGTATTTCTATTATCTATAAGATCTCGCTAAATTAACTTAAATGTTCTCATTAATTTGCCTAATTTCCTTTTTTAATACCCAAACTAAAACTATATTAGCTATTTCAAAGCAACAACTAATTGTTTCTCTAAAATATATATAGGTGTATTTATGTTGTAAATTACTGAAGCAACATACACATTCTGAAAAAAAATATGAATAAGACATCACAAATTCAAAACAAATGAAAACTTAAATAATTAATGAAATATATAATAATTTAATTGGAAATAATAATAAAGTAATATTTCAATTCAATAAAATAATGATTTTTTAATTTTGAGAAACAAATTTGTTAATATTTTGTAAGTAAAATATTTTTGTAATCAATATGCTAGATCTTAGAAATAGCAAAACACTTTCAATTTTTAGTGAGGTCGGTTTGAAAATAATAAATATATTAAAGTATTTAACCCAATGTCACTTTAGTTGAGAATATTTCAAAATGTATTTTACATAAGCCTCCGATAAAATATAAAAAGCAAGAAAAACGTCAGTATAAAAATATCAAAAAATAAATGACAGGTTATTTTCTTCAAGAGATAAAATAAGTTTGAAAATGCATGAAAAAGTTTTCCATTTATAGTTTCAAAAACATTTCAAGATATGTTTTGAATCTTATAATTTATTCTAAATAAAAAAAATTATCAGATATAGAATGACATGTAATAACAAGATATGTGAAAGCAGACATTACTTGGATTTAACTTTCATATAACATCTCATACAATGAAAAAGGAAGAAATTGTCAACATTAGTAATTTTTAACATTTTAATATATTAAAATAAGTATAAGTTTTCAAAGTTAAAAAATAAATATCCTATTGAATTCTTTCATATATACAAGGAGGTAGTAAGTGAATTCGCACAGAGATTAGAAGATAAAAAAATCTTTGAAAAGTATTGGTGTGTAAACGTTTTGAAAATAAATCAAATACAACCTAAAATAAACATATTTTTCAATACAGAATTTTGCTAAAAGCAAAAGTTACAGACACATATAACGATAAGAAATAACTTTTAACGCATTTACTTGAAATTAGATTCGTTCCAAATCTATCTATCGTAATGTTGATCTTAATTATTTTCCTAGATATCACAGTTTTATTATTAAAGCGTCAATGCTTGTTTAATAGAGTGAAATATATTTTCATCTTAAATTTATTTTTTCATTTATTATTTTTTTTTACATATACAAAGCCTTTTTTGCTTACAGTACTATCAAAAAGTTGAGCATGAAATTTTAAGCATGTTTTTAACAGATCATATTTTTTCCAAGCCCTAATTAGGTGTCAAGTTTTTTCTAGATAATCACTTAACTGCCCATTAGTGTTTTTAAAAAAAAAAGAAAGAAAATCTTTGTGTTTTTGTCGTTATCTAATTCGTTCCACCTAAAATTGTTTAATCAGATTTTTCTTATCTCAAGATTATAAAAATAATAAGAGAATGTATTTTTAGAGGAAAGAATCTACAATTCTTTCCTGATATATATTTATTTATTGCCTACTTTTAGTTATGGCCGATATTTATCTATTTTTCTTATTAATGACTTTTATTTGATAAGGCTAAAGACAGTAATAACTGTTAAGAAATAACTTTAACTACAATAGTTCTTTTTAAAGAATAAGATAATTAACTGTCTAAAACAAGTTGATTATCTGAATCTTTACATGCGATGATTTTTTTCAACTTTTATATGGATTATATCATTTAGAACTCTTATCACAGTCGCATTTACTTGTTATCTTTAAGCTCTAAAAATTATACGAAATATATGCATCATTGTATAATTTCCATATAAGTTTAAAACGAAAAAACAATAACTGGTATCCTAATCTTAAATATATTAAGGTTTAATTCTTCAGGATATTAAAGCATATTAAAAGAATAAAAGGGTTTTAGTTTTTTTCAAGTATAAACATTACTTTTACATTTTTAGGAACCTTTCTTAAATGGTTATGTAATGAAAAGTATTAAAATCAACTTACAATATTAAATTAAAGTATAATCTGATATAAAAGAGATTTTTTTTTTCAAAAAGGACAGCTTAGAACCCTATAAAACATACGTCAACAAAATATTTCTAAAAAAAGATTTACTAATATGAATTTTTTAAAAAAAAAATGTTCCATTATTTTTGTGATGTATACTATTCAAAACTAATTTATGTTTTAATACAAATATAAAAACGAATATTTAAAGTTATTTGAAAAGTTCAGATTAGTTTTAAGACATTAATTTTAAAAATCTTATCAAATTTAATTATATCTCAGTAAATAAAAAAAAATAATAATATTCAATAAAGACTTACGAAAGTGTACATATTATTCTCAGTTACTTCGAACAGTGATGTTCATTGTTATTCATAAAAAGAGATTCTCTGATGAATTGACAGCGAATAGTTTCCCCTCCCAAGGAATTACTAATATTTTTCACATATATATGACTTAACTATTTCGCTTCACTTTCGTTTGGTTTCGTCTGTAACACCTCTTTTTGTTCATGATTTTAAAGATTCGGAGAGTTGCCACTAACTAGAAACCATTATTCCACAAGAAGCAACTCGTTTACCATAGATGGCACAACAACTTTCGCGTATTTCATAATGCTGTATTACACTAATATGCATAAATATTAAACTGCAACACGAAGTTTAAATAAATTATTAATTTTAAGATGCTCAAACATTTTAATTACATAAGGAATATCAAGCAGCCGTGTAAGCTAAATTATAGGTTTATGTCGTAAACAAGTATTGAAATAATAACCTGGAATGAAATTTCTCTGTATTTGTCTTAACCTTTTTTTTTCAGTTAAGAATTTAGCTCCTCCTTAAGAAACATCATGCTTCTAACTTACAATATATTGAGAATTGATTCGGAAAATAAGTTATATTGGATGCCTACAAACTATGGCATTTATTAGCTTCTGTATACAAATGACTCATTTTAAAATATAATAAATTTACTTAATTGAATTATGCTTGTACTAACTATAGTTATTGAGTCAACTATAAGTAAACTGTAAAAACCTAAACATAAATAATATTTAGTATGAATACAATTATTTATATTTATATTACAAAGTAGGTTTTATGAAGCCTAAATATCTATTTAAAAATGTTGTATATTCAATCAATTTTTACTAGGGTTTGCTATCTACAAGAAGTTCTTGCGACAATTTTTTGTTATAATTTTACTGATCAGAAATTCGTTTCAAAGTTGGGGAATTACAAATTTGAAAAATTCTCATTTGGAGAATTATAATTATATTGCGCATTCAGATATTTTTAATAAAATGAAATGAGCATAATGTATACTTTTTACACAAATTCAATTAATTATAAAACCTAATATTTGTAATTTGATCACAAATAAAATTTTAGTGTAAATGGTATGGACATCTGTATGATACTTATAGTAACATGAAATGCTGTTTTACTAATCTTTTTGTGAGACTAAAAACAATAATTTTGTCGTGAATAAGAAGTACGTGTATTTAAAGTTTCAAATATTTTGCTAAAATTAGTTAAGAAAATGAAAATTCGCTTAAGGTGTCCAACTACATGCCACAACTTTTTTCTTAAAAAATTGAGATATGGGTTTTATTTGGTTTTTTAGATTTTTTAATAAATTTTAAGAAAAATATGGTAAAATTAAAAAAAAAAAGGGATTATTTTTACCAAAATGGTCTAAAATTGGTAAAAATGTACAAAAAAATTACATAAACGGGGACCTATTCTGTACAGAAAATTTATGAACAAATTTTCAATTTTGATGTGTTGCTTTGCAATTTATCTTTGAAATGACCTTCAGGATAAGAGATATATTTTAAGTTTTTTTTAAAAACAAGAGCACTTTATCTTAGTTATTATATGAAATTTCCTTAAAGAAACAGTGATTTTATTCATTTAAGGTAGTGTAAATTTTGTATAAAAACAATGATTGTTAAATCTGAAGGTTAAAACACTTACAAAAAAATGTTCAGTTAATTATTTTCAAAACTTTTGAGCAATCGCTATCCAAATTTGAGCATTTTCAAAAAAGAAAGAAAGAAGGAAAAAAAAAACCATTTCGAGTAGAACGCATTTTAAAGTATGACATCTGCTTTTACTGAAACATTTGTGGTTTTTGTTTTAGTGAATGGAAAACAATAAGCTTAACATTGTTCATAAAGATAATAAGATGGCGTATAAAAAAAATCATAAAAAAAAAATTATCATTTTTTGTCAAAATTCACAATTTTAAGGTAGTCGAGGATACCATAAAATTCATAAAATACATGCATATATAAAGTTCATACATTTTAGCAAAATACATGCATTTAAAAAGTATTAAATACATTATGTATGTATATATTATAGATTCTCCTCGCTATATTAGGTTTGATTAGTTCTTTTTTTTATATTTTTTATTTTTTTCTAAGTTCTTTTACTCAGGGCCATACATCAAGCAAAATCTTACAAATCGACAAATCCTACAAAGACTTGCTGGATTTCTAGACAAATATTCCCATGCACGTTGACGAAAACCGATACGTCAACTATGTTTTAACCCTTTAATACAGAACTATCCTTTGGCGGGATCCATTTCATGCATCAAAGATCTTGAGGCTTCTGCTGATACTTTGACGTATCCGTGAGTGACTTGACGGTTGATGAAGATTGATGCACCAAACGTTTCACTTTTCCCAAATTGCTTCAGAGAGAATTTGTAAAAATAATGAGCTGCCAAGAGCCTTCAATTCAAGAAGAGCTGCTGGAATAATGTCACATTATTCGTAATTTAAGGGATATGTCACTTTTTTCCCTAAGCAAATTTTAATGACAAAATGCTTTAAAAATGTCACCGTGAATTCCTTAAATGCGTTAATGAATTCTGTGTACTTCAATCTCATGTGTTCATTTTTTTATTTTACCCTTCATTTTTTTCTATATCACATGAAGTTTTCCTTAATGAAAATCTTTTAGCTCATTTTATTTTGAACTTATTTTTAAGTTATAAGCCGAGAATTTAAAATGACAGAAACTCTTATAAATACATTGTTTAAATAAGGTTAAAGTATATATTTCGAAGTTAGGGATGGTATCGAATTTTTAATCCTTTACTTAATCCTTTTTAATATAATTTAGCTTAAGAATTTTTTTTATTTATTAACTTTGAAGCATGATTTTACCATAAAGATAAAAATAAAATCAAACCTTATTTCACATTTGCTTATCCTTAACATGTATCCGACTATGTCCAGAACCGTGATTTTGCAAAAGCGTACAAAGGAATATTTTCTTTTGTTAATATTTAATGTTATTTAGATTAGAATACACGTATAAAAATTGTCTTAAGAAAAAAATTACAATAAACGTTTAAAATACGATACTTTGTCAAAAAATAAATACGGAATTACATATTTTCAAAACATTCTCCTTTTACTAAAAGTGCTCCTATAACAATAATATTTTGCCTAATAGTCCTCTGTACAAAGCCTGATCTAGGATTTTTGGAATATGTAACTTAGAAGTAGGTGCATCCATATTTTAATACATCAGAACGAAAAAAAATGTTAGCAAGAAACACTGATTATTATTTCAATTGGCAATAACTGTGAAAATAATAGGAATTTTTCAAAACTCCTTGTTCAAGATTTCTGGAGAAGTCTGAGGTATATATAGGCTAAATATTATTATTATAGAAGCATTTTTAATAAAAGGAGAATGTTTTAAAAATAGGAAACTTTATGTTTGTTTTTTTGCTAAAAATACCGCATTTAATTAATTTCTTTTTACTGCAATAATATTCCTAAATCCATTTTATACGTGTATTTTAATCTAAGTGACACTAAATATGAAAAATAATATATATTCGTGTGTGCACTTTTGCATAATCCCTGTTCAAACGTAGTTGGATACCATAAATTTAATCAAAATTTAATATAAAAAGTTACAAGTATTTCTTTATACTTAGACAGGGATATATCCCCTTTGTATTATACTGTAAGAACTCTTATTTTTCTAATTTCATTTTTTTTTGTATTTTTTATCATTTATTCTACTTTAATTTATTATTACTAACTTCCTCTCTTAAGTTTAAACTAAAAAAATGAAAAAAAAGAAACACACTTTAGGTTATCAATAAATAGTGCCTATTAAATAACAAACAGACGAATCCTATATTTGATGGTGATAAGGTTATTTAAGTTGATTCTTCTTGTAGTAAATATTACTATTCAGCTTATCAATCACTGTCATTGATAAATCAATTTTAAACATAGGAAGAAAATTTTTGGAGAATGGAGTGTTATCTTTGTTATCTGTATGCCGTTCAAAATCACGAAGAATGTCCCTAGTAACCTCATGGGGCTTAAAAAATTTATTCGATAGCTTGAATTGTTAATTATTTTTTAAAACATAATCAATCCTTCGTAATTTTGATACCAAATTTAAAACTCTTATTAAACCTTATTCACTGATATATATATATATATATATATATATATATATATATATAATATATATATTCAATAATCCTTGCTAGTGTCTTATGAATATCAAAAAATTCCCTATAATAAAATATTACACATTGTTTTTTAAATATATATTATTAAGAAATGCATTTTAATAAGAATGATTTAATGATAAGGTTTATTAAAAAATGCATTTATTCTACATGTTTACAGAAATTTATGTGCATATATTTCATCTTATATACTTTTTTCATATATTTACAATATTTTAGTACATTTTCTATTAAAAAAGTTTCCAGTTGCATACTAGCCCGTAATAATTATTGCCAAAACTTATTATTTTCATTTGGCTCTTGGTATTAAATTGGAATTATTTTAAATTGATTTATATTTGAAAAAAATATGAGTATAATGTTACTATGAGATTTTCAATCGAATTTGTAATAAAAAATTTTAACTAGTGTTGAAATGCTTCCTGTAGTCCCTCTTCCTCTAGAAAAGCTAACCTTTCCTCTAGAAAAAATAATTTATTATGAACCAGATAATCTACACTGAAATATAGTTCAAAACCTTTTTAATAAAAAATACATTTTTACTAAGAGGTATCTAATCTAAAAGCAGTTGAGAAAAAATAAGTCATGAAATACTTGATTTCCACCACAAAAGTATATTTGAATCAAAAAAATTTTTACTCAAAACACAGCAATCAATTTACAAAGTCATCCTCTTTGTTCGGTGATTCCATGACAGATGTATAATACATGACCACGTTGATTGCAATACTACTACACCTTTTATGAAGAAATATACTTTTTGGTTAATACATACTCTTACCTTTAAATAAATATTTATTTTCATTGAGAAGTACGAAAACATCATTTTGTTTTAATATTTCATGATTATCTCTCTTTTTATATATGTATTTGATTTCTTATTTTTATACTCTTTTGTAGTCGCAAATAAATACTCAAAAATACAAAACACAATTTACTCTTAGCCGAGAGTTATTCCACTTTTGCTTATGCTTAGAAATAAATCTGTGAAAGTTTCTGCAATATTTCAACATATTTTAAATCCTGACGCCCATTAATTCTTAAAATTTTTCTAACTCATTATTTTTTAAACATTGATGTTTGTTATTAAACAGGCTTCTTTAGATAATAAAAGAAAGAAAAAACATAAATATGAATATGGTTTTCTTTGCACTAGTGTCAATAAAAGATAATGTATGCACAGTTTTATATAAGCAAAGGAATTTTTATTTTCAAAAATATAAAATTTACGAGCTCGACGAAGCATAAAATAAGCAATAAAAGTGGTTAAAGAAAATATATTTTGAAACAAAGTGATAAATTATTTTTTACACATTTTTTATTTACATACAGTTATGATGTATAGTAACTTGAAACATTACATTGAAAAGATATATGTTATAGCATGGGAACGCTTTTTTCCTCTGCATAAATACGCTTTTGTTTCCTATAAGTGATCACTGCTGACTGAGATATATACAGTTTTCTGGTAACCCTCGTTTGGTAAATTCAAAGAATTTTGGTAAACCTATTCAGTGCCAATTATAAGGAAATTGTTTAAATTAACCTTTTTGTGTATGTATTTTCTGTTAATAAGGGAAGTTGAAAAGAATATTATTGTTGGCTTTTCTATCATTAAACACTTTTTTTCAATTTTTATTTTTCAAATTTATTTAAAATTAGATATTTACTTTTCCAGGATAACTTTTATAATTAATCTTTTCACATCTAAGGAAATTTCCCCTCGTTTTAAAGTTGGTGATTGTCGTATTTAGTTATAACTTCATTTGCATTTTTTATAAAAAATCTCGAAATAGAATGTTTGCCAAACGCAATTATGTAAGCGGAAAAATTTAGAAAAGAAAAAAAGCTTTCAAATTAATTGGAACCAATGATAAAACATTCTCATGCTGTGATTATTTGAGTTTATTGCGTTGTGTAATAATATAGTACTGTGTTTTCGCGAATGTTTAATTTTGATGTATGTTATGGTAAGTATAATTTTGTGCAACAGTAAAATATATTTGAACAGATGAAAACAATTCCCTGATAATGACTAATAATTCAATGGGCAAATTCAATTCTATTTCCATAAAATTTGAACACATTCGGTATTTTTAAACAATTCCTTTTTTGTAACATTTACTTATTTTGAGTCAAACTAAAATAATGAGTTGCATACTAATATTTACTCTTAGCAACCTTATGAAACACTAATGGTCAATAACGTTAAAAAATTTGATAAAAAAAAAATAGCAATGAAAAACTCCATTCTATACAAATCTCACCAAAATTGTATTTCTAATGGTTACAATTTTCTTTTAAAAGAGTTTAAATATAAATTTGAACTTTTCCTTATCATTTCTAATTTTTTTTTCATTTCTACTCTAATCAAGAATCCTGTTTTAAGGAATCAAGCAAATAAATCATTTAGATGCAACGTCAATAAAATTGTGTGACAATAGGAAACAGCATCAAACCAATTCTCCTTTTTGTAAAATTTGGATGTGTGTGTTCAAATCCCTCCCATAAAACAAAGGTATTTAAAATTTCGACATGACTAATGCGTCTCAGAGCTTCCGTCTGCATTTTTTTTTCTTCTTATTATTTAAAACATACTTACACAGTCCTTGCCAGAAAAGTAGCTTGTGTTCAATATGTTTTTAAAGTGACTTGGTACCCTTTGAACAATTTCTTTTATTTATGTATTTAAAAATTGTAATTTAGCATTTCATATAATAATTCTATTCAAAAGAGTGATACGAGAAGAAATTTTTCACATATTATTCACACAAATTTAAAATTTAGAATTTAACAAGAGAATTTGGAAAATTTTTAAAACTTTTACTTCTTTTGTAATTATTGCTGACCTGAATTTCTTTTATAATATTCTTAACCCGCGGTCTCGCGCCTGTTTTCTACTGCAAATGGAGTACTCGCGGGGTGTAGGAAATACCAAACTTTAACACGTGTGTATTTAATTGTAGGGAATAAATTAAATCATTATGATACATATTTATAAACTACAAGATGTTTTTTTGTATGATACAAAATAAAAATTATTAAATTGTGCATACAAATGAGACTAACACTAATTTAAACTAAACATACAAAATTTTCATTTTAAAAACTACGCATAATTTTATGTTTTTCATAAACCAGCTCTAAACGTCTATACAGTAATAATATACTTTATAATTAAAGAGATAATGATAAGTAGAAAAAATAATATTTTAATCATTTTCCAAACATTCAGAGCAGACTTGTATACATATACTCAGCTTCTCACGCCAGGAGTCCCTCCAGCCCAGATAAATTTTTGAAGGTCATTACATTTCAATCATTCGACAAGGGATTGCATCAGGCCTGGGGTTCAATGACCCTGGAAATAGGCAGCTACAGAAATTCGTGGTTCTGCGCATTCTTTTACTGCAGAATCCTGGGAGGGATTTTTCTTGTTGTTACTGGGGTGTACAGAACACCCGGTGATCGCGAGGTTAAGAATGTTTTCCAACTGAGGATCCCGATTTTACAATAGCAGGTAGTTTTGGGAAAATAAAATGTTGATATGCATGCTAAAAATCAACGAAAAAGCCAATATTTCTTGCATTAAATTTTTTTTTTAAAGAAAAGTATTCAGTTTGCAGCAAAATGGATCCTTATTTTTTTATACGTTTTATATATAACACGCAGGAAAAAAATGGACGAGGTTGGTAATTAAATGTGGAATGAGTAGTATTTTTTGAATGGACTAATGTTTCGAAAAACTCAAACTGAGAAAAACCACTTTAAAATTTATAATTCTGAAAACCTAATTATAATACACTTGAATAAACTTAAAATATCACTCTACGATATTAGTTATATATTTTTCTTTAAAATAATTGCCTTTTCGTACTTTTTCTACCCATACATTTTTATAAATGATCAGTTTTTAGAGAGTATTAATTGCAAAAGAAAATTCAAGGAAAATGTTAAAAAGAATTTTTTTTCTGTCACGACAGAAAGCTTAGTTTTTCTTTTACATAATATTAAAGTATTGTATGAAAAGCAAATCAGGAATAAGAACAGAAATTGTGAAATTATTAATATAAAATGTTTTAATTCTCAAAAATTTTACATGCACACATTTCACAAAGAAAAAAATTACATTATTGTATTGCCTTGGTAATATTCTGCTTTATATATTACATATTCTTTTTGCAGTTATTATTTTCTGTATAAGGGGTTTTATCAAAGCAACGTATTTCTGTTTGTTTGTTTGCTTTTGCTTTCACAAAATGAGGGCGTAGCCGATTCGTCTAATTAGTTTTCAAATGAAGTTTTATTCAACTTCTCACTTTCTGGCATGCGTACATATGATATATCAATCGAAATATAATAATGCAAAGAATAAGATTAAATAAAAAAACGATGGGTCGGTCATTTTGGGGGTACCAAGTCCTCTTAAATTTCGTTTTAGAATTGTATACTTCCTACAAAACATTGTATTAGCATTATATGGAGCTCGAATCATTGCTGACATTGAACTTAGTTTAAATTTATTAATTTAGGGAAGATAATAAACTATTAGTCCTGAATTGAGCTGATGGATAAAAGATATTTAATCTGAAATAATTTTTAAAAAATAAAAAAGTAAAATTAATTTATAGATTCTACAGCTGGTAAATTAAAGTTCACATTTTTTCCACAGCACTTTAAATAAAATGAGAAAAGATTATTATTATATTTTTTATTCTATATGGAATAAAATGTTTTTAAAGAAAAAAAACTTTACAATCTAAAATATTTCAACTTGATGTAGCGGACATTTGAATTTTTTGTAGGGCAAAAAAATTCAAATTCTGAAAAGGTATCACACAAGCACCAGTTTTATTTTTCTCCTTTAAAGATAAAGCATTTTTTTAAGAAAATAGGATGTATAAATTGCTTTCCCGATGGCAAAAATTCATAAATAATGTGATGACTTTTATATTATTCAATAAAGTGTTTTCAAGATATGAAACATTTATTATTTTGTTTTATTCTAAAAACAGACCCGTAAACCTAATATTCATCCATGAAATATTAATAAATCTCATAAGGGTATCCCACAAATCTCAGCATAATTTCTTTTGCCTGTTTCCCTCTTTAAATATTACTACAGTGAAGAACCCTTACGCGTTTTCTACGCATTACGTTTTTCAATCGTTTTTTACGTTGGTTTTACAAGAATTTCATGCTTCACTCTGTGTCGATTATATTTCCAACTTTAATTGCACTCATGTCAACAATTAAATTTACTCTTATAAAATCTGTGAAAAATGATGAACTATTCACTGTACTGACTTGAAATTCGTTTCAGGGATATATTACAATGTGAGAATGAATATGGTAACACATAAATATAGAGAAAATATTTTGATTGTGAATTAAGATATATGTCATATCAAAAAGTGTAAAATCATGAATTTACCTCCTAAGAGGTGAATAAAGCATTTACCTCGGGAAACAAATCTGACTATTATGGTGTGTGATTACAGTGCACTACTATACAAGCTTCAGAACGAGCTTCCATACTGTTTTAGAGAGTGTCAAACATTTTTGTGGCAAAAAAAAAATCCCTCTTCCAAAGGCCAAACTTTTAATACTTGGGAGGGAGTTTACCCTGAAAAATTACTCTTCCTAGACCATTCCGACCATGTTCAATAGCAGTGAGTTTCAGAGACCTCAAGGTACAATACATATGGCGAATAACCTCTTCATCAAAAATGTGAGCTCTGTGTGGCTTTGTACTATTATCCATAAAAATGTAATACGGGACCTTAGCAACATGGAACAACCTCGAACAGGTTTCAAGGTCCTCATCTCTCTAATGCTGAGCGTTAAAAATACACTCATCGAAGACACTCAATAGTGTACTTAATGCCATCCCAGACAAGGATTTCTACGCCACCAAATCTGCTAATTTCTCTTTCGTAGGAGGGTGTACGGTGAGTTACCCTTTCCAAAGGAAGACTCGTTGAGAATCACCATGTCTGATGAATCTCGATTCGTTACTGAGCAGATCGCGTTCGTATTCTTGTGGTGTCCATGACTGGTGTTTTCGCGGCTCCACAATAACCACTCTTTTCTTTTGGATACAGTCAAAGACACACACTTCTCGATGCCGGGTGTAAAAGCCGGCCTTTGCTAGGCATCTGTAGACTTTTGGCCTGGAAAGTCTTCTTGACACAACAAAAAGGTTACGAGTTAGCTGTCGATCCTATGTAAGCCTATGTCATCGTACTCATAATACCAAGTAGCGATTTTGCGGAGGTGTTGTTACTCTGCGGTGGACTTGTCCGATTTTCCTGGAGACAGTACCACATGTTTGGAATTGATTTCCCACACAGCGAGAGATCCATTTCGATGCCACTTCTAATCATTGAGCCACCTTCGCTTGAGGCTGGTCACAATTTCAAGCCTGTCAATGGTTCTCCATCTCAAGAAATTATCTAAAAACAATATGCGAAATCCTTCTCACTGCAAACAGGCTATCTTATTTATTTGTTTTAATGCAATATTCACAAATCTTCAGGAAAACATTCCAGATGATTAACAATATCAATCCAGTAGTTGTTCTGCAAATACTAACGCTAAACATTTTCTTTTTCTAAGCCAAATATTGACACTGTACTATATTTTCTTCAAAATACAAGGTGGTTTATAAAGAAGAATACACTTGCCATATTTTGTAAAATAATAACAGTAAAAGACAGACACACCACCTCAGGGAATCACAAGGTAGATGTGCTCTTCAAGATTGTGATTAGGCCGTAATTGAAATGGCGTAAGCACTAGAAGGCGTTATAAGTCATTCGAAATGGCGGTGTCTGTAAGGAGAAGACATTTTATATAATTGAATGGAATCCATAACTGCTGTGCAACGGCAATTTCAATCATGATTTGGAGGACCTCAAACTAGAATAGCTTTTTCACAAAAGAATAAAAAATTTAAAACTAGGGGTTTTTTTGTGTAAGAGCAAATATTCTGGATGCAGCTGAAACAGCTTATTATAGTCGCTATCAATGGACTTGATACCTTTACACGCATTTGGATTTAAATTGCATAATAAATCGATGTATGTCGTTCGACTAGTACACCTGTGACTGCCTTTAACAAAACTTAAAATAGTCCCATACAATTAGGTCACGGGTGACATACAGTATCTTACATTGTCTTGATTTATAGAGCATTGAATATGTATAATTCTTTCTGAATCGCCCTGCATATAAAATGCAAATTCTATTAATTCTATTATCTGCTGGCAGATTAGAATTAAGTCGGAAACCATGATTGTGAACTTCATTTTCGACATAAGTGTATATAAAACATAAGTGTACATATTAGTACGACATAAGTGTGTATACTATTTGTATATTAAAATTTTTATCTATTAATAAATTCTTTTTTAAGAAAAATTAGGAAGCAATGGAAGAAATACTCCAATTATTACAAAACAACGTAATAAGAAACAGAAAAGTATTTCCATTTCATCAAATTCCATGAGGGTGAATTACAATGAAAATAGCTTTTATCGTACTCCTCCGCTTTGAAACAAATGTTCCACAATATGCATTATTTATAATGCATCTATGATTACATCCTTAATGAATGTTGCGTAAATGAATTTTGATTAATAGAAAACTGGAAAATGTTTGAAATGTTTCCTCTTTAGTGCTCCATTCACAAAGCAATCAATAAAATAATCCTCTTTCCATCAATGGCACGTAATTATTCACGATCCATTTCCACTTTTAATTTGCCAGAAGAGCATATATTTCTACTTTCATCATTGTTTGATGTGTGTTCCTGAGATGTATTGAAAAATAATGGAATTCTTTTCTGGTTTTGATGATTTGAAGATAAGTATGCTTATGGAAAAATTGTATTTCATGTGATTTAATCCTTCAAGAAGTAAACGTACTTAAGAAATTTCTCAAGTAATCCTATTTACATTTAGTACAAGGCAGATATTAATTATATTGAGAAATAAAGCCTTTTAATTTTGCTTATTACTATTGATTAATAAATATAAAAAACCATCAATGAAGATTATATAGACGCTGAAATGTAATACTTTTGATACTTTAAAGTAAATTATAGTGGCAGTTGGAGATATTATTATTGCAAAACTAAAAGGCTTCCCATCTGGTATAGTGGTTAGTGACGTTGACTGCTAGGCCGTTCAGCCTGGGTTCGAATCCAGGTGAAAGCATGGATGTTTGTAAATGAAAGGGGTATTTGAGGCAGGGAGGTACTCTAAATAACCGTCGAGCCACAAGTCTTCTCGTGGAATTGGTGGAAGGGGGTGGAAATCTCTTGACCACCTCCAGGTTGTATTTCTTTAAATTTGTGACAGAACCGAGTTAAATCGTACTTTTAACATAATTCTCAAAGCTTAGGATAACGCGAAATTAGCGTTTTGTTGCGATAAGTTTCGTAGGCCTCGATCTGTGGCACTGCCGATCAGGTGGCATTAAAAAAACGACGACAATATTAAAGCATATCGAAATCTGTTCAGAAACAATGATAATTTTAAAAAAAAATTTTATGAATCCAAACACACTTTTGAAAGTATATTTTCTTGAAGTAATAACTGTCAAGAAATATATAACTGTCATGTGGATATGTAGAATTAAAGCTATAGTAGAACTAGTGTTTAGGGGTAACACTTCAAAAAAGAATTAAAATAATGGTAAAAAATACACGTTATGTACAGAATCAGTAATAACTTCATTGAAACCTAATGAAAAAAGAATTATATAAACGCAACTAACTCTTTTAAAGGCTAAGATATATACAGGAGCTCTACAGACACTGCTAATATTTTACTTTAGCAATTTGTGGATTTTTATGTTTAAAAGTTTTTAAAATTTTTAAAAAAAAATTATGGATAATATGACAAAAAAAAACTGCTAAATGGCTTAATGTATCTCTACAGTTGCTCAGACACTGGGATAATGTAATAAAAATATTTACTCTTTAAAGCACCTTTTTTCTCTGTCAATGGGTTATAAACCCTAAGAGAAATACGTTTCTAAATATTTTGACTTGGAGGAAGGATATTATTAAGTCTTAGTTCATTTCAGATTGTGTTGCATCAAACATGGCAATATTTTCTGCCATGAAGCGCAAATGCCTTCAGAATCAAGGAATCTGTATAAAACACCCATGCGTTAGTATCTTTATACATCAAAATACAACGCTCTCTTCATTGGGCAAAAAAAAGATTAAAACCCTTAAATAAACAATCAGATTTCATTCCTCAGCTCAAATTTTTGGCTTTTTAAAGTAATTCAGATTATTTGCAGACAAATGTGTAATGGACGCTACCAATCTAATATAGTTTCAAGAAACAATTGCAGAAGGAATGGAATCATAATTTTACAGAATCCTCGAAAAGTCCCCAAAGTGATTTTTAGACACCATTTAGGGAAATCGTCAGTAAAAAATTGAGACAATAGCAATGCTCTATATGTCATTTATGCTTGTGATTCGGGTCTTGGCTTCTTTCTAATTGTTGATAGTGCGTAGAATACACCAAATTAAGATGATGAATATTTTGTTGATCAAGTTTGAAAGGGTTTCATCGAATCTGCATTTTTGTCCAAACAAACTGTTCTTTTTGTGATTTGGCTGAGCCAGTGTCCAAGTTCACCTCCATTGTTACTTGGAACATTGGTTACTTACTTTTGTCCATTCCTTAGTGAATGGACAAAATTGTTTTGTTTCATCTTAAAAACACACAAGTAATGTAATTTTTTTTTTTTAAGTCAATTCCTACTTAGATCAAAGAAAAATTTTATTTTAGCGACTTTTCACTAAATAGTTACAATTAACATAAATATGTATATACATATGACAGAATCACAACATTAAGTGGTAATAATTTTTATTAATTATAATTAAAGTATCGTATTGCCATCCAAAACAATCGTGTATATAGAATTTCAGTTCAAATGAATGCTTCAAAACGTGAAAAAAAATCATTTTCAAGTTTTGACACAAGTTGCCAAAAATGATGCCAGCGTGGCTCTGTATTTGTAATTATTTAATTAATTAGTCTTAATCAAATAATTTTTATTAACTATAATTAAATTATTGTATTGTCATCCAAAATAATCAAGTACATTAAATTTCAGCTCATTTGAGCGCTTTAAAATGAATTTTATTAACGTACGAAAATTCCACCAAGATAAATAAATAAATAAACAAATAAATAAATAAATATATAGAGAGTGTGTGTTAATAGTGTAGGAATTGAAAAAGATAAGCACATTCGTATTATATGCCAGAACAAACTTTTCACCTCACCTCTTCTCAGACATATTCTTTTAGCAATCCAGAACTATACAGGAAATTTCCATCATCTGGATTTGCCAGGGCGGAAACTGGAAATGGCTTCTACAATTGGATCCATTTCTAAACACTTGTCCATCCCACGACTCGGCAGATCCGTCCTCTCAACATTCCGTTTAATTGAAAGTTTCCTAGAACAGGTCGCGTTTGCCAATCCTTCTAGATGATAAATCACCTTGATAATTCCTGCGATGTGAATCCCTGAATTTCAGATTGTCCACACTCCCCAATTAATCATGTCTTTGCACGAGATGCTTCCACTTGTTGATGGTTAACTCAATTTTGAATACCTCGCCTGAAAGCAAGAACGTGTTTCTGATGTATAACTAATTTAATTATAGGAATATCTCGTCATTTCTGGAGTGACGTTATGGATTAGTTTATTTTTTGTTTGTTTTGTGTAGATTCATCTGGTAGAAACAATGTGGCTTATTTGAGAAATTCTTTGATTGAATTAGAATCTTTTCTTGTTTAACATTTATTATCTATGAAAAAGAATGTTTTTGGAATGGAATTTTTTTCCAAGACGATTGAAAAACGTGATTGGCATTGATTTAACTGTAAATTAAATAATTAGATAGTAACAAAACTACGTGAAGGAAATATAACTAGATAGTCTTAAGAAAGTCTAAACGCGTATATCAAAAGCATTACTGGAGAATAGTTGAAAACTTAATTTTTTTTTTCAATGTTATGAAATGTTATTTTTTCCTATACATGATGGTAATTTGTTAGCAATCAGTAGTATATATAAAACTAATTTTATTAAACAAGATATTTTTTTATAAAAATAAATAATTATATACCCTCATGTCCAAACATAAAAACTGGGAAAATTGATGAACTATTTGTGTTAGAATAAGGCATTTACTTCAGAGAAAAAATGCTATTACCATATATTTCCAAATAGAAGCCAAGAGTGCATTTTTTCTTCAAAAGCATACTGAAAATTTTAATTTCCTACATAACCCAATTGAAAAAAAAATTCTATAGTTTACAAAAAGAAGTCGCATTGAAGGAGAAAATGTTGCCAAGCTGAACAAACTTTTGGAATATTTTGTAGTTAAGTTGTTGTAAAGTAAAACGCCTGACGTGCATTCGACGATTGTTTTATTTCTCATAATCCTGTCTGAACCTAACACACTTTCGCATTCATTTTTATCTTGTAAACTAATTGTAAAAGTCATACTTTTGGGGAAATTTTTTTTTATTGAAAATAAGCTGGAAGAGAATTTCGTATACAATATGCGTTAGTCAATTTATGTTTTACTGTCTAGATGAAAAACTTGACGCACTATTGTCATAAGCATTATGAGACCCCAATAAGTGAATATTTCAATTTTATAAATTATTCGCAAATTAAAATTCTAACACAAATTATGAGTGAACTCTCTTAGAATAAAAGCTCCATTCAAAGCAAACAAATATATTAAAAGATTAAAATCGTTTAAACATGGCTAATAGAAAACGTTTAAAAAAAGTGGTTTCTTTAAACTGAGTTTTCGGATCCATATATAAGATTTTCATTTTACTTCATCTTCAAAACAGTTTTAAAAATTATTTGCTTTAACTTGAATTATATGTTAATTAAGTTACATTGCATAACAGTCCGTAATATATTTAAGCTCAATACCTTCATGTTGCAATAATGTGAAACAAATCTTTCACTCTACATTTTAGCAATGTTTATGAAAAAAAATATCTTATACCTCAGAATTCTTTTATTCTAAGCAAAATCTTATAAAACTTGACACTAGAAAGAAAACTTGAATTCCATCTATGAAACAAAAGAAATAAGATATTTCCATTCTTTTTGAATCCTGAGCTCTCTGAATGTCTTTCCGTTTTGTGTGTGAGAGTCCGTGCTTAGTGTAATGCTATACATTTATCAGTTTATATGCCTTTCCAAGGCTTCCTTTGTGCAATCCAATCTTGCATTCTTGTTTTTATTTAGCATTATATCATATTCGTATTCAAAACAAATTTAATTTTACAATATTATTTTTACATTTTTATTTTTTAATGTTATTGTGCATTAACATAATACGCTAAAGAAGTGTGTTTCGTATTCATCTTACAGACAATGAAAGTAAGAAATTAATTCATATATAGTTTCCACTCGGATAATTTATGTGCGAAGATGTAAGATAATTAAAAATATTGAAATACAAAATTGTTCATTGTTTTTTTTTCCGAACCGAATAAACTTATTTTGTTGGAAAAGTATATTGTATAATCAACAAAGTTTTTTCGATGGGTATTGAAATTACATTTTTCGTATTTTAATTATGGGCAAGGGAAGTTACTTCAAATGTTGCAAACATTCACGAATGTTACACTAAGGCATCACTTTTTGTGTGAATAGTCATCTTATACATACATTTTAATGTGTATACATATTGTTACGTAGATCCGATTCGAGGATTTTATGCCAAAAATCACAAAAAAAAATAAACAGTTTTAAGAGCGATGCGAATTTATTCTTAAAAATCCAATCCTTTAAATACAGAATTCAGCATCAATATTCACAGAGTAAATCTCCGAAGGCCTTCACACGTTCAACAGCAATCAAACACACTTATCAGTGTTTAAAAATACACGTAAGTAAAAGATTATTCACAAGCACTGCCGAGCTAATCGCTAGTCAAAACAATGTTCACTCCTCCATGGTTGAAATCAGACTGACTGGTTGCAGCTGACTCTCCTCTTTAAAGGCGCGGTAGAAATTTTCAGAAATATAACCGCTCGTGTCATCGAGCGCGACGTTAATGGAGTGATCTATTATTTTCTAGAAGAACCCAGAGGGTTCCAAACTCGCCAAATTGGTAACAAAAATGATGCTAACTTGGCTCTACCACCAAGATTTCGCCGTTTTCAATGAATCACCATCATAACGTAAGGGGCGGCATTGCTTGTGAATAGTACAATTTAAACATGAAATAAATATAACGTAGAATAATATAAATGCATTAAACACCCAAATACAAATAATTTACACTATTTACACAAAATTCGT
This sequence comes from Trichonephila inaurata madagascariensis, assembly GCA_019973955.1. Taxonomy (NCBI): domain Eukaryota; kingdom Metazoa; phylum Arthropoda; class Arachnida; order Araneae; family Nephilidae; genus Trichonephila; species Trichonephila inaurata. The sequence continues at coordinate 61,424 of BMAV01013877.1, forward strand.
AACAATATAATTAATGTTTATATTCAAGCAACATAATGTTTATGTTGCTTGAGACGTATACAACATTGATTGTATAATTCCAAAATATTACTGGAAGTGATTGAGGTTTATATTACCGTCGCACTATAAAGTTGCATGAGAGCTATCGTTGATGCAGCTTGTAATTTTGATCCACGGTCAAGTACCGAAAACGACATCTTAACTCTTGCTAACTTCCACATCCCATCAATAGAAATGCACGTTAAATCTGTCGAGAGCTGAAACGTCCTCTCGTTGGTGTGGTGTGGTAGTTACTAGAGGGGTTTGCCAGCTCAGGTGTCGTCCACGTCACTTGACAATGGTTCAAAATTACGTAGTCCGTCGCCAAAAGCCCTCGTGTTGCTGAACAGTGCGACGTTAATATTCAACCAATCAACCCATCAAAAGAAAGGAATATTTTGCAGGGAACTTCGCTGATGTTTCAAACATATTATTTCCTCCAAAATATTTTTTTTTCTTAGAATTTATTCTTAGTTAATTTTTTTCAAACCACCTTGCTTAGAAAAAGTTTTTGTTAACAAAAGTTGTCAATTGCCGTGATATACATCTACATATAAAAATCTTCCTCTCTCAAATTTAGAAATTAATTAATGCATTTGTTGACATATTTAATCTTGTAAAGTTCATGAAAGAGTTTTGCTGAAATAGACACCCAAGGAGGATGTTATTGATAAATTATAAGGCGCATAGGCTTAAAATTAATGAAGCGTGTTTCTTTTGTTGAGTAAGGATTTGAGGAAACTAACTTCCAATGAGGTCGGGTGAGTGTATATTAGATAAGAGAGATAATTCCCATTTTTGAGTTATTAGATCTACAGACATTAAACTCGCAAGTGCGTTCTTTTGGCCAGTAAATATTCGCTATCGGCAAGTTTTAAACAAATCGATTTCAAAGAGGTGAGGTTTGTGGGGGTAAAGATAAATTTATTCAATTTTTGAAATTCAAATTTTGTGATTTTTAATTCAAAAGGTGAGGGCTATAAAACGGTTTTTGAATACCATCCAAAGCTAAATGTTAAGACCTAGATACCAATAACCTAAAAATGCATATTTTCATACATTATCATGATACATCTGGTGAAGCCAGTGGGTAACGGCTAGTATAAAATATAAAAATTAAATTTTTGAACTGCAAAATTCAGCATGAAAAAGAAAAAGGAATCACACCTAATATTCCCAATATACGCTACCTGCTTTAAAGATATGTTTACAATCAATGTATTTATGAATGTCACCAAAATATTAGAAAAATTGTTTTTCAACTTAATCTTTAAAAATATGTCATTCATACGTATTTCTGTAATACACTTTTTAAATAAACTAATAACTATATAGGTTCCGATTTTTCACCAATTTCTTTCTACCAGAAGTGCATTTAAAAAGTTGTATGAATTTATTGTAATACTAAGTAACTTTGTAAGCCTTCATAACCTCAATTTTTTTTATCTTCTTTCCTTGTAATGAGAGATTAATAATTATTGCTTTGAGCCTCGTGTGATACTTTGTAGTGCATGGGGATTTCATTTTTGTTTTCAATAAAAAATAAATAAATAAACTAATAATTAAACTAATTATAATACTTTGAATATGATATCAAACAGCATCATTTTATGTATCGTACTTAAATAAAATGCATACCAATTTTACATTTCAGCCCAATCATTCACTGGTGACCGCCAAATTCCAACGTTCCTCCACGAACCGCCAAACCGCCACGAATTCCTCAACAGTTCTGGTGCCGTTATACCCTGCACCGCATTCGGCAACCCCAATCCAGTTGTGCGGTGGATTAACGATGATGGTACACCAGCCGTTGATATTCCTGGCTTGAGGCATGTCCGCCTAGATGGATCGTTAGTCTTCCAACCTTTCAGGACCGACCAGTACAGACAGGACGTCCATGCTGCCACGTATAGATGCACCGCCACGAATGTCTTCGGTACACTTTCCAGCAGAGATGTACAAGTTGTGGCAGGTAAGCGTTGATTTTTGCTGTATTGAGCGTATGCGTGAATTAATTAAATAACAATAGCAAGGACAGACATCATTTAGAGCTTACAAATAAACGTTTAGTGTTTCAAGATTTCCGACTATTTGCAACAACTTTATTTTAAAAAAGTGAAGGTGTGGAAATTTTTTTGTGTTTATAGATTTTCTAAGTACATTTTAAGAGGAAAAAAAGACTAAAACTAAGAAGAGAAAAATAATATATTACTACTAAAATGAGAAGAAAGTTGTAAAAATTGACAAAAAATTACATAAACGGGGCCCGCTTTGTACAAACAGTAAATGAACCAATTCTCACTTTTTCAATTTTGATCTACCACTTAACTATTCCATTTTGAAATGACCTTCAGAATAAGAGATATTTTCTTTTTTACAAAAACTAGAGCATTTTATCTTAGTTATATGAAATTGCTTAAAAAACAGTGATTATACTCACATTACGAACGGTAAAATTTGTAATAAAACAGAGACTGATAAATCTGAAGGTTAAAACACACTTCTGCTATACAGAACATACACCAAAAATTTTAGCAAATTATTTTAAAAACTTTTGGAGCAATTGCTGTCCCCTTTTGAGCATTTCGAAAAAAACACATTTCGAGTAAAACGCATTTTAAAGTTTGACATTTTATGCAAAGTTATGGCATCTGCTTTTATTAAAACACTTGTAGATTTTGTTCTAGTGAATGAAAAATTAAAAACTTGGTATTTTTATAAAGCTAATAAGATGACCTATAAAATAAAATCATAAAAAATGTTGTCAATTTTTTTAAAAATCATGATTTTAGGGTAGTCGGATACCTTAAATGAAACATCTGAAATTGAAGCTACTGTAAAAATAGCATTAGTGTTTTCTTTTTTTCTTTTCTTTTCTTTTTCAAATCGTTCTTAGGAACAAAACTTAAAGCAAAAGGAAAATGGATTAAGACGTTACTTCTATGTAACTAAAACTTTTGTTAATTAAATGTGAATGATTGAGTGATTATTTGGGTTTATGTGTGTGTGTGTGTGTGGTAAAATTAAATACAAATATATTTTTCTTCTGATATTCTTATTTTGTTTCATTAAGATATAAATTAGAAATGATTAAAAAATGAATAATTCAATAATATATTAAAAGTTAAGAGGATATTTTATTGACGGTAGTTTTTTAAATATATCTGTATTTTCTCGTTATTGTATTCTTTACAAATTATTATTATTAAAAAAATTCTACCATTTGATTCTTTTTCTGAAAGTTCAGTTATCATATTTTGAATTGTAAGAAAACGTTCCCTCCGTCTGATATTTATTCCATTGCTTATTTTTATTCTTGTAGATTTACTTCATTAAAATTAATCTTAAATTTTGTGATTAAAAACGTTTTTATGATCACTAAGGAAAAAAAATAATAATTTAACAATTTCTTCGACCGCCTTACATTGTCTTTGATTTCGTTGTTTAATAAATTTATTATTCACAGAAAAGTAGCCCTTTACTAAATTTCAGAGTAAGTTCACTAGTATTTGATATTTCTGAAAAGTGAAGAATATTAAACAATCCAGAAACACGTGGACTAAAGAGAAAGCATTGATGGGCAATATGATAAAAATTAAAAATATTTTGGGTTATGGGGGAGGGGGTATAACCCCAACCGAAAGCGGAAAACACAGTATATACAATTTCCTTCAAAGAATTAAATCTCCCCAGAAATAACTTAAAATAATTTAAATGATCTTTCGATTTATTGTTAGAGTAATCCTTCAATTTAATTTTTCTTAATTCCGCAAATTTTTGGCTTTCTTAATTCACAACATGTTTGTTCAAAAGCTCCATTTCAAAATTATCAATTTCCATCCACTCAAAAACTGACAAATGTATAGTGTAGGGCAGAGTGCCACTGAGAAAAGTGCCTCGTGCTAAATCTGGCACTCGTGCCATCAGTAGCGCACACAGGAATTTTTCAAGGGGGGGCCGGGGTTAAGAGTTCACCATTCTTGTATCATGCTATTTTTGATTTTGTCGATTTTCAGGAACAAGACACAGTAAAAAACTAATTATTGAATAAATAATTAGAATTAATTAATAAAATTAATCATTAATAAATATTTAATTAAATTTTACGTATTATATACTTAGAATTATAACCAATCGGAAAAAAATCAAGGGCTTTGGGGGGTCCAGACCCCCCAGGCCCCTCCTTGTGTGCGCCACTGCGTGCCATAGGTTGCTGAGAGAGAGAACCCTGCTTTAGAATCTTATTTTAGAGAAATTGCTGAAACCATCAAATCAGGTCTCACGGAAATAATTTCTCCAAACAATTACAGGGCTGATTTGTGTCGATGAGAAAACAAAGATGAACCAATTCCTTCCCTAAGTTAGAGCTCGCAAATGAAGTTCTAATTTTCATTAGAAAAGCTTTCGAAAAAGGTATTATTAGTCGAAAATCTCATTACCCAAGGGGTAATATGCCTATATCTCACACGTAAGTAATTCGAGTATGAACAGAGAGACTATATAGGTGATATTATCGTAAAAAACACAAATATCCAAAGCTAACTGCGGGCAAAACAAGCATTCTAACAACTCCCTGTTCCTTAACATTAATTGAAACTCGCAGCAACTCTATACAGGTGAAGAAAACAAGCCCAAGGTTACTCCAATTCCAATGTTCTCTCTCGTGGGGAAAATGCAATTTTGGAAAACGCGACAGCTTGCGACTTTATGTTACGATTTGTTAAACCCCAGTTTCCTGTTGCTAGTTTGATAATTAATCCCTGGTTTTGTAACGTGAGGTGCACTGACTCAATTACAACTAGCGCGTTGTAATTTATCACCTCCCGCTTTAAACTTTTCGGTTGTTAAGCAGTTCCAATGGAGGGGGAGGTGCGCAAAGTCGAAGGGAGTGTGCTAAATGACTTTGAAGTGCGATTCAGGGAGGGGAAGAATTTCACGGGATTTGCGAACTCGACTTGTTTCCAGGATTTCTCCCATCGGTATTTTCTTAATGAGCTGTTGTTATTAGATGTGTGAAAGTGTCGCCTCCTGGTGATATTTGAGTGCTTCCAGAATCATTAAAGGGATGTTTTCCCTGATAAGGGGTTTTGGGTGGGAGGGAAAAAGTTGCTCGGGAGATGAGAGTTTCATACACTCTTTGTTTAATGCTGCGTATATTACTCATAATTCTAACAAAGGAACATTATCTAATTATGTTTAATAAAGACTCTGCTAACTTCGTATGGGATTCGTTTTCACTGATTGTATGCAGTTAAAATGCCATAATGTAATCATTAAGTTTTTAATAAACAAGTAAAATAAAAAATATATATATAAGTCTATTCCTACTTAGATCAAAAAAGAAAAATTTTATTTTAGCTGCTTTTTGTTAAATAGTTACAATTAATATAAATATGTATATACATAGGACAGAATCACAACATTAAGTGGTCATTAATTTTTATTAATTATCATTTAATCATCACATTGCCATACAAAACAATCGTGTATATAAAATTTTAGTTCAACTGAATGCTTTAAAACGTGAGAAAAAGGCCTTTTCAAGTTTTGACACAAGTAGCCAAAAGGGTCGCTAAGTCGCCAATAATGATGCCAACGTAGATGTATTTGTAATTCTTTAAATAATTTATTTTAATCAATCGATTTTTATTAATTATAATTAAATTATATATATTGTATTTTCATCCAAAATAATCATGTATTTAAAATTTCTGCTCAATTGAGCGCTTTAAAATGAATTTTATTAACGATTGAATATTCCACCAAGGTAAATAAATAAATATATATAGAGAGAGTGTGAGCTAATAGTAGGAATTGAAAAAGTTTTCATGAGATGTTGCAATAAAAAGCTGAGCGAGAGTTATTGGCGACGGGCCAAGTAATTTTAAACCATGGTTAAGTGACGTGAACAACACCTGAGCTCTCCTCCTCTCCTAACTTCCACATCCCATACGTTTGAGCATCAAAGGTTTAACGTGTATCCACCTACTCTACACTGCGGGTCTTAAATGGTACTAGGCTTGAACTTATGACATGTCAACTACGACTCCGTCACCTTGACCACTAGATTACCGCTGCGACAAGACAGGAGAAAGCCTGAAAATAAAGTTTGTAAGGTTGTTATGAGGTGTGAGATAGTTAAGCTTTAGTAGTTACAAAAAAATTTGTTGTTTGTTGTTAAAGAGAGGAAAATAATTTAGCTAGTGATTGCATATCAACATCTTGTAACTAAGGTATACTGCTCTAATTTGGAAAAAAATTAAATATCCCTTACTTTTTATATCGTTTAAAATATAATACCAATTCATTTATAAATCGTTTTAAATATAAAATTCATTCATTTATAAATCGTTTTAAAATAAATAGTATTATAAGATTAAGAGCATGTGTTGAAGAATTTATGCTCTAAACGGGCCGCATTTATATAGTTCTTTACAAATTTTCACAGAAGTTTTCATATTTTTATTTTAGATTTTTTTTCTCATATACTAACTTAATAAATCTGAAAACTATATGAAAACCTCCCAACTCAGTTTTTGTTAAGTAAATTAACTGTTCAATCGGATACATTCATTTATAGCTATATTTTGAATACATTCAAAGTTATTAAGATTATTTAAGTTCAATGAATAAAATAAAATTATCTCAGATGATTATGCATGCGTTTCTAGTAAAACAATCACTTAAAGTATCTCTAAATGAAATCTTTTAAGAATTAGATTCATTCTTTATTTACTTACCTTATTACTTGCCTACGTTTTACTAATATATTAGTTATTTTTACTAGCACAACACAATTATAACTAATAGCCAGCAGATATAATTACGAAAATAATGAAAACAGAATTTATTTTATCCAGTTTAGCGTTTCCCATTTGAAACTCATATGAATATCAAGGAAGCTACAAAACTATTGTATTACGGAAATACGTTAGAAAAACCTAAAGATTACTATAATGAAAAATAATAAAATACAATTTAATTATACTTAAAATAAGACCCAGAAATTCATGAAAAGAAAGTACTAGCACGTTTTAGAACCAGTACCAACCACAGATAAAATTTATTCATAGGAAGTACTCGGAGAAAAATGCTAAATTGTTTACGTTTTTTAGCGTGTAAGACAGTAAAAAGAATACTCGATACAGCAGTATATATATATATATATATTATATAATAATAATAATATATATTTTATATATATATATATATATATAATATATATATATATATATATATATATTTTATATATATATTTTTTTTACACAAACGCAATCAATTTTTAGTTTCAAAAATAATCAGAAACATAAATAACTGTTATATAATTTTACTAAGTATTGCTTAAAATCAAAAAATACCCAATTCATTTTATATTATTAGTTATTTTAATAAAAAAATTCTTAACAGTAAGAATTAAAAATTCCTTGGAATATTAATAGTTTATTACTGTAAATTTATCATTTTCCAAGTTATAGTTATATCCATATTCTAATATTAGATAAAATTACTTATTATCGTTTAATTCATATATCTCTTTGTCACTAAAGTTATGGTAGTTAGTAAACTCTCTTTTTATTTTTTATTTATATTCTTTTCATCCTTTTGTTAAGTGCTACATTTCAGCCATTCACATTCTTTGAATTTACATTTGAGTCCAGAATCTTGCAATAACTTTTTCATTGTACTACGATTTAGCGCGGGCTCTGCATTTTCAAGGGATTTTTAGGTAAGTTACCTCTATCTTGTAATGGATTCAGACATTCCAATCCATTATTTTGAATAGGTTTTTGCTCTGTGTTATTAACATAAAGGGGGAAGGTTGGCTGGCCACAAACATATTCAACACCACTTTTATATAAATTATTTTACGTGTAAGTTATTCTAAGTCAGCAATGTTTGTAATACTGCAGTGTCCATTTTTTTAAAAATTTCGATTGCTCATGTGTCCTTCAATGTGTGGTGTTTTTGCTATATCTGTATTTTTCGGTATTGTTTTATTTTTGGATCATCTCATTTGCAGAGAATTTGAAATATGTATATATAATAATTCCAATAAGCTGTAATAGCTCTTGAATTACTAACGTCCAGTCTTTCAGGACAACCATTTAATTATTATAATTGGTTACCCGCCTACCGGGAACTTATGAAACTGTCTCCATCCACCTGCTAAAATCACGTGACGTCCCGTTGCTCATAAATACCGAGATCTGGAAATCGCGCGCTCTTCTCTTCCGCTCTCACCTCTCTGCAATCATGTAACCAGCCGGCTGCCGCGCGTTCTGTGTTTGTCTTTGTCTGCCAAGATGTTTGCTTCTTGTTTTAGGTAATGCCGTCCCTACTTGATCTTTATGTGCTTCCAGATGTGAATAAACTGGATTTTTGATTTACATGAGTGCCTCTTCGATAATACAGTACTCGACCACCTGCCACGTAACACAGGAAAATCCCACCACCGGCCAGTTTGGTTCGTCATTGTTTAAATCAACCACTCGCTACGTCATAGTATGCACTTCTAAAAGTTAATTATTTCAAATATTTATATATATATATATATATATACTTACTTCCAAAAGTTAAGCACGGAGAGGAAAATGCTAATTTCCCGAAGCCAATCAGAATAAAAGAGGATGCAAGTCGCTGCAGAGGTAGAAGGGAATATGCAAATATGTTAGGTAACAGCCAATCGTATTTTCATGTCAAGAAATATGTAAAAAGGCCAGTCTTATAAGAATCCAGCTTTATGAAGGGTTAAAGAAATTGATTGTGTAAGTACGGATAGAAGGTGTTTAAAATTTTCGTACAATTTGTTTTCAAGATATACGTGTTTCTAGGACTTCCAGAAAATGAATGGAAGACTCTGAGCGCAGGCGTGCTGGGGGGCGCATTGAAGCAGGACAGCCGATCACAGATGTTGCTGTTTTCTTCGGCGTTCATCATTCTGTAATTTCACGTTTATGGAAACAATTCCAAACCACACTGACAGTTGCCCAAAGGCCCGTAGGGGGTCGCCCAAGGGTTACAACCCCCGTGAAAAATCGATATATTGCTATTATAGCCAAGAGGAATCGCAGAGCGACCTCCACACGTGTGACATCTATGGTTACAGCGTCCATTAGTAAGGCTATATCTGCAGCTATTGTACGCCGATGATTACATATGAATGGACTGTATGCCCGGGCACCTCGAGTTTGTGTTCCTTTATTCGTCCAATCAAGAAGGGCACGATTAAATTGGTGCCGGAAACATGGCAATTGGACTATGTCTGACTGGGACAATGTCATGTTTACTGAAATGTCAAGATTTGCTCTGGAGCCAGATGACAAGCGTATAAGGATATGGCGTAAACAAGGAACACGCAATCAGCCCCAAAAAAACATAACATCACGCATTCCGAGGCGGAAGCATTATGGTGTGGGAAGGGATTTCATTAGGATACCGCACCGACCTGCACATCTTTAAACGGGGTTCTGTGACGGCTGTCCAGTATCGAAATAAAGTCCTAGAACCCTTTGTGAGATTGTCTGCTGCAGCAGTTGGTATTACTTTTGTTTTAATGGACGATAACGCACGTCCCCATAGAGCGGACAACGTCGCTGACTACCTGGAGTGTGAAGAGATTGTGGGTATGGCGCGACCAGCATATTCGCCCGACCTTAATCCAATTGAAAATCTTTGGGATGCTCCCGGCCGTGCTGTATCTTCACGTTTCCCACCTCCAGCCACTCTTATTGAGCTGGAAACTGCTCGACAAGAAGAATGGCGATTGCTTAGTTCTGCGGTGGTTGATCACCTAATTGAAAGCATGGTCAGAAGGTGTAAACTTTGCATACAGATGAGGGGGGATCACATACCATATTAATGTCATTTTTTTCATTTTATGCTGTTTATTTTCACTTTATACATAATTCTCTGTTTAAGTCTCCAGTATGAAATTATCTAATAACTTATAAAAATTTAATATTGTTTTCATTTCTGTATATAATTATTCATTTTGTTTTATGCATAAATATATATGCTACTTTACTGACAAATTTTGTGCCAATCAAAGCGCAGTATTTGTTGATTTTTTTTGCATTTTACATCTTCGTGCTGAACTTTTGGAAGTCAGTGTATATATATATATATAACTCGTCATAACTGTTCAGCACATGAACTATGACGTCCAGCTGCAGCTCACATTGCCAGTAGCGCACACAGGAATTTTTCAATGGGGGGTTCCGGGGTAAAAAGTTCCCCATTCTTGTATCATGCTATTTTTGATTTTGTCGATTTTCAGGAACAAAACACAGTAAAAAACGAATTATTGAATAAATAATTAGCATTAATTAATAAAATTAATCATTAATAACAAATATTTAATTAAATTTTACGTATTATATACTTAGAATTATAACCAATCGGAAAAAAATCAAAGGCTTTGGGGAGGGGAGGTCTGGACTCCCAGGAACCCCCTTTGTGCGCGACACTGCACATTGCTGTACCACCCACTAGCACTTGGAGAAGACAGCCTGAGGGATTCAATGCTTGTATTTGTTGAAAATGGAAGAGATGTAAGCGATTTTTGTTTAACAATCTACTAACGGTCTAATGCTTCACACTTACATGATTAACAACAGCTCTTGTACTTGACTCTGGTCTAACAACCACAATGCTAAAGAAGTTTTCTTCCAGGCGTGGAGTGCATACAGTTCTTTGTCGACCAACATCATATCTGCTAACGTGGAACGAACGTGTTGTACGAAGTAGAAGTTGTAATAAGCTGAAAAATTCTGTGGTCCGGCATTCGTCGATCATGAAACAGCGCGTGAAACATTCGTAGCGCAGCTCTGCCGTTACCATTTACCCGGCCGTACATGTAATGCATGTCTGCATTTTTGGCATATGTGAAGTATCCCATCGTAAACATCAGCACAATTGTGAATGGTGCTTTCCCCGTACTGAGACGCATCATGTTGAAGGGCGATACACTTTATACAGCCCGTATCTACCCCCAAAAGTTTGTACGATGAATTTTAAACCCCCCCTTTAATTAATAAAAATTATATATATATTATATATTATATATATATATTATATATATATTATATATATATATATATATTTATTTTTTTTATATATATATATATATATATTATTTCATTAGTTTTCTATGTTATGAAAATTAAAATATATGCACTTTGGTACCCGATACTTGGAACCCGTGATTTTTCAAACCATAAAAGAATAACTTTCATGAATTTAGTGCCTTTTTAGAATACGTGCATAAAATTTTTTTAAGGACATTTTGAAAAAAAATTTTTTAATAAAAAATTTTAAAAAAATTTAAATTTGAATAATTTTTTTTTAAAAAATTTTTTTTTTGAAAAAAGGCTCACTAGAATTTTTGAATTGTATAAATTAGAACATATTTTACGACAACAGAGGGGAGCAAATTTAAGAAAAAAAACGCCAATAATTATTTCAATTTGTGGTAACTCTGAAAATAATGTGAATTTTTCAAAAATTCTAGTTGGGCCACTGTAGTGAGATCTAAGCTATATACAGGCAAAATATTATTATATAAGAAGCATTTTTCACAAAAGGAGAACATTTTGACAAAAGATTTTTCTAAGTTAATTTTTTGCCAAAGTATTGTATTTAAATAATTTTTTGTCAAAATGTCCTTAAAAAACTTTTACGCATATATTCTAATCTGTGTGACACTAAATAGCATGAAAATTATCCATTCATGCGCTTTTTTAAAATCACGGTTCCGAACGTAGTCGGATACCTTAAATCTAATTCATATTTATCAATTCTAAAAAATAAAATATTCTATAAAAATAATGATTCTATACAATTTTTCACAAAATTAAATTTTTCTAGTACATTACTTAAATATTCACATAATTAAAAAAAAATTAAGCGAATATTTTCAAAAGCATTTCCTTCATAATTATATATATTTAGATATATTATCATACCAATTTTATTTCACGTTTATTTTGCTTTACTGTTTTGCAAAACGTTTCCATAAATTTACGGTTTGATGGAGTGGCCATCAACTTCATAACCAGAGGCTCTGAAATCCTAGTTTATTTCCACACTACGAACAACTGATATAAATTATGCGAACTGCTTCACATAAAAGGAATTAAGTCTCGCAATCTTTACGAGATATGGTAATTTGATTTGTGACACTTCCAAATTATACATACTAGAACCAGGTCTTGAAATTTAGAATCTTGCCGCCAAATGGGCATTGTGCAATTTGACTGTAAATATTCCGAAACTTCTCTCAATGATACTGAGTCAATTTAAGATTAGAACTTTGCTCGAAATAATCGTGTCTGTAACACGTTTCACTGAAATTGTATACTTAAATTAACTTCACCCTAGTAAGAGGAACTCATAAATTTGAAATGAATTAATAATAATTAGCCATTATTTTTCAAAGACGACACGACTAATTTCGATGTTATAATAAATTAAAATTTGGGGCTTATCGGTTAGTTTTATTCACAGCTTAGCATTTTAGCATTTTATACAGGGAGTCCGGGTTTAAAACATCCAAAAGTAATGCCTTATTACAGCGTTTCTCAAACTGTGGGCGCTCCTCCCTTTGGGGCGTGATAACTACAAGGGAGGGGGGGGGCGAGCATATTGAAAAGTAGAAAACAAAAGATTATTTTAAAATAATTACTAGTTTACTTAAAGTAAACAAACAAGAAATACATTCTGACATAGTAAAAAATAGAATACACATTTACACTCATATAATACACTTATAAAAGTATCAGAACTGCATAATGTATTTCATACTTAATTTAGCAATAATAAGTATAATAATTACCACCATGGTTGTGACAATATAAAAAAAAATTAATACTTATTGATAATTTGTGTGGTTTATAATGAATCCCTTAACTGCCGATTAAAAGTTATGCAATTCGCTCCCCATTGCAACCGTTTTCCACGTAGGCGTGTTTATATGATGTATTGGGGGAGGGGAAGGAAAAAAATAAGCAATTCCTCTGAAATATAAGTACATCCTTCGCAAATACGGTCCTTTTATTATATTCCAAAGCCTGCGGAATATTAAAAGTGCACAGAAATGATCGTACTTTTGACTGACGTATACATACGTCCGGGGAAAAGAACGTTTTAAATGAGCTAGACGTTTATATGCGAGATTGGAACTTAAGAGATTTAAATCCTATTGTAGATTTAGCATCACAGTATCGTATTATTGAATTCAATAAATTGTTACTGTATTGAGGGGGGCGCGATGAAAATTATGTTTGAATATTAAGTTGCAAGTATTGAAAGTTGGACAACCACTGTCTTATTATTACAGAACTATCCATCAGAATGTAATAAACTGTTCATCCATGGATTGAAAAAATCTCCGAGATTTTTTGGGTCTAGTCCTTTTAGCATTATTCGGTAATAGCAGACGATATTCCTTTTACACTGACTTTATTAGTAAAGATGTGGACGCCACAGTAAAAAGTGCAGTGCGTATTTGGTTAACGGAATTTAAATCAGTCACGGGTGTACTGTGACGTGTTCGAACAGAATTTAAAGTTGACCCTCCGACATAAATATCTATGCACTACTTACGGGAACTTTGGTATTTCGAACTGGCAAGCATCTTTAAGTTTTCGTGTCAGAAGACACTGTTGATCGTGGGAGTGATTCATTTTGTAAGAGTCCTGATAAGTCTAGTAGGCAAGCCAGTAATGATATTCCACTTGGGTCGAGCACGTCGCTGTACACGCGTGGCTGATTTTAATTCCGTTAATTAAATTACACACTGCATCTTTTAATGTGGTAACCACATCTTTACTAATGAAGTCAGTATGAAAAGTACATCGTCTGCGATTGCCGAATAATGCTCGCACTTGCAGCCGATCGGATTAGGACCAAAAGTCTCGAAGATTTTTCCAATCCATGGTTGAGCAGTGTATTACATTTTGATGGGTAGTTCCATTATAAAAGCTATTACCTTTGGATACTTTAAGCCCGGACACCCTGTATTATTCCCTATTCGATTGATTCTTGATTATCAAGTGGCAGTGGTAGCCGAGTGGTCTAGGTATAAGATCGTGGGCAGCTTTGTCATGAGTTTGAGCCCAGTACAAATAAAGACCTGCCGTGTAGGGCAGCGATGCACGTTAAATCTGTCGAGAGCCGAAATGTCCTCCCATCGGTGTGGTATGGTAGTTAGGAGAGGAGGATGCCAGCTCAGGTGTCATCGTCGTCCCTTGACCATGGTTCAACATTACCTGGTTCGTTTCCAAAAGCCCTCGTGCAGCTAAACAGTGTGACTTTAATATTCACTCACTTCTTTATTATCAAGGAACAGATAAATTTCAGGAGATGGAATTGCCAAAAGAAATTTTCCCCAGGCTGGGTATTTCAGCTATTCTGCCTTATCTTTCTTTTGTCAATCATTGTCATTACTATGGGCAATCTAAGTATGAGCTGTCCACCTGTTGGAGAGCTCTTAGAAAAGGAGACATTTTAAGTCCCTTGCCCATTGTATGAATGCAAGAGAGTTTGTTGAAGTCACTGGTATTTACGGGTTTTGATAGACTGCAAGAATTTCCAAAACAGTTAACAGTAGCAGGAACATCTTGGGTGATTTTTAATTAATTCAATTTCGTCCCTTAGGGCAGTAGTCTTCAACCCCCGGTCCACGAACCGGTACTGGTCCGTTGATCAAATACTACCGGTCCGCACAAGAAACATTAAATTTTTTCCATTTTATTTAACGTGATATATTTTTCTTCGGTGTCGGCTACTTTTTTTATGGAAATTACTTTATATTCCATGTTAAATCACTTTATATATTTATTTTTGGTGTAGCTCAGTGCTTCTCAAACTTTCAATATACGCGACCTACTATTCAATCATCATTTTCACCGCCCCCCTCCACCCCAACAACAATGTATTGAATTCAATAATACTATACTTTGACACTAAAGCTACATTACGACTTTAAACTCTTAAGTGCCACCGACGTATATAAACGTCTCGCTCAACCAAAACATGAATTTTCTGGACGTATATATACATCTTTCTGAAGTACTATCTTTTCTATGCTGTGCTATCCATTAAAATATTCCGAAGGCTTTATAATGCAAAAAAGGACATTGACAGTGTTTGCGAAGGATTTATTTATTTCTTTTCTCCTCCCCCTCAAAAAAACATCAAAATGCGCTCGTCTACGTAGAAAACGGTGGCATTGAGGAGCGAATCGCGTAACTTTTAAGCAGCAGTTAAGGAATTAAATATAACCCATACAAATTATCAAGGTAAGTGTTAATACAAGCCCATGGGATCACTGATAATTTTCAAATTTAATCTTAACTTAGTATTGTTAATTTAATAATAAAATATACACATTGTACAGTACTGATACATTTATAATTGTATTATATAAGTGCAAAAGTGTATTTTATATTTTATTATATATCAGAAAGTATTTTGTTTGTTTATACTTTCAATAAATTAATAATTTTTTAAATAACCTTTCGTTTTCGACTTTTTAATAGGCTCGTGCCTCCCTCGTAGAGTTATCACCCCCCAGGAGGCACGCCCCACAGTTCGAGAAGCACTGGTGTAGCTATATTTTATTCTGAAGGCCGTTTAAGGTTGTTTTCGGTTAATGTTAAAGAATAGGCCCCGAATTTGGAACATTTGTTCAGATATAAAAGAAAAGAAAAATTAATATGATATTCTAGAGGAAGGAAGGAAAAAACTAAACATAGTTGGTAAACTAACAACTCTCTTATCTATCTTGAGCAACAAAAAGTGCTTTAAAAACTTTAAATTTTACATTTTATGTATCAACACACACATACTAATAACTTAATCTTCATTTATTTTTCTCTTATGCATTTTAAATTAACCATTGTTCTTTTTTAAATTTGAAACGATGGAAGGTAATAGAAAAAATTTTCATTCGACATCAAAATATTACTGTTACGTATAATTATGAAGAAAAAGCATGTTGAATGGTTTACTATTTCTTCAAGAGAATCCAGTTTAACGGTTCTCCAAACATATAACTACTAATAATTACCTGAACTAAGTTATTTGAATTCCAAAAAATTTAGGGGCGTTTTATAATTAAGTAATCGCATTTTTATTTTATTTACATTTTATTTTTAATGCGCACGACAAAATATACAAAAAATAAGGACGATAGAAACAAATGAAATATAAATATAAAGTAAATGTTTAAATGAGTGACAGAAAAATACAAGTACTAGACGTGTAAATATACTTGTACGAATAAAAATGCTTGAATTAAACGTGTTAAAAAATGAAAAATGAATAACGCGAAAATTACTTTTAATCTTTTCTAATTTTGACGGTGTATTTTAAAGCTCTCGAAAGCTATTGACAAAGATTCGAGTAATTTTAAACATGGGTTAATAGGTAATGAATTACAAGTTTTTACAATATAATAAAATTTAATAAATCAAACTTGTTCTATTCTTAAATTAGATAATAAATCTGCGATAAAAAATTTTTCTTATAAAATGCTTTTAATGTATCCGACTACGTTCGGAACCGTGATTTTGCAAAAGCGCATAAAAATATAATTTTCATGATATTTAGTGTCACTTAGATTAGAAATCATGTAAACGTTTTAAGGACAAAAAAATTTATTTAAATACAATATTTTGGCAAAAAATTAACTTAGAATAATATTTTTTCAAAATGATCTCCTTTTGTGAAAAATGCTTCTATTATAGTAATATTTTTCCTTTATATCTCAGACCCCCAAAAAGGGGCAACAAGAGTTTTTGAAATATATAACTTTAAAATGGGTTTATCCCCTGTTTTACGACAACAGAGGGAACATTTTAAAAAAAAAACGCCGATAATATTTCATTGAGTTGTAATTCTGAAAATATATATATAATGTGAAAATTTTTCAAAAATCATAGTTGAGCCTCTGTTAAGATTCGACTACATAACTCAAA